>CM049595.1:11063164-11447772 GCA_026979955.1 Megalurothrips usitatus | reverse complement strand
GGCGTGACGTCACCAGGCGCCGCTCCCGTTGGCCCTGGCCCGGCCGCGCTACGGCCCGCGCTAGGTGGGTGACGTCACCCTCGGGCATCCAGGCGCGGGCAGCCTCCGCCGCCGCGAGTTGAGCGCGTTGGACCTGTCTGTCTGTCTGTGTGTGGACCGGAATGGTGGCGGTGCGGTGCGGGTTCCCGTCTTCGGACTGCGAAACACATGTGAGCCTATCAGGCCTCTCTCTCTCTCTCTCTCTCTCTCTCTCTCTCTCTCTCTCTCTCTCTCTCTCTCTCTCTCTCGCTCTCTCGCAGAGCACCCCTACAATGGGTGCGACAGAGACGTAGCTACGGGGACAGCGCGCGGATGCGGCCGTCTCTGGTCCGGTCCTCCTGCGCTGGTCCTGGTCCCGCGGGCTCCCGGTGTCGCCGCGGTGCTCCATTGTGGAGCACGTCCGATGGGACGGCCGCGGCGGAGGGTGTGGTGTGGCGGGCGTGGTGTGGCGGGCGTGGCGTGGGCTGCACCGCCGCCGCATCTCGGCAGGGATCGTGTCGCAGTCGTTGCCTTTTCCTTGACCCCCGCCGCTGACAGCGCAGCCGGTGCCGGTAGGCTGCGGTCTTTAGCGGAGCACACTACTTCCTCTTTTCTGGGTCGGCGCGGCGCGGGGGGAAGGGCAAATGTGGAGCGCGGAGCGCGCGCGCAGGCCGGTAGCCGGGGGAATTCCTCTTTATGACCTTTCGGGGGAGGCGGCTGGCTGCCGCCGCTGCCTGCCGTGGCACTCTAAAGTCCTTTGCATAGCTTTCCGCACGCGACCCCCCCCCCCCCCCCCTCCTCCCCACCCTGCAGGCCCACCCACCCGGTACGTGAGGTGAAGGGGCACGCTCTGTTGCTGCCCTTTAAAGCCCACTGCCCCCTCCCCGCCCCTCCCCTCGCATCAAAGTAAATACAGTTATCTGCTTTGTCATAGGTGGTAGTTCAATTTTTTTTAAAAGTAAAATAAAAACTAGTGTCTGACCGTTCTCTTGTCTCGTGTTGCAGGTCTGACCCTTAGCCGCTCCAGTCGCCATGACGACAGACATATCGCTGGTCCGGTGGGACCCGACGCTCCAGCAGGAGATCGTCGAGGACTACGAGTACGACGGCGGAAACTCATCCTCACGACTCTTCGAACGATCGCGCATCAAGGCGCTAGCAGGTGAGCAAACGGGCGCACCGGGGGAGGGGGGAGGTGGTTGGGGGCGGGGGCGGTCGGGTCGGAGGGGTTGTTTGCGGCCTTGAGCGAGGGGTGCGGCGGGGCAGGGGCGGTGGCTGCTAGGGGCAGGGGCTCGCGTAGGCACCGCCGGCGGCGCCGCCTGCCCTGTCGGCGACACGCCCGCCACGGCCGCCGGCCACCAGTTGGAGACGCTGGGCGCGGGTCGGGGTCGGGGTCGCGGCACGAGGGACGGCGGCTCTATTTCGGGCGGGCCGCCGCGGCTCCTGTCCCTCTCGTGCCCCGCTTCTGGGCGTGCAAAGCGCACTATACTAACTGATATTTTTTTTTTGCGGAGGGCGGGCATAATCGATATGTCAAAGGTGACCACGCTCCGGCGTGGCGACCCCTTCTGTCCCTGCCGGGGTGAGGAGGGTAAAGGGGGGAGGGGATGGTGGCCGGCCGGCTGAAAGGTGGTCATTTGGAGGGGCCGCGTGTGTGTTGGCAGCATTGGGCCGGAGGCTTGCGCGGCTGGGCCGCCGCGGGCCGTGTAGTGTGTGTGTGGGGGGGGGGGGGCGTACTGTATCGTTAGGTTGGCAGGGCTGTCGCCGTGGGCGTGTGTCACGGCGAATGCCGTCGCGCGCTCTGTGTGTGTGTGTGTGTGTGTGTGTGTGTGCGTGTGCGCGTCCGGCCTCGCCGCCGCCGGTCCTATGCCGCTACTGCCGTCCGGCCCGGCCCGGCCCCGTCCCGTCCTCTGAGGCGCTTGCCCCGTGCCACGCCCCCGCCGCCCCATGGCTGTGTGTGTGTGTGTTAGTGCCCCTGTTGACGGCAGTAGTGCTACGCTGCGGGCTGTAAAGGAGGAAAGGGGGGGGGGGGGGAGGCAGGCGGGCGGCACTAGCGGCACGCGCTTTCCTGCCTGGCCGCAGGAATGGAAATGCGGAGAGGAAAACGGCTGGTGCCGCCGTCACCAGTCGTCAGTGTCGCCGTGGGTGCGTCGCGCCACGCCCCGCATCCCCCCCCCCCTCCCAGAGGCGGGCCGGGCGCGTTTGGTGGTGCGCGATCTCGATCAGGTGTTGCGTGCAGTGTGCGTGTGTGCGGCTCCCGTGCCTGTGTGTGTGTGTGTGTGCCGGGGATGAGTGCGGTGGGGGCGCGCGGGGCCTGGCGGGGCGCACCGCCTGCATTATCACCTAGAGTCGCTAACCACGCGACCCACTGACGCCGCGCAGGGAGAGAGGGTGGGAGGGAGGATGGACCAGGCCGCCGGGGTCCGCAGTCCGCGTCGCGGCCCGCGCTAGTCGCGGTTTCTCGCCGCTCGCCTGCAGGTACCGTCGCCGTCGTCCCCGCCGTCCCCGACCCCGCCGTCGAGGAGGGATGCTGCCCCTGGGAGCAGGATGACCGCGGTCGGGGAGTGGGTGCAGGCGCGGGCGCGGCCGGCGCGCGTGGTGCCCGACCTGGTCCCGGACGTGACGGTGGACGTGGACGTGGTGCCCGAGCGCGCCGTGCTGGTCCGGCGGCAGGTGGCCGTGGCTGTGCTGGTGGCCCCGGACGACGGCGGGCCCTCTGCCCTGGGGCTGCGCCGCGCCAGCGAGGTGGAGCGCCTGTGGGAGCACCGCGCCAACCTGTACCGGGACTTTGACGGCGAGGGCGACTGGGAGTGGGAGGGGGAGAGCGCCGTCTGCTTCGACATGAACTACCCCGCCGAGCTGTACGAGCGGGTCGTGCACCAGCTCAAAGGTTTGTGGCGGGCTGCCTGGGCTGTAGTGGTGCTCCTTTCTTCTTTTTTTTGCGGAGCTTGAAAGGAAGTGGCGGTTGGGGCGGGAGACGAGGGCCCTTCAAATTACTACCTCCGCCGGAGGGCCCCGAAAGGCTACGCGCGCTCGGTGTGCTGCGGCGGTGGGAGTGAGATGGAGGAGGCGTGGACGCTGGGAGGCCGAGGCTATTTACCTTCTCAGCGCAGTGCCAGTGCCGTGTACTATATAACGTTGTCTTCCGCTTCTGCTTGCAGACGAACGAGAAAGTGTACAGAAGAAGACCTTCCAGAAATGGGTCAATTCACACCTTGTGCGCGTCAACTCGCGCATCGGGGACCTGTACATCGACATGCGAGACGGAAAGAACCTCCTTAAACTTCTAGAAGTACTCTCTGGAGAAAGATTAGTGAGTGTTGTTTTTTTTTTTTTTCGCAGTGGCTTGCGGGACCCTGCGCCCCCTTTTTGTGTGTAGGCTTTGGCTTTTTATCGTGCGCTCAACTTTTCCCCCTTTTTTCCTCTCTCTAGCCGAGGCCAACCAAAGGAAAAATGAGGATTCACTGCCTAGAAAATGTAGATAAAGCACTTCAGTTCCTAAGAGAGCAGCGGGTGCACCTCGAGAACATGGGGTCGCACGACATCGTGGACGGCAACCCCCGCCTGTCCCTGGGTCTCATCTGGACCATCATCCTGCGCTTCCAGGTGGGTGTCGGTGCCGCGATCTCTCTGGAGACGCCGAGTCCAACTGAGCGCGTAACTCTCGTCTAACTGAGCCGATGTCGTGTTCCAGATCCAAGACATCACCATCGAGGAGACGGACAATCAGGAAACCAAGTCGGCCAAGGACGCGCTGCTGCTGTGGTGCCAGATGAAGACCGCAGGCTACCACAACGTGAACGTGCGCAACTTCACGACGTCGTGGCGCGACGGCCTCGCCTTCAACGCCATCATCCACAAGCACCGCGCCGATCTCATCCAGTTCGACAAGCTGTCCAAGTCGAACGCCATGTACAACCTCAACAACGCCTTCAACGTGGCCGAGGACAAGCTGGGCCTGACGAAGCTGCTGGACGCCGAGGACGTGTTCGTCGACCAGCCGGACGAGAAGTCCATCATCACCTACGTGGTGACGTACTACCACTACTTCAGCAAGATGAAGCAGGAGACGGTGCAGGGCAAGCGTATCGGCAAGGTGGTGGGCATCGCCCTGGAAAACGACCGCACCATCCAGGAGTACGAGACGCTGACGAGCGACCTGCTGCTCTGGATCGAGAACACCATCACGGCGCTGGGCGAGCGCAAGTTCGCCAACTCGCTGGAGGGCGTGCAGAAGCAGCTGGCCCAGTTCAGCAACTACCGCACCGTCGAGAAGCCGCCCAAGTTCGTGGAGAAGGGCAACCTGGAGGTGCTGCTGTTCACGCTGCAGTCGCGCATGCGCGCCAACAACCAGAAGCCGTACACGCCCCGCGAGGGCAAGATGATCTCGGACATCAACAAGGCGTGGGAGCGGCTGGAGAAGGCGGAGCACGAGCGGGAGCTGGCGCTGCGCGAGGAGCTGATCCGGCAGGAGAAGCTGGAGCAGCTGGCCGCGCGCTTCAACCGCAAGGCCGGCATGAGGGAGACGTGGCTGAGCGAGAACCAGCGGCTCGTGTCCCAGGACAACTTCGGCTTCGACCTCGCCGCCGTGGAGGCGGCCGCCAAGAAGCACGAGGCCATCGAGACCGACATCCTGGCGTACGAGGAGCGTGTCCAGGCGGTGGTGGCCGTGAGCCAGGAGCTGGAGGCCGAGAACTACCACGACATGGCCAGGATCAACGCGCGCAAGGACAACGTGCTGCGCCTCTGGAGCTACCTCCTGGAGCTGCTGCGCGCCCGGCGCCTGCGCCTCGAGATGTCGCTCCAGCTCCAGCAGAGCTTCCAGGAGATGACGTACATCCTGGACTCGATGGAGGACATGAAGATGCACCTGCTGTCGGACGACTACGGCAAGCACCTGATGGGCGTGGAGGACCTGCTGCAGAAGCACTCGCTGGTTGAGGCCGACATCAACGTGCTGGGCGAGCGCGTCAAGGCCGTGGTGCAGCAGTCGCACCGCTTCCTGGACGAGGGCCTGCAGGGCGCGGAGGGCTACAAGCCGTGCGACCCCACGATCGTGGTGGACCGTGTGCAGCAGCTGGAGAACGCCTACGCCGAGCTGGTGAAGCTGGCCGTGGAGCGGCGCTCCCGCCTGGAGGAGAGCAAGCGGCTCTGGCAGTTCTACTGGGACATGGCGGACGAGGAGAACTGGATCAAGGAGAAGGAGCACATCGTGTCGACCGGCGACATCGGCCACGACCTCACCACCATCCACCTGCTGCTGTCCAAGCACAAGACCCTCGAGACGGACATCGCGAGCCACGAGCCGCAGCTGGTGTCGGTCATGGCCGTCGGCGAGGAGCTGGTGCGCCAGGAGCACTTCGGCAAGAAGCGCATCGAGGAGCGCCTGCAGGAGATCATGGGCATGTGGAGCCACCTGCTGGACCAGTCCGCCCTGCGCCGCCGCCGCCTCGAGGAGGCCGTCGACTTCCACCGCTTCTTCGCGGACGCGGACGACGTGGACCACTGGATGCTGGACGTGCTGCGGCTGGTGTCCAGCGAGGACGTTGGCCGCGACGAGGCCAACGTGCAGTCGCTGCTCAAGAAGCACAAGGACGTGACCGACGAGCTCAAGAACTACTCGACGGCCATCGAGGCGCTGCACCAGCAGGCCGGCACCCTGGGCGAGCGCGACCGCGAGTCCCCCGAGGTGCAGGAGCGGCTGGCGAGCATCGACCACCGCTACAAGGAGCTGATCGAGCTGGCCAAGCTGCGCAAGCAGCGCCTGCTCGACGCGCTGTCGCTGTACAAGCTGCTGAGCGAGTCGGACGGCGTGGAGCAATGGATCGGTGAGAAGGACCGCATGCTGCAGACCATGGTGCCCGCCAAGGACATCGAGGACGTGGAGATCATGAAGCACCGCTACGACGGCTTCGAGAAGGAGATGAACGCCAACGCGTCCCGCGTGGCCGTCGTGAACCAGCTGGCCCGCCAGCTGCTGCACGTGGAGCACCCCAACTCGGAGCAGATCCACGCGCGCCAGAACCAGTTGAACCACGGCTGGGCCGAGCTGCGCGAGAAGGCGGAGGCCAAGCGCGAGGAGCTCAACTCGGCGCACGGCGTGCAGACCTTCCACATCGAGTGCCGCGAGACCATCAGCTGGATCGAGGACAAGAAGCGCATCCTGCAGTCGACCGACAGCCTGGAGATGGACCTGACGGGCGTCATGACGCTGCAGCGCCGCCTCTCCGGCATGGAGCGCGACCTGGCCGCCATCCAGGCCAAGCTGGACGCCCTGGACCGCGAGGCCGAGGCCATCAGCGGCGAGCACCCCGAGGAGGCCGCCGTGATCCGGCAGCGCATCGAGCAGATCCAGTCCATCTGGGAGCAGCTGACGCAGATGCTCAAGGAGCGCGACTCGAAGCTCGAGGAGGCCGGCGACCTGCACCGCTTCCTCCGCGACCTGGACCACTTCCAGGCGTGGCTCAGCAAGACGCAGAAGGACGTGGCGTCCGAGGACACGCCCGCCTCGCTCGCCGAGGCCGAGAAGCTGCTCAGCCAGCACCAGAGCATCCGCGAGGAGATCGACAACTACACGGACGACTACACCAAGATGATGGAGTACGGCGAGCGTCTGACGGCCGAGCCCTCCACCCAGGACGACCATCAGTACATGTTCCTGCGCGAGCGCCTGAAGGCCCTGCGCGACGGCTGGGAGGAGCTGCACCAGATGTGGGAGAACCGGCAGCAGCTGCTGAGCCAGTCCCTCAACCTCCAGATGTTCAACCGCGACGCCAAGCAGGCCGAGGTGCTGCTCAGCCAGCAGGAGCACGTGCTGAGCAAGGACGAGACGCCGTCCAACCTGGAGCAGGCGGAGAACCTCATCAAGCGCCACGAGGCTTTCCTTACCACGATGGAGGCCAACGACGACAAGATAAACTCGGTGGTGCAGTTCGCCGGCCGGCTCAACGACGAGGGCCACTTCGAGGCCGACAAGGTCAACAAGAAGGCCCAGAACATCGACGAGCGCCGCAACTCGAACCGCCAGCGCGCCCTGGAGCAGATGGAGAAGCTCAAGGACCAGCTGCAGCTGCACCAGTTCCTGCAAGACTGCGAGGAACTGGGCCAGTGGGTGCAGGAGAAGAACATCACGGCGCAGGACGAGACGTACCGCAGCGCCAAGACGGTGCACAGCAAGTGGACGCGCCACCAGGCCTTCGAGGCCGAGATCGCGTCCAACAAGAACCGCCTGGACGACGTGCAGCGCGCGGGCGAGGAGCTGAAGCGCGAGAAGCCCGAGCTGGCCGAGATCATCGACCCCAAGACGTCGGAGCTGGGCCAGCAGTTCGACGATCTGGAGCGCACCACCAAGGAGAAGGGCGAGCGCCTGTTCGACGCCAACCGCGAGACGCTGATGCACCAGACCTGCGACGACATCGACTCGTGGATGACGGAGCTGGAGAAGCAGATCGAGAGCACGGACACGGGCACCGACCTGGCCTCCGTCAACATCCTGATGCAGAAGCAGCAGATGATCGAGACCCAGATGGCCGTCAAGGCCAAGCAGGTGTCGGAGCTCGAGTCGCAGGCCGAGTTCCTGCAGCGCACCGTGCCGGAGAAGATGGACCAGATCTCGGAGAAGAAGCGCGCTGTGGAGCAGCGCTTCGAGCAGATCAAGGCGCCGCTCATCGAGCGGCAGCGCGCCCTGGAGAAGAAGAAGGAGGCCTTCCAGTTCCGCCGCGACGTCGAGGATGAAAAGCTCTGGATCGCGGAGAAGATGCCGCAGGCCACGTCGACCGACTTCGGCAACTCGCTGTTCAACGTCCACATGCTGAAGAAGAAGAACCAGTCCCTGCGCAACGAGATCGACAACCACGAGCCTCGCATCCACGCCGTCTGCAACAACGGCAACAAGCTCATCTCCGAGGACCACGAGGACGCCCCGCAGTTCATGCACCTGATCGAGGACCTGCTCTCCAAGTGGGAGCGCCTCAAGTCCGCCGTCGACGAGAGGCGTAACAAGTTGCTGCAGTCTGAGAAGGCACAGCAGTACTTCTTCGATGCCAGCGAAGCGGAGTCATGGATGAGCGAACAGGAACTGTACATGATGGTGGAAGACCGCGGCAAGGACGAGATATCTGCCCAGAACTTGATGAAGAAGCACGAGGGCCTGGAGCAGGCGGTGGAAGACTACGCAAATACCATTCGGCAGCTTGGTGATACAGCTAGACAACTCATAAATGAACAGCATCCAGACAGGTATAAGCCTACTTAATATAGCATAATGTCTTATTGTATTCTGCGTTATTCATTTATGTGATGGATTTTGTAATTGTGTTTTATTTTCAGTGACCAAATTGCTGTGAAGCAATCTCAGGTAGACAAACTGTATGCTGGACTGAAGGACCTCGCCGGTGAACGAAGAGCAAAATTAGATGAAGCTCTGCAACTCTTCATGTTGAACAGGGAGGTAGATGACCTTGAACAATGGATTCAACAAAGAGAAGTTGTGGCTGGCTCTCATGAGCTTGGGCAAGACTATGACCATGTTACTGTAAGTTGGTTGTTATTTTAATTGTGAAGAGCGTTCACTAAAAATTAATCCCTACCACCCAAACTAATGCAATTTTGAAATATTTTGTTCCAGCTCTTATGGGAAAGGTTCAAGGAATTCGCCCGTGATACTGAAGCTGTTGGAACAGAGCGAGTCTCTCAGGTGAATGGCATTGCTGATTCTCTCATTGCAGCAAGCCATTCAGACAGTGCCACAATCGCCGAATGGAAAGATGGCCTCTTGGAAGCATGGCAGGATCTCCTGGAACTCATTGAGACAAGAACACAGGTATGAGAAGAAACTTCTTATTTTGTGAAATGAAATTAGTCTTGTTTGCTATATAATGGCTCGCTAATCTTGGTCTCTTCCTTTGTCAGATGCTTGCTGCCTCGCGAGAGCTGCACAAGTTCTTCCATGACTGCAAGGATGTTTTGGGCCGCATTCAGGAGAAAGAACATGCTATGTCAGATGAGCTTGGTCGTGATGCAGGTTCAGTATCCGCTCTCCAGCGGAAACACCAAAACTTCATGCAAGACCTGCAGACCTTACAATCTCAGGTATGGTTGATGATTAAAATTTTGAGGCTTCAGATGTTTGGTCTGCAGTGATTAACAATAAATATGTCCTTGAATAGGTATCCCAAATTCAGAAGGAATCAGAAAATTTGCAATCGTCCTATGCCGGTGATAAGGCAAAGGAAATTACCAACAGGGAAGCAGAAGTTGTGAATGCATGGAGTAATCTGCAAAATATGTGTGACAGTCGGAAACAGAAGTTGGCAGATACTGGTGATTTGTTCAAATTCTTCATCATGGTTAGGACTTTAATGCTGTGGATGGATGATGTTGCACGACAAATGAATACATGCGAGAAACCAAGGTAAATTTCCCATTAAAGATGTGTGCAGATCAAGTCTATGGTTAATGGTATTCCACTGTATCTGACATTGAACTTTTGGTGTCTTTAAACAGGGATGTCAGTGGTGTAGAACTGTTAATGAACAATCACCAAAGTCTAAAAGCTGAAATAGATACCAGAGAAGATAATTTCACTGCCTGTATATCCTTAGGCAAAGAGCTTTTGTCTCGAAATCACTATGCTTCAAATGAGGTATAACACGTTTTTTACCATGTCTTATATCGTAAAATTTGTGTACTAGAACAAACTACTTGACAATGAACTTATTTGATTTTAGATCAAGGAAAAACTCCTCTCATTGAACAACCAAAGACATTCTCTGCTCCACCGATGGGAGGAACGATGGGAAAATCTTCAGCTTAGTAAGTTTATAGCTTGTTGCCGGTTTTGGTCTATTGTGGACCAGTATTCTAGCTTATTGTGTTCCTAAATTTGCCCTTTTCCTTCTCCCATCCTAGTCTTGGAAGTTTATCAGTTTGCTCGAGATGCAGCAGTTGCCGAAGCATGGCTAATTGCACAAGAGCCTTATCTGATGGGTCATGAGCTTGGGGTGAGTACCTCTTTTATTTATATAGTATTGTCGGTGGCACTTTAAATTCACTTAATACCTGCTGTTTTTCCCTTCAGCACACAATTGATGAGGTAGAGTGTCTCATCAAGAAACATGAAGCCTTTGAAAAATCTGCTGCAGCCCAAGAAGAACGTTTCAGTGCACTAGAGAGGCTTACAACAGTAAGTAGACTATTTTATTTTATTACATTTCTTCGTCTTATTTTTTTTTCTTTTAATGTAAGAATTTTCTGCACATTATTACTTGCATGTGTACAGTGCAGAAACGGACCAGTTTGTGTTATTAACTGTCATTTTTTAACTTTTTTTTCTCAGTTTGAATTAAAAGAATTTAAGAGGAGAGAAGAAGAAAAAGAAAGGAAGCGAGAGGAGGAGTTGGCTGCTCAGCAGCAACCACCTACTTCACCACAGGGCACTGGAGACAGGTAAGACATGAGCTTTTCAGTGCTAGTTTATTCACCAGTTGTTTTATTTTAAAATTTTGTATTATTCACATTAATTTCATTTGCCGCAGACCTGATGGGCCGGGATCACCACAGGCTGAAGCTGCACAATCCAGTGCAGAGCAGGAAGCTCAAGGTAAGATATTTTCACCCACTTTCAGATTCTTTTTCTTGCTCTTAAGCCCAAGTGTGTCAATTTCACACGGTCAATTGCATTTGTTACTCAGTAAATCCCAAATTTATGGATGGAAACTTAGGTTCTGTTTTAAATTAATCTGGTCTCTCAACCGCTTGAGTGTGATTGTTTAAGAGATCACATAGTGTGTTTGATTTGACATAAACTGTGTGGCAACTTCACTTGCTTTCCTGTCTTTACATTTGTCTCCCAACATGCTCTTCCTTTTCCTTTTCATCTGTCTTGTCACCCAGCTTGGTGTGTTTCTTTCTGCCGCTTGTATGTCCATTACATGGTCTTATCTCATTCAAGAAGAAAAATTTGTACGAAAGGAAATTATGGGTTATTCCTCTAAGGATTCCCTTCTTACATTTTTTTTATTTATTTTTTTCACATTCCTATTTCTGTCTTGTAAATGCTGTTTCCCTCCTGATCAATGCCTATGCTTCAGGGTAATGATCACCCTCACAAGTGCAGCCCCATGGCACTTGCAACTAGCATGGCATGATGCATGAATCGGTCTCTCAAATGTGTTTTCTCTGTTTCTCCTCCATCCTAACACAACCTCCACATCAAACTTCGTCACACAAACAGCTTCTCGCAAATCCTCAACCAAAGTGATGGTTGCTCAAGTGGAACGATCAGCAGTTAGAGAAGGTGAGTGGGTCACTGCTTCTTAGCTCACCCGCTCGTCTTATTGCACTTTTGTACCAAAAATTAAAGGCTTTGATCTTTAAAGTTTTTGCACTGTTTGCTCAATCAAATTCAATTTGTAGATTGTCAAAGTGATAGATTAGGATTAGGACAATATGATTAGTTCTTTTCATTACTATCTCTCAAAGCATATGTTTTTCCTCCAAAATTTTTTGTTGTTGATTTAAAATGCTATATTTCTCTGTTCATTAATCAATTTTCAACCGTACTTTTCCATCCTTAATGTTTCATATCTAGCAGTCAGTTTTCAAATTATCTATTCATCTGTATTTGTTTCTTTTGTCTTACCTTTTGTGGTCATCCTACTTTTGAAAGCAACAAACATCCACTTTTTTTGTTTTTCTCCTTCACATCCTTCTTTTCTTGAAAATCTTTCTTTTTCTTTACTTTCATCTTCATCTTGGCATGCAGCTTTTATATTTGTTAAATGGTTCTGTGTTTTTTTTTGTGCATGTGAAATTAATATATTTTTCCTTATTTAGGTGCTTTTTCTTTACTGTCCTCGTCTTTACTAACCGGTGAAAGGAGTGAACACGCACATTCTTTGTTTGTGAATTTTCATGTTTTCAGGACACATTTTATTGTAGTGTGCGTCACTTTGCTTATACCGAAGGATAGGAAATGTGTTTTTTTTTTGTACCAAGTTCTTCATTCACTTCTGTGTTGGTGCTCAGCCATTATCTGGCATTTTGCTGCATCTTGGAGAAAAGCTTCAAGAGCTGTGTGCACATGTACACGTAACCCAGTGAAGTGTCTTGTCTTTTGTGTGACATTAATGCAATACAGATAGTATGGGGACTTGTGACTAAAAGGGGCTTTTACTACATGGTGGTGTCTTCGTTACATGTGTTGGTCTCATGAAACACTTCCTGTTTTTAAAAACTGCACCTCAAGATTTGTAAAGTTTAAATGGTTATTATAATGTTTCATCAAATTAAATACTGTAGCCATGATTTGCACTGGTCGTGTTTGATGGGACCTGTGTACAGTACAAATTTTTTTTAGGCACATGACGCAGAATAATCTACTGATTGGCTTCTACACAGCAGGATCATGTTCATCTAACGGTTGCGGTACATGTTTGAATGGGCCTGGTATGTCTTGTGTCTTAGATCAAACTTAGCTGGTGTGATCCTGTTTCTCTGGTCTGTTGGTTGTGCTCTTCATGGTTTTCTGTAACTTTCTTAAGGTGCTTAACATTTTAATTATGCAACAATTGCACATTATTTTGTGTATCAGTGATCCTGATCATGGAGAAACAAAATAACAGTTATTGGTAGGGCCTACCTTCAATGATTGCATTGCATTGTTGTGTGAGGGTGAAGAGGTGTTGTACACACAGGCTTCGTATAGGTAAGTGCTTTGGAGGCATGCAGACAGGAGTCATAGAAAAAAGATTCTATATGCCATGATTACCTGCGACACAGTTCTACTATCTTATCTTTAAATTGGTCAGCATGAATTTGCTAACGTAAAAAATTTTAGAGGCTTACTTTGAACCTTTATATGCTTGTAACTCACCAGAAAGTTGAAAAACAGTATTGGTGCATAAAGTGTAAGGATTCTTAATGTTGTTTTGCATGCACACACGAAGCTTTACTATTGCATGTTCTTCTAGTGGTGAGGGAAGTTGAAGATAATATTCAAAAGCGCCGCACGATGCCCGAACCTGCACCTTCTCGCCGTCATGAACCACCGGAAAGGGTTAAATCACTTCCTGTTGAATCTTCACAACAACCGGGTGAGGGAATAAATGGAGAGGTTTAAATTACTAAAGTAATTCAGATAACTAAAATTTCTTACCACACATTGAAAATTGTATTTTAATGCTGTTGGCTGTTGCCATTCCAACATTTGATCTGGAATCTTGAAAGCGCCACTTTTGAGCAGGCTGTCTGAATTCTAATTTCTTGCTTGAATTGTAACTTACGCTTCTCTATGTGAAAATGTCAGCCCCAAGGTTGAGCGCCAAAGATACAAGTTCCGTTTCACGGAAGAAAGATCGTTCGCGTTCTAAGTCGCCCTTCAGAAGTTTCCGGTGGAAGAAGGGCTCTGGTCCAAAGAGTCCCACTCTTGCCCCTACAAGCGCAAGTGATGATGAGTCCAACATGGAGAGAGCAGGTTAGTACTAAATATCAATCCGTAGAAAGGAAAAAATGAGAAATTTTAGTGAGCCCCCCCTGTTTTCAACAAAATCTTCAAAAGAATTTCTATACTATGGAACATGCTATGTAATATAAAAATTTTATTTGAGCATCAAACTCTATGTTTAACATCTTTTCCAGTTTTAAGTTCTCTATATTGTATTGGTTAGCAAAGAGCAGGTAAGGATACATTGGTGCTGTAAGGTAACTAGCTTCAAAGACAAGACAATTTTGGTATAGTTGGATTTGTGAATGCTTTTTTGTTGTGATTGTGTGGATATTTGCATGATGTTATATTTGATTATTTGAGTCATATTACTTTAGCATGTAAAGCTTGGGATTTATTATGTTGCAAAAGAAAACCAAAGTTAAGCTGAATGAAGTGAATGTAGAAGTGTGTTGAACATTTTATTGACTAAATCTGTGAAATATTTCATGGCCTGCAGCATCCATCACCTATATTGGTTGAATGTTCATCCAGCAAGTTGCCACTCTATTTCAGCTGTCATTAATAGTTTTTATTTAGATTTGGGAATTCAAGATGGAGTTCTCTCACCTACTGCTCAAAATAAACAATTTGATTTTGATCGGCTTTTCAGGTGTTTGCCAAGCTGCCACCAGATTTTTATTTTAGTTCCTGTTATTTTCCACTCAAACCCCAGCATGATTAGCCTCACCTCTGTTTTTTCTCCCTTAATGTTTTGTTGTAGGTCATCATCAAGATTCATCTGACTCCCTTTCTACAACAGTAATGTTACCATGAAATCTTGTATGTTGAACTATATTGTTTTTTTCTTTGTATTTTTCTCAGAAGCTGCTCCATCCAACAACGTTGAGGGTATTCTGACCAGAAAACATGAATGGGAAACCCAAACAAAGAAAGCATCCAACAGGTAAAATTTATTAGAATTGTAACTTACTAAATATTCTTAATATCGGGTGACACTTTTAAAAAAACTTATTTTTGTTATTCTGTTTTTCCAGATCATGGGACAAGATTTATGTTGTTTTACGGGGAACTCTTCTTTCTGCATACAAGGACCAAAAATCTTACAATGCAGCTCCTGGAAACCTCTTTAGAAATGAAAGCCCTGCAGACCTCAGAGGGGGCTCTTGTGAGACTGCAGAAGATTATACTAAGAAGAAACACGTATTCAGGCTGAAGTATGGCTTTGTTCTTACTAAATTTCAATTTTGCCCTTTGGTTGAAACTTAACTTAACACATTGTTATGTCTTGGTCCTTTAGGTTGAGTGGTGGTGCGGAGTATTTGTTCCAAGCGAAGGATGATGCTGAACGATCAAAATGGGTTACAAGTGTAGCACAGGCCTGTGACATCCAAGGATCCCCCGGACCTTCACGCGCCCAAACTTTACCAGCATCCACTGAGCAGCGCAGAGAGGACACCAAAAGACGTAGCTTTTTCACACTCAAGAAAAAGTAAGTGGTTTTGTCCAAATATTTGTTCTAATTCAGTACTTCTCCTTTGACATATTTACTATCCTGGGGAAAAGGCGAGTTCAGTGCACTAACATTGAACATTTTGTGTTGCAGTTGAGAGTGTTGAAGAATAATCTGTCGCTCATCATTTCATCACGGTGGTGCTCAGTTGCCCCCACCTCATACCGCAAAGTTACACGCCATGTGGGACACACTTTGTGTTCACATGCTCTTTCTCTATCACTTTGTACCATCTTTAATTTTATTTGTGTCATGATTCATTTGTTTTTAACAGAGGAGGAATTTTCCAGCAATACAAAGCTTAATGTTTTTATTTGTATAAACTTGTATTTACTGCCAGGTTTTCCAAACTAATGACTTTTATGATATTGAAGCACAATGCCTCGTTCATAGGTGGGCTGGGACGGGTTTGCTGTAAACTGTCTTTAGATATTTCCTTAATTTATTATTGAACTTTTACATTTTGTAAGTGTGGAAAATGCATAAGGCTTTCAATTCTCAACTACGCGGAGAACTGAATAGTTCTGCAAGCTTAATTTTTTATGTCCCCTATGATGGTAAATCTGTGCCTTCAAAGCAAACTGAAGTTATGTGAATTCAGTTGATTAGATTTCAACATTTATGGTGCCATCTCCAGAATGAGAGTTGTTGGTCACCAAGGTTGCAGCTAAAGGGAGTAGAATTTGAAATGTTTGACAGGATTAATGTTATTTTTTTATTAATTTTTGTGCATTTAAGCTTTTGTTGGTACCACATCACAAGTAAATATCAGTAAGGATGAATGTGTGTAAATATCAGCTTTTAATTGAGTCATCAATGTACTGTAGCTTGTAAAATTCATTTAATTGTTTTAGTTTTTTAGATCTTTGAAATTTTATGATTGTGACGTATTCAGTTTGGAAGACACCTTTCTGGTGTGGTATTGGTTGGGTTTGTCTTTTAAGGTTCTTTATTTCTGCATCCCCCTTTGTGGTTCTTTTTTTTTTAAATTATGAGATTGCCAACTCTGCTTTACTGTCATCTTTCGGTTAAAATCCAAATGCAGATCTAAAATAGTTGCTAGTCACTTAATTGTAGAGGACTGCATTCACATAACAGATGGACTGATGGTGTTAAAGTGGTCACTTGTGGTGCTTCACATAGAGCTTATTAAAAATAAAATAATTCTTTTAGCATATGTAAAGAGATTAATTTCGGTCCCAAATCTTTATTTGTATGAGATTAAATTTTGGATAATGAATGCTGCTGATTGTGAATGCTTCAATCAGTTGACAGGGATGTGCAATTCTAAGAGATGGAGTTATGAAGAGTACTTTTTATATTTCAAAGAAATTGTTTAATGTATATTTAATAGGTACAATTTGTACAGCTGAATTAAAGGCAATTGAAGGACTTCTCATTTGTGTAGGATGTTACCAAAAGTATATTTAATGATGTTACACTTTCAAATCATGTTAAGTTTGCACATTCCTTCTAGGATGCAATGTGTCATGTTCAGATTCTTCCTTAATTCTCTTGTACAAGTTTCCATCCCCTATGGTACCCAGTTTAGGTAAAGCAGCTGCTCGTACCCCGCCCAAGGATATAAACATTGTAAATTTGATTTTAGTAATGGGAAACGTGCTTATAATAAAGAAATCAGCTGACTGAAACGGGTTTTAATTGTAATTCCATCTTGGATGAGTCGTGCTCATTTACACACATACTTCACAAATAAAACATAAGAACATGTGATTTTAACAAATTTATTAGAAAGAATATTTAATCTATGGATTGTACATCCATTTCAAACAGACATAACTTAGGTGCTTATATACAGATAAAATAATTTAACACTGACAACTTCAACATCATCAATGGATTTTCTCCAGTCAAAAGAGGACACAGATGAAATTTGATAGGTGAATCTTATGAACCCCTGTAGAAAATAAATAAAGAAGGTTCATGAGATATCATGAAAAGATCGCAAGATTTGCTGCAACAAAATCAGGTCAATCATACTTACACAATGATGTTGTTGATGGGGATGTGGATTAACTTGACGAAGAAACCGATGAAACCCATGATACAGAATCCAACAGCTGTGGCAACAGCAATCTTCTGGAATTCTGGAACAAAAAAAAAAAGAAAGACAAATGATAAGATAAAAACTAATTTTGAAATAAAAACTTTTTAAAAAATTAACATTTGCTCATGCAGGGGACCGACAGTTGAGGATTCGTCAGAACTTTTTAAAATTAAAATTAGATAACATACCTCTCCTGTCAGGCTTGGTGCATTTCTTGACAAGACGAATCGAGTCCTTGGCGAACTGCTGGCCAGGCTGAACAAACTTGGTCACTTGATCCATTATAACCTACAAAATGAAAACAGCGTCAGTACCACCCAGGAGAAACATGAAGAGCAGGAGAAAGCTGAACACCGTGCACCATAAAAAATGGTATCAATTCGGGAACATTCTACTCATAAGCCTGTTGTAGTTCAATCAAATTTGCTGCTCCAAAAGCAGCTCAATGCTAATACCATAACTGAAAATTCCAAAAAAGGCTGAGGTCCTGTTTTATAGAAAACCCACACAGATACCCTACATTACATATAAAAGTTAAGACAGCTGTGTACAAATGTAACAATTTCAACATCACATACAGGTGTACAGCCCCAGTTGAAAAAGGGACTAAGCCTGGGGTATTTTGGGAAGGAAAGCCCATTGTGTCCTATGAACTTAGGTCAAAAGGAATAGAGATGAAATCTCAAAATGATCAGTAGTTGGGGACAAAAGAAATTAAACATGGTCCTCTGAAAAAATCAGAGGCACCTACGGCTCCTGCTGTTTCCACAACTTGGGCACAAACTGCGCACTTAAAGTAAACTGAATTAACGAGCCCTAAGAGCTAAACCCACGGAAATAGATGGGCAATCGACGAAAAACGTAGCACTCACAATGCTTCTGGACTGGAGCGAAACACGACAGAGAGTGGCTTTCCACGTCAATGAGAAGCAGACACCAACCGTGCGAGAGAGAAGGATCGGCGTCGACGTCGACACGAACCACAAACGGACGTCAACACGCGTCGCCCACGTCAGCGTCGTCTGCACCTTCGCCACTACAGCCGCATAAAAATTTGTGAATCACATTCGTATTCGGCGCCCTGAATTGAAATTTCGCTCGATTTATTTGAGGAATATAATGTTCTTCGGTAGAAACAGCGGGGGCTCAGAAAAGTCATGTTTAAAAGCACTGAAATGAAGATCACATGACTACATGATCAACTCTTGTCGATCCTCTCGACATGCCTGCATATCTTGACGCGGGAAGTTCAATTTTGGAAGACTCTTCGCACCGACCGATGGTGCGAATAAAGATGCACCCACTATTTGCACTGTGGTTTATTTGGTCATATAATTTTCCGGTGCGACCAGCGGCACAGTCTCAACCTTGCACCGTAGCCCCAACCAAATCTACCGTACCAATATGGATAGTTCCGGCAGTCGCTCCAGCTCCAATATGGGTCCGTTGGCCGAGCGGTGGCGCCACCCCAGCGGCAGACTAAGGTACTACAGCCGCGCGGGAAACTTTAAAGGCCGACGCGACATCATTGAAGGGAGAGTTTGAGACACGCTCTGTGTCTGGAAAGTTGCCCGATCTGAAACTTCGGCCTATTTTATATGCATAGCCAAACGACTTAAGACTGTTTGGTTAAAGTGTACCAGGTTTTAGGAGAACTCAAATGTTTGGTTTATTTCATCCGGTTCTGATTATATTTATTTCGGCTTTTATTCTTCTTGATCGGTTATCGGATTTGGTAGGGAGTGCGGTGAAAGTAGTGGGCTAAAGTTCGTGCCACTATTTGTACCGAAAAATTATCTGACCAAGTTAACTTTGGAATTCACAAATAGTGGATATATCTTTATGTATTTTCATGACCAGTGCGAATTATTTTCATGTGACCAATTACACAGGCGGTGCAAATACGCTTCCTGTCCTGTCCCGATTATTAAAAAATTGTGACGCCCCTGAGGCAGAAGGCAAAGGGAAAGAGTGCGGTGGGGGGGGGGGGGGGGGGTCAGTTTCCCCAAGCATCATCCTTAGTGCCGCAACTCTCTCTCTCTCTCTCTCTCTCTCTCTCTCTCTCTCTCTCTCTCTCTCTCTCTCTCTCTCTCTAAGCCCTCAAACCCTCCAATCCCTCCATGTGGAGCGGGGTGTACTCACGGGTTTCCTAGCGTCGCCGTCGCACGCCGTACCCTAACAACCACGCTTGGGTTCGGGTGAGAGCGTGGGCGGCTCCAGGACAGGCTTGAGGGGGGGGGGGGGGCAATAGCCCGCTTTTCCCCTACCTTCAGGTAATGCCGCTTACCTAAATTTCAGGCACCCGTTGGGTGCCAGGGGTGAGAGGCAAGGGACACAGTGAAAATCCTACGAAGACCTGGCTTCGTAGGCTGCGAAGAAAATGAAGTCTTCGCAGGATTCTTCGTATTACAAAGCATTCCCTCGTAGCCTACGAAGAAATCCTTCGTAATACGAAGGATTCTACGAAGACTTCATTTTCTTCGTGGACGTTTTACTGTGGAGAGGGTAGCCAGAAGGTCTGTTACATAGTTACGACCCCCCCCCCCCCCCCCGGGGGGGGGGGGGGGGGGGTAGAGGGTGGAGGGTACTGTCCGACGGAGTATACGCCGCGCGCAAGGTTTGTCCCGGATCCTGGCGTCATCCATCGTACGTCTCCCGTGACAGAACACCTGGAAGGCAGTCACAGCGCCTCGTCCGCAACACAGCCCAGTGTTGGCGTTGCATGTCCGCAGGCGTCGTGGGGGCGTGCGGCCGGGATTTCTGCACACCGTACGGCACGTGTGCCCGGAGCGGAGAGGGCAAGGGGTTACCGACTCGTGTATTACTGTCCCCGGGTCTTGTATTCCATGTATTACGTTGTATTACGTGTAATACCTTTATAATACCTGTATTACTTGTATCACGTGTATTACTTGTGTATTACTTGTGTATTGCTTGATTATTACCCATATTACTTGTATAGTACTTGTATATTACCTGTATTACTTGAGTAATACTTGTATTACTTGTATTTCCTGTATTACGTGTATTACTTGTATATTACCCGTATTACGTGTACTACTTGTATTACCTTATTACTTGTACATTATCTATATTGTACCTGTATCCCCTATATATCTGTATCACTTGTATATTACATGTATTACTTGTATTACTTATATTATTTGTATTATCTGTAATACCTATATTACTGTAGCCCCGGCCACCACTCCCAAAACTGGAGGCAGCGGGTGACCCGGTGACCCCGTCCTCCTGGGTGGGAGTAGCAGGCACCAGGGAACAGGTGCACTGCGTCTGGGAGATAAGGCGCGTGGAGTATATAGTGTCCACGGTACCCACCCGTCGACGGGGGAGGGGGCGACTTCCCTATGCCGTGTACGAAGTACTATATTGTAGGGTATAATAAATATTACAGGTATTATAAGGTGTTATGAGTACTATAGTACTCCGTTGTATTAAAATGCAAATTTTAAGCACAGGAAGCGTTCCGCGTGGGTTGGAAATATATTTTTAGTTAAGACTATTTGAAGCTAGGTAGTTGACCAAAGCGGTCAGACCTGGACCTAGTCCACCGTCTCCCGGATGAACTACCTTTGTTATGGAATTGCCTATCTTCTAGGTGCGAACGGGAAAAATCGTCACTATTACAAGTACTAACTATATTGTAAGTACTACGAAGTATTATGAGGTATTGTAGGGTCGCGCACGAAGTATTATACGAGTCGCTCGCCACCCTATGATATCGGAAATCTGAATATCGTCTGCCAATGAAGACGAGCTTACAAGCACGCTCAGACCAGACGCTGAAGACAGTATGCAGACCGTATGCCGTAGGATGACGACACGAGGACTCTGCGATCTTCTTGTCTTGTCCGTCGTCTAAATCCTGTGCGCCCGCGGTCTTCCTGCCGTGTGGATTTGGTGCCCTGCCAGTCGAGGAGACAACCTCAAGAAGCCGATAATACGGCCGCTCAACGACGATATTCACATTTCCGATTTCATGCGGGCACGTGCGCTGCGCCGGTTGTGCGCCGGCTGTGCGCCGGCGCGGCGCGAGGCGAGGCGCGCTGGCTGCTGGACCCCCACGGTCCCGCTGGTGGCGCTACAGCCGGCGGACGCCGGAGTTAGCTGTTGCGCGGCGCGTTACGGGAGGGAAGGGATAGGACGGGAGAGGAGGAGGAGGAGGAGGAGGGGGGGGGGGGGGGGGGAGAAGGGGCTTTGCTTTTGCTTGGCGCTCGGCTTCGGTTAGTGTACAAGCCGAAGTCGCCGCGAGAGGTGCATGCCGCGCCGCGTCCGGGCCCCGCCGCCGCCTCCGCCTCCGCCGCGTTCTCAACGCGAGAGAGGACAAGTCAACGAAACGCGCGTGCATTGCATATAGGATAACCATGACATCGGAGGAGCCCCTACGAATATCGCAGGTACGCGCGCCCCAGTCCCGGCTGCTGTCAGGGCGGCGGGGAGGCGGTCCCGGAGGCGGCCCCGGAGGCCGTCCAGAGGGCCGCACGGGCTCCCGAAGCTCTTCCCGACGTCCGGGGGCCCTTGCCGAGCCCTTAGGGACGCTGGCGGGGCATATCTTGTCAGCTGGACGGCCCGTCGCCCACGCGAGCTGGCGGCCGCTGGAGGCTGCTGGAGGCTGACGGCCTGGTGCGGCCTGGCTGGAGGAGCGTGGGCCGCGGCCCCGGCCCGCCGGCAGGGCCTGCTAAGCATCGGCATCGGCCCCTCCGCGGCACGACCTTGACAAGCCAACCCGTGTTCGGGAGTCCGGGGCGCGAAGGCGGCATGGGGCATCCAGAGACCGGGGGGCGTCCTGCCACTTCCACAGCTGCGCCACCGCGCTGCACCGCGGAGGCGGCGTGGACAAATTAGCACCCGGCGAGCGGCAGGGTAGGCAGCCCGCACGCCTCGCGTGCGCTCCGCCCGTGAGCTGCCTACCCGCCAGGCGCCTGGCGCCAGATGCACCCGCACTGTATGTCGTCGCCTTCCGCTCGTCTTCCGAATGGACCTCGCCGGTGTGCTTTTGCTGGGATCAGGTTCAAGAGCGATGCTGCACGCAGTGTGCGGCACCATGAGGCACCACCAGGCACCACACGGTGAAGCATCACCATGGGCTTGACCAGGAGCCGCGGAGCCGCCACATGCTGCCGTGAGGCGGACGAGAGCTCACCTTGGCGCACCATAGAGGCTGCGAGGGGAGGGGGGGGGGGCGAGGCCTACCAGAACGTCGGCGGCGCACAGATGCCATGACAAAGTACCCCGCCGGGGCCCCCGTGTCAACTGTCTGTTCCGAGGGTATCGACGGCGGCCGTATGTGGCATGAAAATCAAAACTACTTCTTCATCTCTCTTTTTCTCTAGGGGGGGGGGGACAGCAATGGTGTAATGTTGAGTGAGTCTGCCCCTCCCCGCGCCTTTGGGCTTTGGGTCACAGCCCCCCGCGCACAGGATGGCGTCGCCGGGGGCCGGGCAAAAGAGTGCAGTGCAGACCGGAAGGCCTGCCTGTCCGAGGTCCTGGAGGAAGCCATTGGCAGACGCGGCGCGCGCTGCGCTGCTCCGAGCGGCTCGGCGCGGCCCGGCCTGTGTCTCACGGTCATCGCCTGCGCCTGGCCTGGCGCAGCCTGGCGGTGCCGGCAGCTCGCCGCCCGCCGCCCGCCCGGCTTGCCGTCCCAAACGCCCACGGTTGCCCACGGCCGGCCGTGTCCCGCTCCGCTCCGCTCCCGCGTCCGGCTGCCTTCTGCTTGCCGTGTACGGCCGCGGCCGCGGCGTGGCTCTGCGCCCCGCGCGGCCCCGGACGGGACAGGTGACTCTACGGCGCTGTGCGGCTGGACATCCGCATCGCCTTCGCCGCTCGAGACCAGCACAAAGGCCTCGTGCTCGTGCACACCTTCGCTGCTGGACTACTGACCCACATAGATAGGATCCCGGGTTATCGGCCGCGCGTGGCGCGTGCTCCGGGCGCGTGCCGGCGGGCGCCGCGGGGGGTCCGCTGTTGTCGCCTGGCAGTCTGCCGGGCGCGGCGTGGTCCAGTTGGGTCATCCACTCTATCTCCGGCTGGACGGGTGTGTGAGTGATCTGGGCGGTCACAATGGGCTTGGCGGCGGCGGGGAGGCGGGCCGCGGGGGCGCGGGGGCCGCGCCGACGACCGCCCAGGGCGGGGAGGCCACGTCCTCCTGAGTCCTGTCCGCCGTGTCCTCCCCGACGCGCCGTCGCCGCCGCCGCCGCTGCAACTAACCGGTTGCACAAGCCAGAAAAGGGAGTATAAAGAGTAAAGCAAGAAAAGAATGCACGGGACCTTCTGTTTCGCGCGCCGCGCCTCTGTATATATATGTATGTATGTGTGTGTGTGTGTGTGTGGCTGCTCCATGCATTGAGGGTTGGGACAGCGGCACAGCAGTACTGTACTGCGCAGGGCCCCGCTCCTTTCTTCGTGTCGTGCCGCTGTCCTGCCGCTGTCCTGCCGCCGTCGTGCTGTTCGCATTCCCCTCTGCGCGAAGGGAATCCTCTTGCATCAGAACAGGGACTGACCAGCTGCGTGGGCGGCAGCTTCTCCCCCGGGGGCTCCTCACCTCACTGCTGTCACATGTGTACGAAAGATTGCAAAGATTGCACCGAGGCAAAATGATGATATTATGGGTGTATGCTCTATTTTCGACACCACCGAGACAAATTCAACCGAAAATCTGACGTAAACATGCCGAACATTGAAAGATAATTTAAAAAATTTAAGATTTCATGATTGAGGCAGGAAACCCTTTGTTTTTGCATCGTTATTTGAATTTGCTTTATCATGTTTTTTCCGGATAAAGTTCTGTCGGCGACATATCGTAACACATATTATTTGCTCTCACCCTCCTTATTTTTTTTGTCGGAAGGGGTTCTGAGGATATGCCGGGGAGGAGGTGAGCAGTACAGCAGGAGAGGCCGCGGAGAGCGCTGTTATGAGGCGTTGAGTTGACCCGCACGCTCCTGGGCGACCCCTCCCCTCCGCTCCGAGCCTGCTGGCGGCGCTAGCGGCGGCGGTGGTTTCTTTTCTCCCAGCGTCATCCTCCGGGCGCAGGCACAGCGGTGGCGACGAGCGGGTGACAATAGTCATCATGACCTCCCGGGGCTCCGGGTCACTTACGTGTGTGTGTGTGTGCACATGTGCATGGAGACGTCGAGTGCGTCGTGACGTGTCGGAGAGGGGGCAGCCGTGGCGGCCGGGCAGCCCACCTCGCGCCCCGCCCCGCGACGCCGTTCGTGGCTCGGTTCGGCTGGCTCGGCGCTTTGGCCTCCGCCCGTTGCGTAACCGCGTCGGTGCCGCGCGGAGCCCCGCCGCACCCGCCGGCCCAGGCGGCGACGCACCACATGTTTGAACGGCCCGGCCCCTGCGGCCCGACGGTCCTGACCCGTCCCGGCACGGCCCCTCCCTCGGCAGCCACCCCCGACACACGGGGGTGGCTCCGGGTGGCCCGGGTGGGAGAGACGCAGAGAGAGTCTCTCTATGATGGGCCCGTGCCTACCGCGGTCGCGCTGGAGAGGCCCGCCAGGCTGCGCCAAGCTGGGCCCCCCTCATGGTCATGGCTGGAGAGCCGCCGCGCACGCGTCCCCGCGGTCCCCGCGTGTGCGATATGGAATGATGTGGGATTCGAGGGGAGGAGGAGGAGGGGCCCCCAGGCTGCGGCCGCAACTGGTGCCGGGGATGGCGGCGGGCGCAGACAGGGCAGGGCCAGGACACCAGCACCGGCAGCGGCGGCACCGGCAGAGGAGGGCCGCGGCCCCAGGCCTTGACAGCGGCGCGCACCACATGGGCCGCTGCCGCCGCTGCCGCCGCTGCTGCCACTGCCGCCGCAGTCGGGTAAAGTGTTCCATCGTGTCAGAGATTCAATGGCACACGTTGGCACGCCGCGGCTCGGCTCCGATCCAACGCCCACGAAAATTTGCCATGTACGGCGGACGGACAGAACGTTTCCGGACGTGGGCCTCTGCCTGCTGCCTTTGGCGGGCGGGGCGGGGAGGCGGAGGGCGGCGGGAGCGTGCGCTTTATTGTTTTGCGTTTTCCTCTGGGTGACCCCGAGCGCAGCCGCTGCCGTCCATAACTTCGACACCTCTAAAAATGTAAATTTTACGCGACACGAAAACGAAGTTCGAAACAATTCGACTGGAAATTTTTGGAAAAGATTTTTTTACCGAATTTTTTTCCCATTCAAGATGTTTTCAAATCTGGTTCTTGTTACTACCTAAGGGCCACCTCCGTGGCTGCAGGGCCTCCTGCGAACCTGGGAGTCGTCAATTAGCAGCGCGATTCAGACGGGAAGCTCTGCTAATTCCCGGTCCCTGTCCGCGGAGACGGCAGGTCGCGTGTGTCACAACAAATCTGATGCGGCGCGGCGTAGAGCCGGCAAAGCCACTCTCGCTACTACTGCCCTGGCCTCCGGCCCGCCCGCGACCGGTCCGGTCTCCCCCGAGGAGGACTCGTTTGTCAACGGGGACCTCCGCTGGTTTGAGTGTCGCCTCACGACTCGCTACCGGCCTCCCGTCTGTCCACCTGTCCTCCTGTCCCGACCCATTTCACACCTCATTCATCCTCAAACAGCCGGGCCGGGGCGGGCCGGGGCGGGCCGGGGTCGGTCGTGCGCGCCTCGCAGAGATAAGGACGGGAAATGGTTTCGGTTCGCCTTACAGCCGTGTAGCTGCAGCGTAGACGGGGACACACGGAGAGCGCCCGCGAGCCGCAGGGTAGGCCAGCCCGCACGGCACGCAGGCGTGCCAGAAGTCGGGGCTGCCTACCTGCCGGGCGCTCGACGACGCTCGACGCGCTGCGTAACTTCTGCTGCGCAGCATGACGTGCAGCCACGACACCGTCTACCTCCAAAAACAAATGAACACGGCGGAGCTCGTCGCTCGTCCACTGCGCTGAGGCGTCGTCAGGGACTTGCATCGTTATGGCGTTATAGTGTTGGCGAACAGGTTCCTGGGGGACCTCCGGGGCGGGGACCTCTCGGGGGTGTCTGAGGGGCACGGCCCGGGGGCTCCGCGGGGCCTCTCGGAACGGCGGCGGTCATCGTCACAACGACTCGTGGGGGCACGGAGGCGGCGGCGCGCTGCGGCAGTGGCGGCCCCGCGGGGGGTCGGGCTCACGGTCTGCGGGGGGTCCCCAGGCGGGGCCGTGTGCCTCTCGTCTTCGACGTACCACGACTCGTATTGGCAGTTTTAAAAATGGTTTTTGTTTTACTGCCGCGAGGCGAGCGGGCGACTCGGCTCGTGAAACTGACGAGTGCACCTGCTGCACAGTGAATCCTTATGTACTATCGTGTTCATAGTTGCGCACACAGTTAAGCATACGGATGCTTATGCACGTTATGTGCATACTTTCGCACAAAATCGAACGTTAGTACGCACAAAAATGTGCATAAGAGTTAGCGTTAGGGTGTGCCTAAGGTTCCGTATGCTTAAATTTGTACATGGGGATTTAGTATGGGCCGATGCGGTGCAGGGCAGCTCCGGTGAGACATCTCTGAAAAAGAAACTCATTGAAAAAGAAATATAGAAAAATGGTCTACTTACAAAAACACCTTGACAAGCAGCAGCAGCAGCGGCGTGGCCCGCGGTCTGTGTGTCAGCCTGGGAGGCCCGGAAGGTCGTAGCGGCGTGCTGTGACGCAGCGCTGACGGTGCGGCGGTGCAGGCGGTGACACATCAGAGGGGATCCGTGCGCCGGGCGCTGGTCATGGCCCGCGGCCCCGCAGAGCGTAAGCAGGTCTGTGCGACTGTCTTCAGAAACAGCAAGCGATCGACGATCGGCATAGTATAGTCCTATGTTCATTGTTATTTTAGTCGAAAAGTAAAATATCGATTTTTCAGATATTGACGAACAGTGGCAAGCTCGTGATTCGGTAAAGGATTATGGACCGTCATTAATATCGGGTTTTCTAGTCGAAACCGTCCAGCTGAAATGCATTGCCAAGTCTTAATGCTGCGATCGTTTTGAATTTCGATTGTTCGATTTATCGCACAGGCCTACCGCAGAGGCCGCCGCCGCACCCCCGGCCAGCCTCGCCGTTCGGCATGCACACCTGATGGCGCCTTTCCCGGCGCGCGCGCGCGCAGAGCGAAAGGTTAATGAAAGGGCGGCGAGGAATCTGGCTTGCATTACATTAGCATTAGCGCGGGGTGGGTGGTGGGTGCACCGGCCGTGGGTGCGGTGGTCCGGGCCGGGTGCCGCCCGGCTGCTGTGGCGGCTGCAGTGGCTGCAGCCTGTGCAGCGGGGCCCGGGCGAGGCCAAGGACGGCACCGCCGCGCACCGCCGTGCCAGTGGCCACGCCCCCGGCATCCGGCCGACACAAGGGCCGCAGCGCAGCACCGCGTTGCCCGGGATCGCGCGGGATCTGGGGCTGTCAACGGCAGCGTTTGTCAGTGCCCATGAATGGAACGGGTCGGGAGCAGGGCCCGACGAGCCTGGCGCGGCAGCAGGCTGGGTCCGAACGGTGGCAACAGTGGCTCTGTCTCTCTCGCACTCGTGTGGCGCGCCGTGAGGGTGTGTGAGTGAGGCCGATAGCTGCAAAAGCAGTGCTCGGCACCAGCCTCCGCAGCGCAGCCAATGGGACTGTGCTGGCCGTCTGATTGAGTCCGCGCCCGCCGCGTCCGCCCAGTCAGTCAGCCAGTCCGTCCGCCCCGACCGCGAGGGGCAATTTTCAGCTGGGCATCCCGAGATGTGGAGCACGGCGCGGCGCTGGACACGTGACCCGCGGTCTGGTCCGCTGGGCCCGCGGGCCGCGCCGGGCCTCGCCGGGCTGCGCGTGCGCTGCGCCGCGGCGCTGCTGCGGTCGAGTGCAGCCACGGCGCGGCCCTCATCGCCTCGCCCGGCGTGATTGGCACGAGCGGGACATGATGACTTGCCGCGCGCCTCGCCGTCTATTCTCTTCGGACTCGTTTCGCAGCCGGCGAAAATGGTGCAGTCATGTGACGGGGGGAGCTGGGTGTTGCAGTGTGCTGCAGGGCGTGCTTGTCTTGTCCGCAGGTGGGGCTGGCGGCGCGCTCCCCGGAGGGCCATGCGGCCAAAGGCATGGCCATCAAGGGCCACGAGGACCTGTGGGTGGAGATCCAGGCGCACACCTTCCGCAACTGGGTCAACGAGAACCTGCGCGGCGCGGGCATGGCGGTGGCCGACCTGTCGCAGGACTTCCAAGACGGCACCAAGCTGTGCGCGCTGGTGGAGGCGCTGCAGCGGCGCCCGCTGCGCGGCTGGGTGCGCAGGCCGGGCAACCGCCACCAGCACCTGGAGAACGTGTCCTGCGCGCTCAAGGCGGTCGAGGCGGACGGCGTCAAGCTCGTCAATATTGGTGAGTCCACTTACCGACCCGAGGCAACGGCTTCTGTGGCTGCGGGCGCGTGCCGGGACCGGGAAGGGGGAGGGGGTCACTAGGGGTCACTAGGAGTCACTAGGGGTCACTAGGGGTCACTAGGAGTCACTAGGGGTCACTAGGAGTCACTAGGGGTCACTAGGGGCACTAGGGGTCATGATAGTTGGTGCTAACACACTTTGACTGCTGAAAATTCCCGGGAAATGTCCTTGGATTTTTGCTTGTTTGTCAGATCCGGGTTGGGTTAAAATTGGCATGGATAATGGGGTAGGTGTAAACGAGTGAGTTCTCCGGGTGTCCAAATCCTTCTTTTCAATATTTTTTTTTCAAACTTCAGTTCTCATTTTAAAAATGCAAAACACTCTGTGCCGCGGAGCCTAGAGGGCAGCTCTTGGCCACAACAACGCCGGCACTCCGCATTGCTCCGTGTTGCAATCCTGTTTGCTGTTGCCCTGTCCCGCGCCGCGAGCTCCGCCTGCTCGGCCAGCTCTGCCAGCTCTGCCAGCTCTGCCCGCCGCGGCCGGACTGGCAGAGCTGGCAGGGGAGGGCCCACCCGACCCGACCCTACCCGGCCGGGACCCGCGGCGCCAACATAACCGAGCCTAGCCGATCGGTGCTGCAACGCCGCGCCGCCGCGGCGCCGGTGAGGTAGGCAGGCCCGCGGTGCGCGGCTGCCCGACAGGCGTGCCCACCTCCCAGGCGCCACGGGTCACAGCCTCGCGCATCCGCTCAGGTTTCGCTTCTCTAACGGCCGCCGTCCGCGGCCCGCGGCGTTACGGCGATTGTGGAACGCTTCGCACAGCAGCGGCCTAAACGGGGAAGTCTGCCGCGCTGGCGCCGCGAGAGGAGGCGGGATGGGACGAGGCGGGGCGAGGCTGGAGGTGACCAGCCGGCCGGTGGGAGGCTGCGGCCGGCTGAGGCCGCCGCGCCGCGCCGTACGTAGACTACTGCTGCGCGGCCCCGCCAGGCTTGGCTGCGTCCAGGCCGCCGCCGCCGCCGCCGCTTCGCGCGAGGCTCCCAAACGAAGTGCCTGTCTGAGTGTGTCTGTGTCCACGCTTGGCTGGCCCCGGCTGGCCCCGCCGCCCCGGGCCGCTGTGCTGCGGTCCGCTCCGTTCACGCGCCGCTCCCAAGGCAGCAGAAACTCCTCCCGGACGCGGACGCGACTTTTCCACATGGAAGCCGTACGGGTAACGGGAATAAACTCCCCGAGCAAAGTAAAATATGAAGAATAATATAGCTTTCCTATAGGCCTTTTAGCCAAACCGTGGGTAACTGCAATACTTACCAAAAGTTCAGCAGGTTTGACCTGCCGTCCACATATCTGTTCCAAATGGGTTTCCAAAGGTATCAAAAAACTCAAGAACACCTACAGTATGGAGCATCGAAGCACCATTTTCAAAATATGACCCCAGAAACGTTTTGAAAAACCAACACTTTTGGTTTGGCTAGAATGTCTATTAAGCTGTCTCTCCGCCGCTGGTCGGCCTGTTGAATCCATTCACCGTACGCCCAGGCCATTCTCTTCGCGCGGCACGGCAGCCGCTATCGAAGAATAAGTCGGGAAGCAGGAGCGGGGGAAGAGGGGGGGGGGGGAGTGGCGATGAATGGACCGTAGTGGGCCGTGGCGCGGGGAGGGGGGAGGCACACACACCTGTTGCGGTCCTTGGGAGCGGCATGAGGACACGCGGCGACGCTCCCCTTCCGGCCGGGGGACCGTCCGTAAACCACGCGACTAAAGGAGATAGAAAGGGGGGGGGGGGAGAAGGAGGAGGGGGGAACCCCTGTTGACGTACCACGTAGATGAGTCAGCGCCGTGGCGCCAAACGTTTCCTGGGAATTGTACTTGGAGCTAACGAGTGGGCTCTGAGCAGAACAGGGACGGATGATTCTTCGCTTTGAGAAAATCTTAAGACTTTATTTTTTGTACTTCTTCCTCTCCTTTCCTTCCATCATCTGCCAAGGGAAACAATCGGCTCCAGATGGTATCTTGATACTTTTCTTGTTGCTGTTTTGTTACAGGAAACGTCGACATAGTCAACGGCAACTTAAAACTAATACTGGGCCTCATATGGTCCCTCATCGTGCGCTACCAGATCGGACGATCCAAATTCCCGCCAAAGAAACTGATGCTCGCATGGCTCCGGGTGAGTACCTTGCTTCCTACTTTGATCCTCCGTCTCTCTTTCTCTCTCTCTCTCTCTCTCTCTCTCTCTCTCTCTCTCTCTCCCTCCCTCCCTCTCTCTCGTGCGATCGCGTGATCAATCAGTCAGGCGGAAAAAAAATTATCCTTCATCAAAGCGGCGTCAGATGAGGCAGTTGTGGCGGCAATATTCACATATCCCGCGCGTCACGACATGAAGCGGCTCGCGTCAGGGTATTTATTTTCGAAATTAATTAAGGAAACAGTGGCGGCCGTGCGTGGCGCGTTCTCTCGGCGGCAGGGCGAGGACGCGCTGCGTGTGCCCGTGGCGCGCGGTGCGCGGGGACGAGCCGAACCGAACCGCACTGCCGCGCCGCCGTTTAAAGTTCCCGCCACGTCCTCTCCTCCCCGGCCCCAACATCCCCCCTGGGACGTGGCCATGCATTTTAAATGCGAGTAAGGGCCCGGCGGGTGATGCGGCAGCAGCGGTGCTGGCGGAGGACTCGGCACCCGGCAGCACCCGGCAGGGCCTGCTCGGCCTGGGTCTAGGTCTGGGGCCGGGCGTGCGCTCTGCGCTCTGCGCTAGCGTGCGGGTCCAGGGCCGAGGCCTCTCGCCAAGCGTGGCGCTGCTCGGCTACCTAGTAGTGCGCGACGGCACACACGCGATTGTGCGCGAGCGAGCGAGTGACACAGCCGTGTGCGCGCGTTCTCTGGGAGAGCGACAAGGACCGAAAACAAAAGGTTCGGACCGGGCAGGACATTCCAGGCAGGTCAAGATCTCGGCGCGTCAAGTTCACGGCCGGCCCACACGCCCTCCGCGCGCCTCGGCCCTCCCACTCACCGTCTCTGTCTGTCGGTCTGTCTGTCTGTCTTCCTCTCCCCCCTCTCTCTCCCTCTCTGTCTCTCTCTGTTTCTGCCTCTCATTGAAGCGAGTGGGAGGTAGGCGGCGCCCGGCACACGTAGAGCCGCTATTTCACTAGCGTCGCGTCGTGCGCCGTCATGTCAGGTTTTATTGATCGATTCGAGCCGATTGAGATCGCACATGTACGCAGCGGAGCGCAGTGCGGGAGGACACTGGTCGGTCACGTTGCTTTCAGGAGCTTTCCGTTCCGTCGGTGTCGGTCGGGTCAGCGGCGTCGGGCCGCTTTGCGGTCCAGTGCGTTGCGGTGCCGCGCCGTACACAGAAGCACCACATATCGGTGAAATTCCTCCTGCCATTTACGGCGCCCCGTTATAGCGTGCGTGCGCAGCGCCGGTCCGCACCGCACCGCACGGCGCCGCCGCGGCCCGGAGGGTGGCGTCCGGAGCGCTGCCCCGTGCCGCACGCCGCACGGCCCGCACCCCACACACGCCGCGCCGCGCTCTCCGGGGTGCGGCCGCACAGCCCTACTTCGCACGCGGCCCGCACCGCGGCGCACAGCACCGTTCCCACGCGCATCTCCCGCCGCGCCGCGCTGCTCCCACTTTTGTTGCGTTTTGCTTTTCCTCCGAACTCTCTGCTTGCTGTCGGCACTAACAGCAGAGAAGCCGTGTGCGGCTGCGGGCGGCGGCCACGCCCCCCAAACGGCCGGACGCGGGGGCCGCGACGTGGTCCGGGGCTAAGCGAGGCGCCGTGTGGCTGCGGGGGTACCCGCTGGGCTGCCAGGGGCACGGCGCGCGGCGTACGTCCACAGCACGGTCGTGGTCCACAGGTCGGCCGCCGTCTGCACGGCTGATTGAGAATCGAGGGACCGCGGCCGCCAATAAGGGGCTGTCGCGTCGCGTTGCTGTCGGGAGGTTTACGAGTCGCGGGCGGCCGGTAGGCCAAGTGGCGGGTCACGTCACGTGGGCACGGTCGGAACGAGGAGGGCGGCGCCGGCAATTATGCGACACTAGGCGGAGCCGTAACTGGGCAGCCGGCAGCCGGCTCCGGGGCGCCGACGGGATGCCGGGGGCCCCGCGCCGCCGCTGCTGTCGCCACCACCTCGTTGTGGTTACGCTGATGAGCCCCCGACGTGCTGCAGTCGACGGCAGCCGTCGTCGTGTCGCGGGGCGCGTACGCCGCCGTTTAAGCACCGCGCCGCCGACGACGACGTCGACGTGCTTCCGTCGCGTCCGGGACCGCAGCAGAGGCAGAGCCAGGCCAGGGACAAGGCGGGGCGAGGACGTGCCAGCCTCCGCCGCGTGTGGTCTAACACGCCGCCACGGCTGCCAATAGTTTGCCGAGTACATGCAGGCAGATACGCACACTCTTCGCACCCGTGCGTTGGGCTGCCTCTCGCCTCCGCCCCGTGAACACGCGTGAGCACTGGCTCCTGTCCCGCCCCCACCGTGCTGTCCGGGCCGGGCCTCTGGCGGCCCCCGGCCCCCGGCCGTGTGCCACAGCGGGGTGCAGCCGCCTGCCTGGAGCAGCCTGGAGTCCTGGAGCCCGCAGCCTGCGATGCCGATGACGAAATCCCCGCCCCGTCCCTTGCCTGCCGCCGCGCGCTGATCTGATCCGATCGCCTCCCCCTCCGCCCCTCCGCCCGCCGCAGCGCTGCGCAGCGCCCGGCCTAGTCTTGGTCACCGCGCCTCCGCCCAGCCCCTCTGCTCTTTGACCGTACCGCCTGCGTGCAAAGAGCGCGCGGGGGTGCGTGCGTGCGTGCGTGCGCGGCCCGTGCCGAGCAGTGCCGAGCCGAGCGGCCGACAACACCTCAATGTAGGCCGGCCGGCGAATGGGCGTGGCGGCGCGTGGCGGCGCGTGCGTGGGTGTGGGCGGCGGCGCGGCAGCCGTTAGGATAAAAGCGGCGCAGTGCCGGTGCAGCGCAATAAGCCGTCGCCGCTGGTGGGTGTCGTACTGGCAGCTGCAGCGCTGCAGCGGCGGCAGCAGTGGAAGCCGCCGCCTGTAAAACTCGGGCCAGCACCGTACGACCGTCGTGTCGGCATATCTGTGTCCCGTGCCATCCGGTCGGCGCAGGCTGCGGGCTACTGAGATTCTGACGTCACTGCTCCGTTGTATGGAGATTAGATGCGCGGCTGAGCGGCGGCTGAGCGGCGGCTGAGCGGTGGCTGAGTGGCGGCACCGGGACTGAGCCGTGCTGAGTCCGCAGGCCGAGCCTCCTCTGCCTACGAACGTGGGCGTCGTGGAACGTCCGTTAGCATCGTAGGTTGAAAACGGCCCAGGGCGTTGCTATTAGAAAAGTGCTTAGAAGAATCAAAGCAAACGAGACTGAGCACCCGTATTTCCGTGCGTCTGCGCCGGTGCTGCACACTGCTCATGGCACGTATTGGCCGAAGATCACTGTGATCCCGCGCCGCTCTGTCGCCGCGCATGCGCGGTGCACGCCGCGGTGCGGGCCGCGGCGCACTGCAGCCGGCGCCCGGCGGGGCCCCAAGGCCGCGCGGCGCGGCACTGACGGCGGCCCCCCGGCGCCCCCGGCACCCCCGCCTCCGCGCCCCACCCCCTCTCCTTCCCCTCCTTACCGCTCCCGCCCGGAGGAGCCGGCGTCTTCGTCGTGCCGTTTAAATGAAGACAGAGATTTGGAGTGCGTTGACTGGCACGACTGCATCCCCCCCTCCCCCGCGGCCCCCGCAGCCCCCGCCGCCCCCGCCTCCGCCCCGCCCTGTCCACTCGCGTCCGGTGCACTCGGGTCGGGTCGTTACCATCGCCGACTTCAGATGTAATCGCGGCCCCGCAGCAGTTCACCCGCCGCTCTGGATGCGCACCGTTCGTCACAACATTCGATGGCGATGACAACTTTCAGAAGAAAAACTAAATATGCGAGTTAAATGAAATATTTTGTCACTCGACCGGCCGTGAAAAACTTTTAAATGGGTCGTTTCGATTTTTGATGCAAAAGCCTTTTTTGTTTTTCCACCGTTGTATCTTGACAATGTCGGGAGGCCCTTTGAATCGGCAAGAACCGCCTGCCGCTCTCGGAAACGTAAACGCACGGCCTCGCAGAGAGCGCCGGCCCAGCCGCCCCAGTCGACGCCGAAGCCGACGCCGCATCGGACGCCAGCTAACCGCGAGTCCACAAACACGACACAGCTTCGACCTTTTTTTGCGCAAGAGGCTCGAGGCGGACGCGGGCGGGTACGACCGCAGGTACCACAGGCACGGCGGATGGCGGGGGGCATAACTAGATTGGGATCGGAATCCCTCATCTCCCTTTCAAATGTCGGAGAGGCAGCAGCAGCAGCAGCAGCAGCAGTGCGGCGGTGGTGGCCTCCTCACGGCCAGGCCGTCCGGGCGCGTGCTCGCGGACCCTCTGCACCCCCTCTGTCCCCGCCCCGTCCCAGACACCCTCTCTCACCCGGAAAAACGTAACACTTACTTATTCATACTTTTATGGGACCTAATTCAAGACAGTATCATGTTTTGTATGGTAGATCTTCATACACTCTATGTGTCTTGGATTGTCTCTCTGTCTCTGTCTCTTTCTCTCTCTCTCTCTCCCTCTCTCTCCCTGCGGCGGCACACACCACACGCTCACGGTCAAGGTCTTTCTCTCTCTTCGCGCTCTACACACTCCAATTATGTGCCGGCCAAGGATGGGATGAGATAAGGCGGCCGCAGTCCCATGCGATGCGATTCTTTAATTAAATCCGCCGCTGCATGTTTTCGTTTCTCACATGAAACCGGCCGGCCGGCTGCCCCGGCTCGGCTCGGTTCGGCCTGCTCGGGCTCGGCCCGGCTGACCTCGCGGCTTCTCAGAGCTCGGCTCGGAGCGCGGCGGCGGCGGGAGGCGTCGGTAGGATGGGAGGCCTACCTCCAGGGCGCAGACGGCGACACGGCAGCGGGATCACTTTAACTCAGGAGAACGCAAAACATTAGTTTTTCCTTCATTCTGATTTATTTGTTTCTGTTCCAGGCCGCGCTGCCAGAATGCCGCATCGACAACTTCACGTCCGACTGGAACTCGGGCCTGGCGCTCAGCGCGCTGCTCGACTACTGCAAGCCGGGCCTCTTCCCGCACTGGAAGGGCCTCAATCCGTCCGACAGGTGAGGAGCAGCGGCGGAGTAAACGGAGCAGTAAATGCGGCGCCCTCAGCGGCGTGGCGCCTCACGTGACGGGACGTGACGGGACGTGACGACTTCACTCGGCGGCCATTTTCGTTGTCACGTCGTCTTTGTGCTGCGCGATTATCGCGAGTGCGTCCACACGCCGCTACTTCCTAACGCCGCGCGTGGGAACCGGGAGTCCCGGCCGGCGGCGCGCCTGCGGACGCGAGGGTAGGCCAGCCGCACGACACGCGCGCAGAGCAGGCCGAGGGCTGCCTGCCCTCCAGGCGCTCACCACCAGAGGGGTAACAGCTCGGTAGTCCGGCGGTCACGGTCGGGGTGGTCAGGGGTAATCCTAAGGTAATGCGGGGCGATGCGGGGTAATCCAGGCCGGATTACCGCCAGATCATAAGAAATTTTTAAAGGAAATCGCGGGTAATCCAGTGTAGTACAGGGCTAGTCCGAGGTAGTCCAGTGGTAATCTGAGGTAACCCAGGGGTATTTCGAGGTAATTTAGGGGTAATCCGAAGTAATTTAGGGGTACCCTAGGTAATTTGGGGAAAATCCGAGGTAATCCAGGGGGTGATGCGAGAGTAGTCCGGGGTAATCCGGTGAACAAGATTTTGCTGAAGATTTTGCTGGGCTGCTCCCCCTTGTCACAACCGCGCCTTGTTGCTGTTGCAGAGTGGAGAACTGCCGCACGGCCATGGAGCTGGCGCGTCGCGAGTTCAGCATCCCGATGGTGCTGGAGCCCGAGTACCTGGCGTCGCCCTACCTGGACGAGCTGTCCGGCATGACCTACCTGTCGTACTTCATGAAGGAGAACTCGCCCGGGTTCCACGCCACGCTGCGCTGGGTCAACAACCAGATCCCGCAGGCGCCTGTGCGCAACTTCACCGTGAGTACATTACTTTGCGGGCGGCGTGTCGTGTGGGCGTCCTGTCCCGTCCTGTCCGCCCTCGTGGAGTTACCGCTGACGTCAACGTTTGCAGAGGGACTGGAACGACGGTCGCGCGCTGTGTACCCTCGTCAAGTCCCTGGGCGGCCCCGTGCCCGGCTACAAAGACATGGCCTTCGACCCCGACAGCTGGGAGAGCAATCTGAACGCAGGTGAGTGCGGGGGGAGGGGGCAGGCGTGTGAGCGCGGGCCGCGCCGGGCCGCGCCGGGCCATCCCAGGCCGGCCGGCCGGGGCCTGCGGGCGCCCGCCGCGGTCTGCGGGCCCGGCGCACCGGGGGCGCGGTGCAGGAAGCGGCATGAGCTGCAGGCGCGCTTATCTACTCTGTTCTCTTTTCGGAGGGGCCACGGAGATACCTTGATCTGATAACACAACACCTCCTCCCCGCGTCCAGGTATCCAGGGCGGCAAGAAGCTAGGCGTCGAGCCCATCCTGCGCGCCAAGGACATGGCCAACAAGGAGGTGGAGAACCTCGGCGTCATGGCGTACGCCGCCAACTTCCAGTGGATCCGTCCGCGGTCTAAGCCCGGCGACCGCATCGTGGCGTCCGCCAACTCACACCACACCCGGGTCGACCAGCAGACGCACTTCAACATCGAGTTCCTGGAGGACGACATCGATCCCCGGGACGTGAGCGTCGAGGTGGTGGGCCCCGGCGGCTCCAAGGTGGAGTGCCGCCTCAACCTGGGGCCCCAGGGCGGCAAGGGCACCTTCATCCCCATCCGCACGGGGATGCACAAGGTCAGTGTCAGAGCCACGGTCAGCGCGTGGAAGCCGCGGCTCGCTCGTCTTCCCTCACCTGCCACGCCTCCTTGTCCCCCCGCAGGTCGTCATCAAACTGGAGGGCGAGGCCGTGAAGGGGTCGCCGATCCACTACCGGGTCATGCCCGAGCTCACCAGCATCCAGCACACGGGCATGGAGCCCTGCGCCGTCGGCTCCATCGTTGAGGTGCTGGTAAGCAGTCGCTCCAACTGCATCGGCCTGCCGGTGCTCACGTGCCAGACGATCCGAAACGCCACCCAACTGATCCTTCCCCCCGCTGTCGCAGATCAACTCGAACGGAACGAACACGAACGAGATAAGCGTGGTGGCGCGCTCGCCGACGGGCCGCGAGCTGGACTGCCCCGTGCACGAGAACAAGGGCGTGCACAGCGCCACCTTCCAGCCGGACGAGGCGGGCGAGTGGACCATCGGGGTGATGCACGGCGGCCAGCACATCCAGGGCGGGCCCTTCACCTGCTTCGTGTTCGACCCCAACGGCGTCAAGGTCAGGAGCAGCCTCCCGGCCGTGGACGGAGGCACGCTCTCGCGGCCGTCGCCATCGCCGTGCTCACGTTCACGTTGGTTGCAGCTGGAGAACATCGACGGGGCGCAGCCACACGCGCCCTTCAGCTTCGTGCTGGACACGACGGCCACCGGTGGCCTCGGCGACGTGGAGCTGGACATCGTGCACGAGCGGCGCTCCATCCCGCACCACGTCGAGCACCTGGGCGCCTCCCTGTACCGCGTCACCCTCAACACGGGCCGCGCGGGCAAGTACCGCGTCTACGTGTACTTCAACGGCCAGGATGTGCGCGGTAAGTGTCCAGGTACACGACGAAGGTGCGACGGCGACCTCGGGCCCTAACGCTCAAATTCGATTTTTAATTCATTTTCAGGAAGCCCTTTCGCTCTTAGAGTTGGGACCCAGAGGTCCCGCGAAAAGGAAAGAATCAGAGCAAGTGAGTACAGTTGCACTACCACGACGAGTTTGTCGATCATTAAAAGATTTTTCATCTTTTTTTTTTCGTTCCCTGTTGGGCAGACCTTGAGGAGCGAGAGCAGCTCAAGTCGCCCCAGTTGGTGGAGTCGGCAACGTCGCCCACCTTCAAGCTGTCGTCGCCGTCACCGGACCTGGACCTGTACTCGTCAAGCAACGCGTACAGGACGGACGCCTACGAGACGTCGGCGGACTACAGCAGCAAGTACAAGTCCGACTACGACACGGGCAGCAAGTACAGGACCAGCGCGGGCGCCGACTACGTCGACTCGGGCCGGTACACGTCCGACTACGACAACAAGTACGACAGCAAGTACAACAGCAAGTACAAGTCGGACTACGTCACAGGTAACGTTGACGGAGCGAGCCGGACGGGGAGAGAGTCCCCCTCATGACAATTAGCTGACAATTGCCCTGTAATTCCAGAGAGCCGGCACGTGTCCTCCCTGGAGACGGGCCTCAGCCGCGCCCACATCACGGACAGCCTGATGAACGGCAGGTCCTCGCCCTACCGCCACTCCCCCTCCCCAGTGCCATCCCCCTCCCACTCCCCCTCCCCCGCCCTGTACCGGTCGTCCAGCCCCCGCCTGTCGCCGTCCTACCACATGAACGGCGTCACGGAGAAGAGAACAGAGAGCTCACGAGGTACGTCAGGCAGCGGCGGCGGGGGGGTTGCGTCGCCCCCCGGAGCCCGCAGTATTCGAACCTAGGACTCGCGGTCTGTCCGCGCCGTTCGCTTCCGCTGGCACGGCTGCACAGCTCTGGTGTGCGATGGGTGGACTAACCTGCGGGGGACTGGGACTCGCTTGGAGGTGGGCCGAGCCGTGGCGTGGCGAGGCGAGGCGTGGCGCGTGGCAAGGCTCTCGGGTCGGACTTGGCGCTCGCCTTGTACGGACTGCGGCCGGTGCTTATGGGGTAATCGGTGACGTCCAGATCCTCCACATCGGCGGCCTGGGCCGGGCGTGCGGGGAGCGGGGGAGCAGCGCCACACCTCTGTCGCGGGATTAACACTCGGTGCTTCAGCGGGACTCGCTCCGGGCCAGGCCGGGCCAGCCAGACAGGTTCGGCGGGGCTCCCTCAGGTGCACCGCGTACTAAGTCATGCCCTCTCTCGTTTTCAGTGACCTCACTACTCAATCAGCGGAGGGGCTCGTGGGACAAGGACGTCGTCCTGCGGTCGCAGCAGACGGCCAAGACGGGGGTCCTCGAGGACGAGTACTCTACCTGTACGTGCATGTTCACCTTTGTGTGAGGCTGTAATTCCGTTCAATCTGTTGATTCGTTTCGTTGCATCAAAATAGAAAGTCATCCATTACTTTGCCAAAAAAAATCACGCCAAAACTTGATACTTTCTCTATCTAACCGCATTTTTTTCTCTTATATTTTCGCCCCCTATTTATTTATTTTCTCTTCAACTTCTGTTTTCTCCGTGTGCTGAATTTCAGGTGTAGAATCCTCCTCCGGTCGCGAATTTTCGCACTAACTTCCGTCCCGTAACGGTTCGGAATTACAGCCTTACGCTCAGTGACGGTAAGGCTAAACGAGAACCTCTAACCAGGCTAACGCGTACTCACACAAACTCTCCCATCCCGCCCCGCTTACACAGCTAACCTGATAACCCGGGAGCAGCACCAGCAGCAGCACCTGCAGCAGCACCAGCAGTCCGGCCTCTCCAAGCGCGTCGTGACGGCGCACCACGTAGAGCACGCGGCCGCCAAGCGCATGGCGTCGCCGCTGCCCTCGCCCCACCCGGACGACCTGGAGGCCCCCGTCAGCGGCGACGCCCTACGCCTCGTCTCGCTTCACCGGCCCGCCCACTTCACCATCGACACTTCCTTCGACGGCCGCCCCGCCGCCGACCTCGCCGACGTCAACATCGAGATCCTGTGTAAGCCGACGGGGTTGTCGTGTGCCGTGCGCTTTGCCCGCATGGCGGTGTTCTCAATCGGGGTGGGCATGCTCGGAGAAACACGTCTTATGTCTCATGCTAGCCTTATGGGCATTAAGAGGCGGAAGATTTCCGCGGAAGCCCTCTGCCCGCTGTATTGAGAACACTGCCGCGGAGACCGAGAGCATGATTGTGATCACGGCCGACAGCACCCTCCCGCCGAGTCGTCCCGGCGCGCCTCTCCCGCGGCACACGCCGGGAGCTGGTGGAGGTCCACTTCACGGCCAGCGAGGTCGGCGAGCACGTCGTGGACGTCCACCTCCGCGGCGAGCAGCTCCGCGGCGCCCCCTACCGCACGCACGCCTACAACGCGCGCGCCATCCAGGTGGGCCGCATCCCCAACGGCGTCCTGGGCCAACCCGTCGAGTTCGAGAGTGAGTACGACGCGGTGCTACCCTGCAGAGGCGCACACCCCCCGGCGGCGCTCCCTAACCGCCTCTGGTGACCCCCGCAGTCGACGGCTCCGGCGCTGGCTCCGGCAACCTCGAGATCCTCGTCAACGGCGGCCACGTCACCAGCTCGGTGCGGACCCTCGGCAACCAGCGGTTCCGCGCCTCCTTCGTGCCCCACGAGCTCCTCACCCACGTTGTCGAGATGAAGTTCAACGGCGAGACCGTGCCCGGTGAGTGCGACCGACACCCAGGCAGCCCACACGTCCCGCCCGCCTGCGCCGCGGGGGTAGGCAGCCCATCCTGCGCCCGCCTCCCGCGCCGGCCGGGTAGGCAGCCCATCCGACCCCGCCACGACTCGGGAACTGACTGGCTTAGTGGGCTCGCTATGCTAAACTGCGCCGGTTACCACACACGGCCCAGCGGCGGCCCGGCGAGCCCAACAGCCCGAGCCTCCATACTCCGACGGATTCCTCGGAGATCATCAGCCCTAGTGTCTAGACGCCAAAGCCTTTATGATAATTCGGTTACATAACCGTTCATTACTTATAGCTTGGAATTTCGTGTGTCTATGATTGCGTGTGCGTGAGCGTGTTTTTTATTGTGATTGTGGTTTTTTCTTCTTCTTTGATTGCGCAACGGTTTCCCGGGCTAGGGGAAACGGAACGGTCAGTGAGTTTCAAGTCAACGTGTTTTTTCTCTGCAGTGGCGTAGCCAGGAGAGGGGGGGGGGGTCAAGCCCCCCGAAACCCAAGACCGGGCTAGGCAATCCGCTTAACGGACGCCTGAATGTAGGCAATAAACGCGTCATATCACCCTCCGAAACCAAAGCCTGGCTACGCCCCTGTTTCCCTGAAGACTTCCTGAGCGGGAGGAGGGTGGTCTGCGCCGCGGCGGGCGCTGCCGTGTGCGCCGCCGGCGTCTGCTCTCCTCTCGGGGACAATTATCATGCCCACGCTCCGTGCCGTGCCGTGCCTTGCCAGGCCGCAGTCTCACGAGACGGTCTGTCACGCCGCGGCGCGGGGACGGTCGGGGGCGGACGGGGGCAGACGCGGACGGCACGGTGTGGCCGGGGCCGTCGGCGTCGGGGAGCCTCGGCTTCAGACTCACGCCGGCCGTGACGCCTGGCGGCTGTGGGTAGGCAATCTCAGTGGCCGCACGCGCGGGTGTGGCGCGGGCCGGCCTACCCCGGCACCCGCAGGCGCTCGCCGCCGCCGCCGGGGGAGCTCCCTGCTTATCACTTGGTGTTCCTTGGGCGAGCAGCAATCAGTGGGCGCCCGGCCCGACGGCGCCTCCGAGTTCACTCACCCGGATCTCGAAGGGCGTTCCATTTCTTTCCCTCACTCGCCCGTGTGCGTGGGGCGTTTTCAAGGCGCGGAGACACCAACGGCGGCGGCGGCAGGACGAGCGGGAAAAAAAAACTGTTTCTACCGGTCACTGCCCACAAACAGTGTCCAAGCGAGCGGAGCCGGGCGGAGCCCGTGGGGCCTCGGCAACGGCAAGGGCCACGGAGGGCACGCATCGACGGCCACGATGGGCTTCGCCGAGTCTCTCTATCTCTACCGTCTCTCCCTCTCTCCTCTGCCTCACTGTCTCTGCCCCTTCTTTGCTTTGTATGTCTCTGTCTCTCCCTCTGCCTCCTTCTCTGCCTCTCTCAGTCCTCTGTCTCTCTGTCTGTCTCTCTCTCCTGTTCCTCGCCGTTCCGTTGCTCTAGAATCCGAGCGCCGCCGCCCTGGTATGTCCCCGCCTGTCGCCGGCGGGGTCGAGCCTCCCTGATTCTCTTCCACGCTCCACTCGTTTCCTCGGGCTGCCCGCGTCGACCTGCACTTATTTCAATCCCCGCGGAAGGAACAAAACGATAAGCTGCGGCTTTTATTTCAAAAAGGTTGTTTTTGTACTGTGCCGCGGACAGAGTGTTCCTTCCTTTACAAAAGAAGTACGTAGATGACTGCTCTCCTCGGCTCGGCTCGGCTCGGCCTACTGATGGCGGTGTCCGCCCAAGCCCGGCGATGAAGTACGAGAATCGCCCTCTGTTGTTCCTGGTCCGCGGGAGGCGGAGGCAGGCTGCGGGAAGGGGAGGGGAGGGGCGAGAAATTGCAAAGAGCCATTCTATGTAAGCTCCCCTCGGCGCTTTCCATCGTAAAAAGAAGGCTGGCGCCGGTAGCAATCGGTGGCGCCGCGGCGGCCGTTGTATTAAAATATCCCGGGAGCGGAGGGGAGGGGAGGGCTTCCGCGGGGAATCGGCACTCGGCTCGACAGGGAGCAGAGCGGGGCAGAGCGGCCGCCTCTACTTTGTCGCGGCCAGTGGGAATGCTGCAGCGGCTGCAGCGGCTGCAGCGGTCCGGGCGGCGCCAACGTGTCCGGCCGGGTCCGGCCGCTGGCGTGCCGCGGACGACCTCGCATTGCAGAGCCCCTTTGCCTTTCAACGTGCACTCGCACGGGCACGGCACGAGGCCGCAGGTCGTCACATGCCGTGCGCGAGTGGAGTGGTCTCCGCAGTGTCCACCAGGCCGTGTATTCGACCCCTTGCCCCACCGTTTAGGAATGTCGCTTACTTCGCGAAATACAGTGCTTCTAAACTGCTCTCATCCAACACAACTACATATGATCTAATGCCCAGTCATACTAACTCCCTCGATAAAATCCGGTGGTTTCTGTAAACTGGAAAACGATAGTTCGTCGGTCGTCGCGGGCGCTCCTGCTTTTAGAGACGCAACGCGATCGACGACCTTACGCCCGCCCGCCTGTCCGCCCGGCCGTAGCCGTGTGCCTCCCCGTCCCAGCGCGGCGCGGCGCGGCCCTGGCCGCCCGGCCGCGCTCGGTGAACGGCGAGCTGTCCGCGGAGCAGGCGAAGCAAGGCCGCCGCTGAGTGGGCCGCGAAGGCGCGGCGAGTGGCCACGGCGCGGGGCTGCTGGCAACGCCCGCCAACGCCCTGGCACCGACAGCGGAGCCGGACTGCGGGGCCGAGAGCCGCGCGACAACGCCCCGCGCCCCTCTCCCTCGCACATTGCCCCCCGTTGAGCGGCGCACGCTCACCGGGCCCCTCCCTGTATGGCCTGTCGGCGGTGGGTGGCCGGCAGAGACAGCCGGAGCCTTGGCGCGCGGTCCCGTGCCCGGCGCCCACGTCCAGCATCCCCGCGCGGCATCCAGAGGGGGAGCATCCGTAAACTGCGTCGGCTCCGACTTGTGCCGAGCGTTGCGGGAGTCGCTGGAGTGGCCCCGGAGGCCCGGAGGCCCGGAGGCCCGGAGGCCCGGAGGCCTGGAGGCCCGGAGGCCCGGAGGCCCGGAGGCCCGGAGGCCCGGAGGCCCGGAGGCCCGGAGGCCCGGAGGCCCGGAGGCCCGGAGGCCCGGAGGCCCGGAGGCCCGGAGGCCCGGAGGCCCGGAGGCCCGGAGGCCCGGAGGCCCGGAGGCCCGAGGCCCGGAGGCCCGGAGGCCCGGAGGCCCGGAGGCCCGGAGGCCCGGAGGCCCGGAGGCCCAGAGGCCCGGAGGCCGGGCGTCCCGGAGACCCGGAATGGCCGTGCCCTGCCCCAGGCCGATTCATGTCAGTAGGCCACATAGCGCGGAAAGGCAAGGCGTGCGGACGACGACGGCGCGCGCGCCGCGCGAGCCGCCGGGTCAGGGAGAGGGAGGGGAGGGAGGGAGAGGGGGAGAGAGAGAAAGAGAAAGAAAAGGAGAAAGAGGGGGGAGCGTGTCAAAAGGGAGGGGGTGGGAGTCATCTCAAGTTCGGCGTTCGGGAAGATTAGCGGCATGGGCGATCGATCTGACCTTCGACTGACCCGAAGACGAATAACGGGGAATTTCGGTTCGGGAATGCGATTGCGTGCGCGGCGTGCGTGGCGGAATGGAGGTGCGCTCGCAGTGGGCGGCGGAGTCCCGCCCCGCAGCCGGCTGCCGCTCAGCTACGCTCAGCGTGTGCGGACGGAGCTGCGGTACTCGATAGTCGTGACGCCGCGCCGCACTGAGGCATGAGGCACGGGACACGGGGCACGGGGCACGCCGTTGATGACGAATATTGTCTTCCGGTCGGCCCTCCCCCGCGCGGCGCCACGCGCGGTGCAGCACAGTACAGTGCAGCCAAGTGCAGTGCGGGCTTTCTCCGGCCGCAACCGGGTCGCCGTCGCCTGCCTGCCGCAAGGCCCGTCCCCGCCGCGCGCCCCGCCCCGCCCGCCGCCTTGTCCCCGCATGACTGAAGCAGGGCCGGCAGGGCCCGCGAGGGCCCGCGCAAGGGCCACGAATATCATTTCATTTCTCATGGCGGTCGTGGCGGCGTGGGGGGCGCGGCGGCGTGGGGCACGGCGTGGCGGGGCGGGCGGTCTGTGGCCTACATTGCGGGCTCTGTTTGTTATTCCGCACTTCCGAGAAAGGCTACCGACATCATTGGGGGGTCGTCTTTAAACCCTGGACCACGCTGCGTTAGCTTGACGGATGAACCAAAACCTTTAAATTTCAAGGAAAAATTAAATTCACATTCGGCAAACAAATTAAATCTTCATGCCTACATGAAATGCATCACAAGGGAGAGGTGAGCTTGTCGTAGGGAATGCTCTTGCCTCCGTTCAGCCCTGCTCTCCGCTCTGCCACGATCTGTCATTCATTGCTGCCAGGCCCCGCAAACGGCGGCGGCGGCGGCGGCGGCGGGGTCTGCAGGCCTAACCTAGCGCTGGCGTCGCTGACCGCACCGGGGCCGCGGGGCCCGCGGCGCGAGCTCTCCAGCGCTGCCAGCAGATGAACCGGTTGGCCGCGATGGTGCGGCGCCGCGTTGGCGGGGAGGGGGTCCAAGTCACTGGCCGCGGCCCGGCCGCGCTTTGACAGGCCCGCCCGGCCCTGCCGGCACTCCTCCCCTCTCCCTCCCCCTCCTCGGCCACCTCGCGCACGCACTGGCGCCGCCCTTATTTCTCATAGGCCGGGTCCCCAAACGCAAAATGCGCCGGTTATGCGAGAGAAACCAAAGCAGCTGCTCTGGGAAAACGCTTTCGTTTTCCATTTTTCACACACGACGCGCGCACGTGCCGATGCCAGTAATGACGGCCCCGAAGCTCCTGCTCGCCGACATCGAGTACGGCACGGTGATGGAAAGTGGCGGGCGGGGGTGGAGGCGGTGGGAAGTGGGGGCGCCGCTGCTCCCACGGCGCGCGCCTCCGGGCACGCCTTTGTGCGTCGTCGTGCACTTGAACTCCACGCACAGCTCGCCTTACCTCACGCACTCTTCCGCTTCCATATCGCCCTCTCTTCCTCCTTTCCTTCCTACGCACCCTTTCTTCTTCTCCCTCCCTTCCTTCCTTCCATTCTCAGCCGTGCAGCGCTCAGCAGCGCCGTGTGCCCGGCCGTCGCCGCCGTCTCCTCCCGATACGGTACCCCTCAACGCAACACTCCTGGTGTGTGCGTGTGCGTGCGTATGTATGCAGGAGGAAGTGCGTGTCTGTGGCTTGGCTACTGCGCTTCCTATGCAGCGGAGGTCGCGGTGCATGCTAACTGCATCCCTTTTTGTCCGCAAGCAGTCCGCCTCTCCTCCCCTCCCTGGCACTTTCGGGCAGAGCCTGTACCCTCATCCGCTATCTGTGCTGCCCCGGCCCGGGCCTGCTCCTCGCTGTTAGTTCAGGAGACTAAGGCCATACAACTAGAAACAATTGTAGGCAAGGATTTTTATCTGCTGATAGGTCTCGATGTGTACAACAACACAAGTCCTCCAAAATTCGGGGTATAACTTGCTCGTCCAAAAAAGAAAACGTTCAAAATTTAACGTTTAGGACAGTTTTTAACGTTCTGAACAAAACGCCCCCCATCAGACAGAGCCGCGAGCCGGTGTGGTGCCTCGAACAAATCAACCCTGAGCCATGACGCGGAACAGACGGGTAAACTGTGTGCGGCGCGGAAGCGGCCGGTCTAGCGCCTCCTCCCCTGCTGAGCTCTCCTCTCCTCTCCTCTCCCCTCCTCGCACTTCCTTCCGTTGCGTCCTGCCATTTGCATTATTGCGATCGCGTTCGTCTCCACCCGGCCACGCCCGCCTCGCTAACAGGGAAAGCCGCGGCCGGCGCAGAGGCGCAGCGAGCAGGTGCGTGAACGTGCATCACTGGACACGGCCGGTGACGGCACAGTGCTGGGCGCGGCACACTGCTGGGCGCGCACGCGTGACGCCGGGGCGTGCGTGCGTGCGTGCGTGCTCCTCCCCGATATATATGGCGAAGCACTCGCGGCCGTTGCATGCTCGGCTAATGAATCGGATCACTGGAGAGAAGAAGAAGAGAGTTGTCGCGGTTGAAGTGGCGGTGGTGGTGGCGCTGCGGTGGAAAGTGCTGTGCGATGCGCGGGATTCGAACCCGCGCTCCCGCCGCGGTGCGCGGGACGGAACCGAAAATGCAAGAAGAGTACAGAGTGGCGGGCCGCACGGCCCCGCGTCCTTGCAGGCCACGGTGCTGCAGGCGGAGGCGCCAAGAGGCCTTGCCCTGGCGATTACCGCCGGCCGCAGCTGGGCGGCCCGGCGGCCCGGCGGCCCGCTGCTGGGCTTGCGCAACTCGGAAGCAGGCGGGAAGCGGCGGCGGCGCCGGCGACGTCTCCGGGCCGAAGTCGTGACGGAGACCGCGGGGCGCCGGGCCGGGGCCAGCCCGCGTGCATGCGACCCCCGACCCCCAACGGGCCCGCGGGCGGAGGCGGCCGAAAGTAAAACTCTGCAAAAGGAGGCACTTCCTGGGGACGAGGAGGAGGAGGACGGCGGCGACGAGGCGCGGCGTGTTCCGGGGAGGAGGCGGCGGAGGCCGCGTCGGCCACGGCCGCGGGACTCTGCCGCCGCCACTGCCTGCCTCCGCGGCGAGGCGATGCACACCGCCAAACAGCAGAGGCAGAGCCCTGGCCAAGTCGGATCGGAGACGGATCGAAGAGAGTGAAAGTTGTTGGCACGGCGATGCCTGGCGATGCTCCGGCGTGTGGGGGCCTCGTCCGCTGTTCGCTGTACGGAGCCCGCGTTTAGTTCTTGGATACTTGTACGTACAGAAGATGCGTGGAGTTGCGTGTCGTCTCTATTTGGCGGGCAATGTAGATGAGGCACGCGTCGGTACGCGATGTGGATAAGAGTAAACAATCCATTGAGGGTCACTCTTGCGAAAAATCGAAGATTTCGCCCTTAAAGAGTTTTTTTTTACACAAACCTCATCCTTTAAGAGAAGTCTTTCAGCTGCAATTTAAGCTTGCGTACGTATTTTTATTGCTTGAGGATTCGGAATTATTGCGTTTTCCGCAGACCTCTCCAAATGACCCATTATTGAGGTTTGTAATCAATTGTGGGTCACCACCCCCGAAGTTCTGATTTAAGCAACAGAAAATACTAACGGGCAAACAATATGTGGGTGCTAAACGAGTGCTAAAGGACTCGTAGCCAAAAATTGACTCAAAAATGTTGGTGTCGAAGTTCGGAGAAGTGGTCCAATTTTTAATTTCATTATGGGTCACTTTTTCACAGATTTAAAAAAATTGTGGTAAACGCCAATTTACAAACCGAAAATTGCCTATCGCGATCGATAAAGTCTTCGTAACAGAGAACAATACTTTGAGTGTGATTCAAATACTCCCACAGCAAAGTGATTTATGACCCGCAATTAATTTTACACTCTATTCCAAAAATTTTCGTCCCACCCGTAGCACAATTCGCGAAGCCAGGCGCCACCAGGAGGGGGAGGGTGAGGGGCCGGGTGGGGCGGGCGGGCGGTAGCCAGCCGCGGCCGCGCGAGCTACGCGCGAGCTCAGCCCGAGTCGAGTCGAGCCGACTCGTGTTGGTTCTGGCCGGGCTCGGCTCGGCTCGGCCCGACCAGCGCCGCCGCCGCCACCGCCGCTCGGAAAGGAAAGTCGAGAAAGTGGCGATGGGCCGCGACGACCAACACTCTGGGGGTCGATTATCTCTCTCGACTCAAAGAAAACACGCGGTAAAGATCACAAAAAATTGCCCCCGCCCCTCTCCCCTCCTGCTCGGTGCGCGGGCGAGATGCTGTGCAGTGCAGTAGTGGACCTCCAGCGCTCGCGGCAGGTGCGGCAAGTGCGGCGGAGGGGGTGGGGGACTCATAGCGCTTGGTCCGGAGGCCCTCCACAGAGGCCGTGCCGAGCTCCGTGTGAGTCGGCAGCCGGAATGCACCTTGCGCAGCACCTGCAAGTTCCCTCAAAACACCTGAAGCTTCATAGCCAAGTTTCAGCTCCGTGTCGATAACAGTCCAGAGGGGACGCGCCGCGCCGCGCTGCTCCAGAGGCTTGTCCTGTCTCCTTCACATTCCCCCGGCCGGCGCCGGCATAGCAGCGGCTGGAGAACGCTGGAGAACTCTGGGAGAACGGAGCCCGGCGCCGCGGCGGTGCCGGCCGCGCCCCCGCCGGATCCGAGAAGTGAGGAGAACGACGGGGCAGACGTGTTGTCGTGCCGAGGCCGCCGACGAACGTGGCGGGCGGGGGCCGGCGGGGGCCGCAGGGCCGCGCCCCGCGCCGCCTCATTCCGGGCTCACCTGCTGCTGCGCTTCCGAGTGCAAGGGAAACCGGGCGGGTCCCCGTCCCCGGGCAGCAGGACAGCAGGCGTGGCACGGCGGCCACCGGCGGCCACACACAGCCGCACACACCAGACGCGGTCCCCGCGCCGCCCGCCTCACCGACCACATCTATTCCCACCCGCGGCCCAAGCTTTCTAAACATGCGGCCTTCCGAGATTCAGTAAAATCATTATTCATCACGAAATAAACGAGCGTTGTCGCCGTTCTCCGACCTTCCCCGGGCTCGGCGAGCACAAGGCGAGGCCCGTGTTTCACGTGCCGGGCCGCGGGGCGCAGAACGCCTCGGCTTTACGTCACTGATTGATGCGGAGCACATGTTTACGCGTTACGTCTGACTCCGAGTGAGAGAGTCCCGACGACTCCCCGCGTCGGAAGTATGCACCCCGCTGCTGCGGCGACGGCGCTGCAAGTCTGCAAGCCGGGGATCAACCACCATACCTCGACGCTCGTCACCTGCCTCTCTCCTTCTCTCTCTCTCTCTCTCTCTCTCTCTCTCTCTCGTACGCCGGCGTCACGTCCGCGCGCGCGAGCCTTTGCAAGAGTGAAAACTTGACCGGAAGTGAATCGCCTCGCCGCCGCGCCGCGCTGCGCGCCCAGTCGCCCGCCCAGTCCGCCGTCGTCAATGAGCGCCGACATCATCACTACTCTGCCGCTTTGCTCGAGGGGAAAAAAGTGCCGTTTCCGCACTCTGTGCCGCGCTTGAGCCGAGCCGGCCAGTCTGCTCTGCAGCCGGCGGCAGAAGCAGAGTCCCCTGCAGCAAACGCTGAAGAAACCCCCGGCCGTGTGTACGCTGCTGTAGTGCTAACAACCGGTTAGAAAACAAAATACTATACTGTATACTAATATGTACTAAATACGATATACCATAGTCAGACAGGTCTCCTGGTCCTGGTTGGCCCTGAGTTCCGCAAAGTTGCGCTGAAGTTTGCAGAAGAAATTTTTGAGGTCGAAAAAAACGTAGGTTTATTGTATTTGGCCAATAGAATAAAGAGTCAAATTACAGCCTTTTTAGTTTTATCTTTGGTTTATTCGTTCCGCTAGGACTGGTAACAGTGACAGAGATGTATGTATTTTTCACTGTCGCGGGTTCTTGGCGTTATTCGATGGGCCGGTCACTTGGCCGCCTGGTCACGACACCATTGGAACCGGAGTCTGTGCCTCTCTACCGCCTGAGGACCGCCAACCAAGGACCCCCTCCCTAGAACCGCCTCGCCTAGGACCACCTCAGGACCGCCTGCCTAGGACCGCCTGCCTAGGACCGCCTGCCTAGGACCGCCTGCCTAGGACCGCCTGCCTAGGACCGCCTAGGGCTGCCTGTTTAGGACCGCCTAGGGCCGCCCCGAACGGGTGCTCGCTGACGAGGCAGCCGCGGCCCTCGTCATGTCGCGTGTCGTGCGGGGCGGGACTCTTCGGGAGGTGGCTGCGGCGCTGCAGTGGCTGGCTGGGGACGTGACGTGGCTCCGCGTGCGGCGTGCGCCCGCGTCGTCGGCCCGCGGCCGCGCGCTCTCTCCGCGCACGCGTGCCTCGCGCGTGTCGAATGAATCGGAAAATGAGCAGCACCGTCCCGCCGCGGCCCGTCGGCACGCGAGTCCTTTCTTCTGTCGTGAAATTCGTCGTGCGCGACTTGTTATCGGGGAGACGATGGCAAACAAAACCGCCGGCCCCGGACAGCCGGGCGTGGCGGCGGGCCGCGTGGAGAATCCCCTAGCGGTGTCTACGCCGATCCAGATTCAGAGTGAGCCGTCGGGTATTTAGCCTTGCCGCTCGGTTTTGGGGCCACGGTGTCCCCCAGAGGCTGTGCGCGGTTACCGGCCGGTCCCTATGGGGGCCTGGGGGGCCTGGGGGGCCTGCGGGCGCCCCGTTTCGTCATGCGCCTCCCGCAGCTGCCGCACACTATGTACCCGTACGCTGCTGCTGTACCCGCGGTCCGTACGGGCAGCGCCGAAAGGCTGCGGCTGCCTTGTCTGGCCGCCGCCGCCGCCGCCGGCCCGCAGCTTGCCTTTTCCTTCAGTTGAATAATGCGATTGAATCTGGCATCTGTCTGACTGACGGATACCGCCCGCCGTGTTGACATCGCCTGTCGTAACACACGGAGCGGCAGTCCCGCGGCCGCCGCCGCCGCAGGCACCGAAGGCCGGCGATCACGAACCCGAGAGGAGAGAAAAGTAAATAAATAAATTTTGCAGGAAGTTGCGAAGACAACTGCTGCTTCCGTGCGGGCCCGCGGCTGGCCAGGGTATTCGCGGCAGTTCGCGGCTGCAGTGCGCGCCTTTCCCGTCCCCGCACACTTTATATGCTTTAATTACTCTCTCGGCTTTATGGCCGGAAGCAGACGCCGGACCGCGAGTGAGGGGGCCGCAGGGGGCCACAGGGGGCCACAGGGGGCGGGCGGCGCGTCCTCAAGAAACGCGACACTTTCCAGTTCAGCAAAAGCCTTTCTCTCCGACATGACGGCACCGCAGCACCCATTCCGCGGTACGTGCGGCGGTGTGGCGCCTGCGGCACCTGCCGACCCGGATCAAACCGAAGGACGTCCTGTGGGCGAAGGCGCCGCGAAGGTGGTATGCGACGTGATGACGATGACCCGCAGCAGCGCGCCGCGATGATCATGACAGGGATCATGATGACTCGTTGCGCGGGGGTGCCGCCGCTGCGATTGCGTTGGTGCAGCCGCAGCGGCGCGGCGCCTCACCGCGTGGGCACGACGATGGCTCCTCCGTCCCACATAGCTTGGCATTTCTTGCCTGGCCTGACCTTTCCCTCAGCAGATGACCCCCCCCCCCTTCTCCCTCTCCCTCTCTCTCTCTCTCTCTCTCTCTCTCTCTCTCTCTCTCTCTCTCTCCCCCGTCTCCGTACTCCGCGCATGGCACATAGAGGACCAGCAGGAACCCGTGTGCCGAACGGGTTACGTTATGTACATAGGGAGGGGGCACACGGGGCCCAGCTGGGCCCCGTTCGTAACGGTGACTCCGTGCTGAGGAGAGGACAGGACTGTGTTGCCCCGGTAAGCACCACGGCTGGCTCCCTTCGCTATGTTTTACCACGGGGAATAAAAACAAAATCCAAGGAGCTTTTCTGTTTCCCCATCGGCCTGCGCCACGCCGCGCCACAACAGCCGGCCGCAGCCCGCAGCCCGCTTACCAGAGGCAGCGATACTGCTACCCACATGTGAGGTGTCCCACTGTCCAGACCGCTACGCTGGTCCCTGTGCCCCCCCCCCCCCCTCCTCCGCTTTACCGTAGGGCCCAAGGGCTTCGTGTGGCCGTAAATCAAGAAACGACACAAAGCGGCGTCTTATGCAATGGCAGCGGGCAGGCAACCGCAAGGACACCCGCAAGCAAACCCAGCGTCTATAAATTCGTCCGCCGTATTGTATTTGCCCGGTCTCCAAGGCTGTCAGACATAGGACAGCCAGTAGGGCCCGCAGGCCGCAGGGTCATGCTCGCACACCCGTTCTCTCTCTCTCTCTCTCTCTCTCTCTCTCTCTCTCTCTCTCTCTCTCTCTCTCTCTCTGAGCCACTTTTGAGTAGCTGGGGCCCTTCCTCCGGCATCTAACTACAGTGTCGACGTTTTAAAAAAAATTTCAAAAGTTTCTTCTGTGTATGTACTTGAATAATCTTATTTCAATTCCGACCTCCGTGGGCGACCAATATCTCACGAAGAACGCTGTGTGTATGTGTGTGTGTATCGGCATGGCACACTGCAGTATGTATCGTTTGTTATGAAATATCCCTCTCCCTGAGTGGTGGAGGCAGCGGAGGTCATAACTGCGTGACTTGCTGAGGCAAGAAGAAGGCACAGACGCGGCCGGGGCCCTTAGGAGCGAGGCCAAACTGGTTCCTGGTCGTTCCTGGTTAGAAACAAACAGGTGCACTTGTGCCGCCAATGGATTCCATATGTGTATGTAGTTTCATGGTGTGTATCTTATGTTGTTTTATAATAATGCGATCACTCTCTGAACAGAAGGTCACGATTAGAGAACACACACCACATACCACGGAGTGGGCAGACCAAAGTGTGCGGACAGGATGATAGGCAACGTTCACCATTTATTTAACAGAATAACATTGTTTATGTGGACAGCGTCACTGTGCAAGGCGTGTGCTGCATTAGCGCGCGCGTGCGTGGGCCGTGCCGCTGTCGCGTGCCGGCCGGGCAGGCGGTCCCGGCGCAGCGGGCGCAGCGGAGCGGGCGCAGCGGAGCGGGCGCAGCCCGGCTGGCGTTACCGCCTCTATAACAAACCGCGCGTGCCAAGAAGTGTCACACTGGGTATTGTGGGCGCGGGATGGCGCGCGCGGCCCGGGCGTGGCGCGTGGCTCCGCGCAGAGTGTCATTCTGGATCCGCGCCACGCGACGCTGCGCTGAACCACCTGCAGCGCGTGGCGGAGTGGCGGCGCGTGGTGGCGCGTGGCGGCGCGTAGCAGCCCACGTCTCCGCGGGCCGCGGTGTTGTTGTCGAGTTGATTGAACCTGGATTGCACAGCACGGCCCGTACGTGTGCACGGCGTGGCGGCTGCGGTGCCGGCCGTGCCTCTCCAGCGAGCTCTCCAGTGTGCAGGGGAGAGGGGTCGGGCTCTGCCAACACTCTCCAGGCCGCGCCCGCCGCACTGGACTGGACTGGACTCCAGGCGGCGGCGCTCACTGGAATGTCGGCAGGCTCGGGGCCGCACCATCACACTGTATCTAAATGTCAGAGGAACAGCAATGCACAACTTTTTGTCCCGGAGAAAATAATGCTCCGCACATAGTAACAACTAGGGACAGTAATGATTGCGTCCCTCAGCCAGACTGTGTGCGCTGTGCTCTTGAATGTTATTGTCCGGCTGCACCGGTGTTCACGTACCACGTAACGCCCGCGGCAGGCCGCGTGTCCGGCCTGATAAGGTCTGCAGGATTCCGGTCGGCGGCCCCGGCCGACGCCGCGGACTCCGGAGACTCCGAGGCTCCGGGCGGGACTCCGAGACGCCGGAGGGGCCTTAATTAGATTCCAATGCAGGCCGAGTCCCACTCGCCGCCGAGGCGCGCGGGAGCCGGCCGGAGGGAACCCGGAGGAAGGCGCCCGCGGCCCCGCGCCCCGAACACTCATCACGCGATTCAATGCCGATTCCGCCGGAATTTTAATGCATAACGAGTTTTGATCTGAAAGTTTGGTAGTTTGTAAAGCTGTTGCTGGTCGACATGCTCTGGGGCGTTCGGGGTCACCGGGCGGCGGCGCGGGGTCAGAGGAGGGCGGGCGCTGCTGGCGGTGGGCGGCGGCCGCCCTCCCTGCGTGATGCCGGACCAGAGCTCCCCCGGCTCTCCATACACATGACGATGAATGGGACGCACCTGCTTCTGCCGGCCGGCCGTGCCTCGGCTTCGGTGCTGCGGCTTCGGGTCCCCTCGGGTGCCCTCCGGTGCCGGTGCTCTCCCCCTCGGCTACCTGGCGGTCCTGGCGGCGTCGAGGCGTGGGTGCGGGGGGCGGAGAAGAGGGAAGTGCACCAGGTAGCAGCGCCGCACCGCACCGCACCGCACCTCGCCGCGTCTTCATGTTGCTGTTGTTCTTGTTGTTGCCGCCAGCGCGGCAGGCAGCCGGCACTGCAATATCCCCCCCCCCCTCCTTCGTTCCCCTCCGCTCAGGTGCCCTCCCCCTCCTCCGCGCCCACCGTGCGCCGCGCCGGCCCGCCCGAGCTGGCGAACGCGCAGCGGCGCGCGGCGCTGTGGGCTTGGCCGGCGGCCGCGGCCCCCCGTCCCTGGCAGCGCAGCCAGTCAGTCCGAGTCAGAGGCCCCCGCCGAGCAGGTCGTCGACGCCGTGGCTCCGAGACGCCACTCGCGTTATAGAATGGCGCCGCAGAGCTGAGGGCGGCGTCCGCGTCGGAGTGACAGACAGACAGTGTGTGCGTGTGCAGTGACGTAGTGACTTGACTTAAGACTTACTCAGGGTAAGGCACGGTTAAGTTACAGTGTGTGCGTGTGCGTGTGTGTGTGCAGTGCGTGGCGGAGGCGGAGGCCGGAAGCGCTGCCAAGCCTTGTGCCACTAGTGCCCTTCCCTGCCGGCTGCCGGCCGTGCGGCGGCGGCGGCAGGCGGCACGGGACGCACTTTCTTGGCTGTGAGCTGTGAGAAAGCGGTGGCGGTGCCGCCCCGCCCGTGCCGCGGCGGGCGACGGAGTGCGGCACCCGCACCTGCATCTCCAGCAGCATTGCCAGCGCCAGGACCTCTGCCAGAGGGGGCTGCAGCGGCAGGTGGATTACGCTCGCAAGCCCCCGGCCGTCGCGGTGAACGGGGTCCTGGCGGCAGCAAGAGGACGGGGCGGCGCGCGCTGGGACGTGCAGTGGATCAGTCCCCGGAGACGTGCACGCGCGGCGCGTGCGCTGGGCGCCGCGACGCCGTGCGCGCACAGGTGGACGCGGAGGCCACGGGCGTAGCGTGCAGCGGCGACAGGTGGATTAAAAGCGGGTTACCATCGGTATGCGGCGGCTACGTGCCGACTGTGGGCATGCATGGATACCGGTTCGTGCCCCGCCCGGCCCGGCCGGCCTGCCCGGCCCCCCGCTCCACTCTCTCGGAGTCCTCTCCGGCGGCCGCCGGCCTCACCTCTGCCGGGGGCCCTGCCCTGCCCTGCCCAGCCCAGCCTACCCGGCCCGCTCAGCACGGCGGACCTGCTGGCCTCACGCTTTACGCGACCCGGACTCCAGCAGCTCCAGCCGCTCCGGCACTCCAGCGGCAAACCCAGCCCATCTCGGCCCGCTGGATGTGACCCTCTCGCCAGGAGACCGCGGACGGCTTCGCACTGAGCACCGGCTATTCCAATTTGCCGTCTGGAATCGATCCAAGCCGAGCTCTCTGCTGTGCGGGTCTGGGCCGGCGGCGGCGGCCAGGCTGGCTGTGACCTCCGAGTTTCTGATATAAAAGCCGCGGTCATACGTGCTTCCCGTGCCGGCGGCCCCGGGCGGCCCCGGGCCCCGGCCACGGCCCTGGCAGCGTCTCCCTTCTCCCTTCTCGGGTTGCATCACCGCGTCACCTCCCCTTCCCTTCGCCGCGGCTGCTGGAGACTCTGGAGGATGCTGGAAACGCTGCTTTGTTCTGTCTCCGTCCCGCCCGCCCGTTCCCCCGGTCGATCAAGGCCGTCGGAGTGAGATGCAGAGAGCGACAAGTAGTGGCGTATCGCACGGCGCACACTGACGTGCGCGGCCCGGCCACGCCCACCGCGGCGGCGGCGGCGGCGCACACAGAGAAAACGCTTCTCCGCCGATCTCGGTGCGCTCGGATCTCTCGCACCTCTCCGGACAGTCTTCGTGCCGCGTCTTGCGGCCCACGCCTCCGAGTTGAGTGGGTGCTGATGATGTCAGCCGCCACGCGTCAGACGCCCGCCGCCCGCCGTGTCCGGTCACAAAACCGCGTCGTACAGGCAGATGCAAAACACGATCCGGATCTCGCCGGCAGCAGCGGCGGCACAGGAGAGCGGTTGGAGAGAAGAAGACGAAGAAAACGACGGCCGCGACGCGGGGGCGTGGTGCGGCGACACACGCGAGCCGGGTACCTCCCGGGCGGAGATGCGCGACGCGGAGTACAGTCCGTTCCAAAACGAGAGGCGCGCCGAGAGCTCACCGAGCAGGGAGCTGCACGTGGATCCTGGAGGGCCGCTTCGTCGTTCTGTCTCTCTCGCACCACTAAGAAGGTTCGCTCCGTAGAGACAGAGCGACGAAACGTTTTTCGGGGTCAGCCCACCGTGGATGGGGGTGCGGGGTCCCGCGGGTTCAAATACCGCGTCTGACGGGAACGCCTTCTTCTCTCTAATCGCGCCCGCGGCGCACCGTGGCGAGACCGTGTGTTTCCACAGCTGAAAGGGCCCGGGCGGCCGCGGTGTGTGCCGGCACGCGGAGGCACGGTCCCGAGCCCCGGGCCGCTCTTGGCGGGTAGGTGAGGAAACGCGAAAGCAAACGGAGTGCGGCTGGTGCGGAGCGGGCGGCGGCGCACGCGCGTGACGTCACGGCGCGGGCGTGCCTGGCAGCGCCTAGTCGGGGCGTTACACGGGCTGTCCATAAATTACGTAATGCCGCCTCGTCTGCAAAACTGCTGCGGCGGCACGGAGTGACAGTGCGGCCGCTCATTGCACTCTCACGGTGTCATCGTCGTCGTCGTCATCGTCTTGCCTTATTTCGGCCCAGTCAGCACCGGCTCCTCCTGAGTGCCTGCGCTGTTCTGCGCGGGCCGGCGGCAGGGGCGGAACTGTCAGGGGGGGGGGGGAGCAGGGGCGTAGCCAGCGGGGTTAGGGGGTCACACCCCACCCGCCCTAACCGGAGACCGGGTTAGTCAACCCGCTCAACAAACGCCTAAATGTAGCGCGGCACATCACCCCCCGAAACCAAAGTCTGGCCACGCCCCTGGGGGTACAACTGGCCATTTTAACTGTATCCGCCTGATTCCTCAGGATTTCTTTCGCATAGCTCCCTGGATTACCTTGAATTGCCCATACACTACCCCGGATTACCCGCAAAATCCTTAACACATCTGGGATTACCTGGTGGCGATCCGGCCTGGATTGCCCTGCATCACCCCGGATTACCTTACCTTAGCACTTCTCTGGATCACCTCGACCGTGTCCGTAGGTTTACCTAACCAGTTACCCCCTCGCATCGCATCCGCCGCACCGAAGCCACCCCACTCACTCAGGGGCCCGTATAGTTTATTGCGGATTTACAAAGAAGTAAACAAAAAAAGATTTATGTTTCGTTTTGGATTTAAATTTTATTTCTGCATTTGTTTTCAGCTCTTAGCTAGGAGATGGATAGATTTAACAGGCGGTGTGGTGTTGTAGTAGTAGTACCTTCACGGCCTCTGGGCGGTGACGGCGCCGTGCTCGCGGAGGTGAGGCGAGGCGGCCCGGTGGCCCTTAATGACGACGCGCCGCCAACGCGCTGCCACGCGCTGCCACTGCCCCGACTGACACCCTGTCCTGTCCCGTTGCTGTGCCCGCAGGCAGCCCCTGGCAGGTGGCGGTCATGGCCGGCCCCAAGATGTCGGTGCTCGGCGAGGCGGTGCGCCTGGTGGCGGCCGGGACGACGGCGGCGTTCGAGCTGAGCGCGCTCGGCTTCAAGCGCAGCGACATCGACGTGCACATCATGAGTAAGTACGCCGACGGCGACGACTCCCGCGCTGACCGTGACCAGGCAGGGCGGGGGCGGCGGGGGCGGCGGGGGCGGCGGGGGCCCCCGGCGGTGACCTCCCTGCCTGGCTGCGCGTATCGGCACGTATCGGAACCGCGGGACCGCGCACTGAATCGGATCGCACGGATTCCCACTGTGCCAAAGTTAAAAAGGAGAAAGAAAACTAAATAAAAACTTTGTTATTGCAGGTCCGTCGAAGCGGCCGCTGAACGCCCGCCTGATGGAGGAGGGAGGCGGCATGTTCCGCATCGAGTTCTCACCCTCTGAGGTGGGCAGCCACCTGGTTGAGGTGTCGCTGGCCGGCGAGAAGCTGGCCGCCGGTCCCCTCGTCGCCAAGGTGTACAACTCGAGCCTGATCCGGGTGACGGAGGTGGGCAGCGGCGTGGTGGGGCAGCCGTGCCAGTTCAGGGGTAAGTAGAAACAAACGTCCCTGAAAGTCTCGCTTCATTAATTTCCGGCAAGCAGCTAACGGGCACGATTTCCTGTGCAGTGGACGCCAGCCAGGCGGGCGAGGGCCAGCTCGAGATCTCCATCAACGAGGGCGAGGTGCCGAACCACGTGCAGGTGGTGGGCGGCGGCCGCTGCCTCGTCAGCTTCACGCCGGAGCAGACTAAGCCGCACCTCATCGACATCAAGTTCAACGGCGAGACGGTGGCGGGCTGCCCGTTCGTGTGCGCCGTCTCGGACACGAGCCGTGTGTCGCTCACGCTCCGCAACCTGGAGCTGGTGCCCGTGGACGAGGTGGCGCGCTTCCACATGGCCGTGGACGGGTCCGGCAGCGCCGAGCTGGCCGTGTCCGTGCGCGGCCCCACCGCCGAGCTGCCTGTCAAGGTCACGGGCAACGTGCACTCGGGCTTCACCGCCGAGTTCACGCCCCGCGACGTGGGCGCCCACTCCATCACCGTCGAGTACAACGGCCACCCCGTCAGCGGCACGCCGTTCGTCGCCAAAGCGTACGACGCCAAGCGCGTCCTCGTCGGGCCCCTTCCCCAGGGCGCCGTCGGCAAGGCGCTGCAGTTCATGGGTACGTACCCGCGAGGCGCGAGGGCCGCCGGCCAGGCCGCCGCGCTGCTTGCCTTCTGCTGACTGACTCCCCCGTCCCCGTGCCGCAGTGGACGCGAGCGAGGCCGGCGAGGGCAACCTGGAGATCACCATCAGCGCGCGCGGGCACAACATCCCCACGCAGGTGCACCCGCAGGGCAACGCCCGCTTCGCCGTCAGCTTCGTCCCCATCGAGCCCACCGACCACGTCATCAGCATCAACTTCAACAAGGAGCCGGTGCCCGGGTCGCCGTTCCTGGCGCGCGTCGCCGGCGACTCCCCGCACCACATCACCGTTAGCGGGCCCTCCCTGTCGTCGGCCGCCGTCGGCAAGACGTCCTACTTCACGATGAACAACGTCGGTGGCAGCGTCGAGGACATCGAGGTCAACGTGGAGGGTGAGTATGGGACGTGGGCGGGGCGACGGCAGTCTTGATTGGGAAGAGCGAGCGCGCCTCCGGTGTCCTCTGTCCTCTCCACTTAACCCTCGGAATGTCGGGGAACATGTACAGCACGGACAACCCGAGTCCACACGGCACGCCGCGAGGGAGGAGGGTGGGAGGGGCGTTAGAAGTTCACCCCAGACACGGCACTTGTGCACTGGCTATGCGATGTATCGTTTTGACAGGTCTCTGATCACGGTAAGTGCGGGGCCACAGTGAGTGTCCGTGGTTCCTCTTGTAGCACCTCACCGGGACCTATTTCGCACACACATACACACTGGTGGATGATTTTATTCCTCTTGCCCCGCTGTTGTTTCACAGACGTCTTTCTTGTTCGTCTTTGCAGGAAGGAACTCCCCCTACCGAATGCGACGATACTAAGACGACACTAAGACGCGAGACGTTACTCAGACAAAGTCACTGCACACGCACACACTGTCGACTCCGACGCGGACGATACCGGACAATTTAATCTCATAAAATATCTTTCCCCTTCCTTCTCGTTTGTACGTTTCCCTTGTGATTAACTCTTAACTCTTGTCCCGTGCATGGCTTCTCATTGGAGGGTTCTGTATTTGCTTGCAAACGGAAGGGACCTCTCGGGGTACCCCGTTCCTCTTTTCTTTTGATCTCTGGCGCATGCATCCTGCTTTCGACCAAACGCATGTCCCCCTCCATGAACGAATGCTGTCCAATTATGCCTCATTTTGTTGAAACTAATTCTAGTCAGATATGATGCTGGAAACGTTTCCTTAGGTAGACTTTGAATTTAGGTTCTATTCGTGTTATCAGACTGCTGCTCAATTGGGTCCTTGATCACTTGATCGCTATTTTTCTCAAATGACGATTGAATGATTGACCCCCAATGCATATTGTTTTCTCCCGGGTTATATGTAGTAGGTGACGGGTCAACCCACTAACGACGTTTTGCTCACCATAACCAAGCAACATTCCATAGTCAATGCTTCAACGGATCGTTGTCGGGCGCGTATTCGCCCTTAAACCCATTTACATTCTAATCAGGAAGTTTTTGTTTTCTTTTACAATTTTCCAAATTGGGATAGGTATGTAGGAACTAGGGCCCTCGCGAAAGCGGGCAGTAACCCCTTCAGGATAAGCGAATAACCGAAGTACAGTACCAGCACGTTAGATAAGCGCCGCGTGTAGCGATGAGGGCACACATCTGCACCCCGCCACCCCCACCCCGCCTCCCGGCCGGCCGACGCTCTTCCACTAATCAGAAAGGACTTGCCTCGTCACCCTAATCATCATATTAATATGTTTCTACTGAGCACTGGCCTACCATGTACCACCATTCAGGACCAAACGGACAGGCCGTGCCGGCCCAAGTCAAAGACAATGGAGGACAAGTGTTCCACGTCGAGTTCGCGCCGCGCGTCGTCGGCGAGCACTCGGTGACGGTGGCGTACCGCGGCGCCCCCGTGGCCGGCTCGCCCTTCAGCTGCAAGGTGTACGACGTGCGCGCCATCAAGGTGAAGGACGTGGCCCAGGGCAGCGTCGGCAAGGCCATCACCTTCCTGGGTGAGTAGGACGGCGGGACGACGACGACGCGCACCGGGGCGTGCGGGGCTGTTCCGCTGACGACGGTGGCCGTCTTGTTGCAGTGGAGACCAGCCAGGCCGGCCCGGGTAACCTGGAGGTGACCGTGAACGGCGGACGCGTGCCGACCTCGGCGCAGGCGCAGGGCCCGCACACGTACGCCATCTCGTTCACGCCCCGGGAGGCCACCCCGCACACCGTGGACCTGCGGTTCAACGGCGAGGACGTCCCCGGGAGCCCCTTCCACTGCCGCGTGGCGCAGGCCGCCAGGGTGGTCGTGTCCAGCGAGGGGCTGGAGAAGGTGGCTGTCAACCGGCCCGCCTCGTTCACGGTCGAGTCGGAGGCGCAGGCCCACGGCCAGGCGCCCGACGTGCAGGTGCTGTCGCCCTCACGGCGGCCCCTGCTCGTGGACGTGTCCCCCGTGCCGGCCCAGGGATCCTCCCAGACGCCCGCCCAGGGCAGATTCGCTGTCCACTTCACGCCCACCGACGTCGGTGACCACAGCGTCGAGGTGAAGGTGTCCGGCGCACACGTGGAGGGCAGCCCCTTCCTGGTCAAGGCGTACGACGCGGCCAAGGTGAAGGTGACGGACATCAACACGGGCACCGTCGGCAAGCCGGTCTTCTTCAGCAGTGAGTGTTGCTCGAGCTGTAGCAGTGCGGTCCGGTCGCTGCTCCTCATGTCATCTCACTAATAACTCGCTGTTCCCCATCGCAGTCAACGCGAGCCAGGCGGGGGCCGGCAACCTGGAGATCATCGTGTCCGTCAACGGCTGCAACGTGCCCAACTACGTCCAGTCCGAGGGCAACGCAAAGTTCAAGGTCAACTTCAAGCCGCAGGAGGCAGCGCCCCACAGTCTGAGCGTCCGCTTCAACGGCGAGCCCGTGCCAGGTAAGGCCGGCCCCGCCCCGACTTCTCCCTCCACTGCTACGGTGTGTCACGTCGGTGTGCGTCACTCGCCTCTCCGCCCGCAGGTTCCCCCTTCACCTGTAAGGTGCTGGACTGGAGCCAGGTGCTGGTGTCCGGGCCGGGGCTCAAGGCGTGCGCCCTGGGGCGGCCGGCCAGCATCACGGTGGACCCGCAGAAGGCCGGCACCAGCGCCTCCGGGGCGCCGCCGGGCGGCGGGACGTGCGCCATCGGCGTGGTGTCGCCGTCGGGCCGCAACCTCCCCACGTCCATCACGCAGAGCCCCGACCAAAAGCTGACGGCCACGTTCACGCCGGAGGAGGTTGGCCGGCACAGCGTTACGGTGGCCCTGGACGGCGAGCCCGTCCGCGGCAGCCCGTTCGCCTGCAACGTGTACGACGTGAACAAGATCAAAGTGACGGGGCTGGGCCAGTGCAAGGTAAGTGGCGCGGGCGCAGCGACGGGGACGGGTGCGGCGCGCCGTGGGAACGAACGGGTGGGCTGATGATTTTCTGACGACTTCCAGGTCGGCAAGCCCGCCACGTTCACGGTGGACGCGTGCTCCGCGGGCGAGGGCACCCTGGAGCTGGTCGTGTCCACGGAGCGCAGCACGGTCAAAGCGGAGGTGGTGGCGTGCTCGCGCGGCCTGTACGACGTGACGTTCGTGCCGCACGAGTCCACCCCGCACTTCGTCAACATCTCCTTCAACGAGGAGGACGTCCCTGGTAAGGAAACGCACCGGCGCAAGCAGAGCGGGTGGTCACTGTACTCCAGCGGGGGCGTGGGGGTTTGACGGCGTCCTTGCCTGCGCAGGGAGTCCGTTCCGCTGCGACGTGCTGGAGCTGGGCGCTAAGGAGGGGCGTGCGGGCGGCGCCACGGCCGCTGGCCAGCCGCAGCGACGGGAATCCCGGATGGTCGGCGTAAAAGAGAGCGTCCGGGGCGCGCCCGCGCATTTCCACGTCGACCCCAAGGGCCTGGACGGCCACATCGACATGGAGGTGCTCGGGCCGGACGGCGCCGCCGTGCCCTGCACGGCCACGCGCCTCCCCTCCGGCCTCATCCGGGTGGAGTACCGGCCGCAGCAGGTGGGGCTGCACACCGTGTCCGTCTACCACAAGCAGCAGCCGCTCACCAAGCAGCCCCTGCAGGTCCAGGTATTCGACCCGCAGCGGGTGCGCGTGCAGGAGCTGAGCGACGCCTTCTGCCACCGCGCCGCCACGTTCAAGGTGAGCTTTCGTGGACGCTAGACAACCCCAAAAGATCAGTAGGTGTAAATAAATAGAACTTTTCTCGCGAGCTGTTTCTAATCGGGTGTAATCTTTACCTTCCATCCAGGTCGACACGAGCGGCGCGGGACCGGGGTCGCTGACGGTCTCCGTGCGGGCGGCGGGCATCGACGTCAAGCACTCGATCCGGGAGCTGCACTCGGGCCAGTACGAGGTGGTGTTCCACCCCAAGCTGGCCATCCCGCACCGCATCGACGTCAAGTACAACGGCATGCACGTGGCGGGCTGCCCCATGGAGGTGCCGGTGCAGAACCCCGCCGTCGGCCAGGACGTCATGGCCACCGGCCTGGGGCTGTACCAGGCGCGCACCGGCCGCGTCTCGTCCTTCGTCATCGAGACCCTCGGCCACCCCGCCAAGGAGTTCGACGTCGTCATCTCGGGCCCGCTGTCCTCGGCCGTGCCCGTGCGCTGCTACCAACAGAAGGACGGCAACCTGCTGGCCGAGTTCACCGCCGCCTCCGCCGGCCTCTACAAGATCGAGGTGTTCCACGGGGCGCGCGCCGTCAGGGGCTCCCCCTACCACTGCCAAGTGTTCGATGCCAGCAAGGTCAAAGTGGAGGCCGTCGGGGGCGCTGCCCTGTCCCAGGCCGTGTCCGTCAACGAGAAGATCGCCTTCAAGCGTGAGTACTCGCGTGGTTGATATTCGGTGTGAGATCAGACCGGCTACTCTTGGACGTGTCCTCAAACTCGCCTTCTTTGCCCGGTGTTGGTTGCAGTTCAGCGTAAGCAGGCGGGCTTCGCCGAGCTGGACGTGATGGTGACGAGCCCCCTCGGCCAGGACCTCCCCCTCAAGGTGAACGCCTTCCCCGACGACAAGGACTGCGACCTGATCGAGTTCGTGCCCAGCCTGCCGGGCAGCTACCGCTTCAACATCACCTACGGCGGCGAGGAGATCCCCGGCTCGCCCGTCACCTTTACCGTCGAGGAGGCCGGCGTGGCGCGTGCCCACGGCGACGGGCTGGTAGGCGGCCGCGTCGGCAGCCAGGCGTCGTTCAAGGTAAGAAATCCGGCTCTGGCACAACGGGCGCCTGGTGGGTAGGCAGAAACAGGCCGCTCCACGCACGCGTGTCGCGCGGGCTGGCCTACCCTGGCATCAGCGGGCGCCCGGCCAGCGTCACCGCTCCCTGTCGTCCTATTCTCACACCCGACCGTGCTGCTGCAGGTGTCCGGCGCTGGGCTGGTCGGCGAGCCGCAGGTCCAGATCGACGGCCCGGAGGACGTGGTCGACTGCCGCGTAGAGCGTACGTCGGACGGCGACTTCCTGGTGACGTACACCCCCAACGAGGTGGGCGTGCACGACGTGCGCGTCGCGTGGGACGGCGCCGACGTGACCGGCTCGCCCTTCCACCCGCGCGTCGTGGACCCCCGCAAGGTGCGCGTCATCGGCGGCTGGGAGGCGCACTGTGACTCGCGGGGCCGCCTCGAGCTGGCCGCGCATGTCACCAAGAAGATCAACCTGGACGTGGCGGAGGCCGGCCCCGGCCAGCTGACGGCCGAGTGCGTGGGCCCCAGCGGGCAGACGGTGCCGGTGGCCGTGGAGTCGGCGGGGCCGGGCGGCACCCGGCAGCGGCTGCTGCTCACGCCGCGCGGCCCCGGCGAGCACCGGCTCACCGTGCTCTACGGCGGCGCCCCGCTGCCCAGGATGCCGCTGGTGGGGGTGGCGGACGCGGCCGGCGCCGGCTCAGGCCCCGTCAGGGTGGTGCTCACGGGCAGAGGGCTGGCGGCCGCCAAGTGCCACCAGGAGGCGGAGTTCACCATCGACGGGTCGCAGGCAGGGCCAGGTGAGTGCGGCAGTGACCAGCATGGCGCGCGCTGCTGCTGCGGCCGCCCGCGACGCACACCACTCACCTAACCGAACGCTTCCCTACGCAGGGTCCCCCGAGGTGTCCATCACGGGCATGAAGACGGAGGTGGCGGTGCAGCTGCACCCGATGGGCAACAGCGTGTACCGCGCCACGTACACGCCGACGGCGGCCGGCTCCTACCTGCTCAACGTCATGTGGTCCGACCGTCAGGTCAAGGGCTGCCCGCTCAAGGTACAGGTGGCGGCCGTGGCGGACGCGACGCGCGTCCTCTGCTCCGGCGACGGGCTGCGGGTCGGCACCGTCGGCAAGGAGATCCGCTCCTTCATCGACACGCGCCGCGCCGGCCCCGGCGAGCTGACGGCACACTGCGTCGGCCCGCACAAGGTGGCCTACTGCGAGCTGTACGACCACGGCGACGGCACCTTCACGCTCAACGTCAAGCCCCAGGAGGCGGGCAGGCACGCGCTCACGGTCAAGTACGGCGGTAAGTAACGCCTACCTGAACTTTTAACATTTTATTTCTAATTATTTTCTTGAAGAACCCTGACCTGACCTCAGACTGACTTTGGTCCTTTAGGCGAGCACGTGCCGGGGAGCCCCTACACTCTGCGCGTCAACGGCGCCCCCGACGCCAGCAAGGTGCGCGTCTACGGACCCGGCGTCGAGCACGGCGTGCTGGCCACCTTCCAGTCGAGGTTCATCTGCGACACCCGGGGCGCCGGCGCGGGCCAGCTCACCGTCCGCATCCGCGGTCCCAAGGGTGAGTCTTCCGGCTGTCCGAAGCGGCTCGGCGCGTGTCTTCGATGAAGAGTCGAAACTGATGCATTTCCGACCTTGTCCGTCCTCCAGGAGCCTTCCGAGTGGAGATGCAGCGCGGCAGCCAGAAGGACCGCACCATCTTGTGCAAGTTCGACCCCACAGAGCCCGGCGACTACCGCGTCGAGGTCAAGTGGGCCGGCGAGCACGTACCCGGCTCGCCGTTCGCCGTCATGATCTTCGACACGCAGGAGGAGCTGAACCGGTTCCTGCAGGGCAACCACTCCCCCGGCAGCCACTCGGAGCTGTACGGCAGCGTGGCCTACTCCACCAGCTACGCCATGCTCAACACGGGCGCCTCGTGGCGCGGCTCGCAGGCGCAGCTGTGAAGTGGATCCGACCGACCCGACCCGATCGGAGTGAATGCGTGAATGAATGGGCAGATGAATGGGAGCGCTTGAATGAAGGAGTGGATGCGTGAGTGTATGGGTGCATGAATGAAGCCCACGTGACCGAGTACAAATAACAAAGCCGTCCGAATGGAGGAGACATTTGGTGTCGCTGTTGATGTAATCAGAAGAAGCCCTTGCTCAGTGAACTTACAGAAATCGCGTCAGAACACGGGAAGCTACAATGTATAAACATGACGTTGTAGTAGACCTTCCAATTTAGAAAGAGATTGTGGCGTGTTTCAATACTTTTACACTTGTGATGAATTGTGAGCTCGCTTCTGGTGACAAGCAGAATTGTGTTATGTATTCTATGTTGTAATATGTAAAGTTGCCATATTATGAAAGAAATATTGTAATTTGTTTAAATCATTAGTCCTGAGGATTAAAGTGTACATAAATTGAGTCCTAAAATGAGTGACTTTATCTTGTAAAGTCTCTCAGTTTAGGAAGAAAGGGAGGTTTGCTTCTGCTCCCGCTGCTCTTGACCTGCAATAATTTGAAGATGGGCGTAGGAATTACGCCATTTTAATAATCTAAAACATGTTAATTTCTCTCTAACCGTAGAATTAAAACATGTAACTAGAAAAGTCATCTGACCATAAGACAGACTGAAATGGATCGACATTAAGCTGCTCACTGTCAGTGTGAGTACGACTTCAGATGAAGTTCTAATGTTGATGAAATCGAACCGTCTCGATTGCAGTATAGGACAAGGCCATTACAGACTATAAATTGACAAATTAGTTATGTTATTTACTGTTTTAATTTATACTTTATTCTACATGTTATACAATAAAATGTTTAAAACATTAGCCAGACTTGTTCTTCCATTTAAAAGACCACTCACCTCCACCTCGACTCTCCTCCAATGTAATAAACGAAATTGCCAAGTAGGGGCCGACCGAAGGCCCTCGCCACGCCCTCGGCACCGCACCGGCGCGTGGCGGCTGCTGCCGGCGCTCCGCCGGGGAGGTAGGCCTCCCAGCCTGCACGTCGCCGCCGCTGCACGACGCCGCACGCCGCGCCGCTGCCGCCGTCCCACACTAGGCTCGCAATCTGCGAAATAACACCATGCAAAACAAAGAGGAGGGCCCGAATAACCGGAATGTGACACTTTATCAACATCGAAAAAACAAAAACATAAAACGAGAACCGGGTCGAGGCGATTGTGAAAGTCGGAATATATGCGAGTAGGAGCCGCAGCGATCCGGTCAGCGAGGCTGTCGACGCCTCTTATCCCGAGCTGAGCTCGGCTGCACGGCCGTCAGCGCCGCGAGGCCCGGCGAGGCCCGGCGAGGCCGCCAGAAGCTGCGGACTCGGTTTGTGACCGATTGCGGCAACAACAACCGTTCCGATCCGTCCGCAGGCGGAGGTGGCATTCATTCGGGTAACAATGGCACCCGAGACGCTGGGATTATCCCCCGCAGCCCGCGAGCCGAAAAAATACATAAAACGCAGGAAACAGATATCGTTGTTTGCGTTATTTGGGTACCCGGTACCGAGGTACAGCCGGTGCGGTGCCCTGAACCTACCAAATGGTCGTGACACATCGTGTGCAAGAGCTAAGCCTCGAAAATTTTTCAGTCGGTTCGCAGCTGACTTCCGCAGCGGAAACACTCTCTGCTGCGGTACACCTCACGATACTACGTTCTGTATCCGGTTATTCTCACCCTCTCCGTTTCCGCTCTGGAAGCATTCCTGTTCTTCAACTTCCGGCGTAGTGTATCTTTGGAAATGCCTATTCGAGTCTCAGCCGCGTGCTGACGGACGGAGGGCGGGACTGCAGGACACCGCGCCTCGGCCCGGACTTCCCTCGGCGCTCCCGGCGGGGAGGAGGTTCGTGGCTGCGGCTCCTCGGTTCCCGGAGACCCGAGGACCCGGGGACCCGGGGCTCAGAGGTTCGCCACAGGTGCAGCGGCCGACGTTGGCGGCCGGCGGGGCGCGGTGCGTCAAAACAAGGCGGCAGTCGCTGCTGTTAGCCGGTGACGGTGTGTGCGCGCTGCTGCACCGCGCCGCGTCTCACCGCGTCACACTGCCGCCGCGCGCCTCTACGCGCCGCGCCGCGTCGCGCCGGTCCCCGACGTACCCGGCGCGGCCCGGCAGGCCTCCCCATGCCGACCCAGCCGTTCCGCGCGGGCCCGGCCGCGGGCCGCGGGCTGCGGGACGGGACGGGACGGGCCGAGGTCCGCCGGGGGGCCGGGGCGGGCCGGGCCGGGCGGGACGGCTCCTTTCCTCAGCTGAGTCAGTCAGTCGGACTCTAATCGCCATGGAGTGTGGAGGCCGCCGTCGGCCGTCGCCATCCTTCGCCGCCGCCGTCCACTCGCTTCCGTCCGTCCGCGCCGCCGTCATGTGGCAGTGACTGCACCCGCGACGCCACGCGCCCCGTCCTGCTCCGCACCCCGACACCCCCGCCGCCGCCCACCCCTACCCCCGGGCCAGGGGGTGGAGAGGAACCGACTGTGATCACTGCCCGTCGCCGCCACCCTCGCCCTCACCATGCCGCCATCGACGGCGCAGGTGGAGCTGGGCGGCCAGCCCAAGTCCTCCCTCGGCTATCAGCGCACTTTGGTGAGTATGTCAGGGCTTGCGGATCACGCTGCGTCTGTCTTTATCTCCCACCTCCTCTGTGTGTGAGTGTGTGTGTGTGTGTGTGTGTGTATGTGGGTGGATGCGCGCCCGCTCCCCAGTGCACGCCAGTACTCGGCGGGCCGCGGCCGGTGCCGCGGGTCGGCCGGCCGGCCGGGCGGTTACATCACGTCTGTTGTGACAGTGATGAGATGGAGATGAGCGGACTGGGTCAGGTCAGGCGTCAGGCCCCCCGGCCGCCCCCGGCCGCTCCCGGCGCGGCGCAGGGCCCCGCCGGCACCGCCAGCCCGTCTGATAGCGCTCCGCACGCGGGGGCGCCGCCGGTGGGGGATGCTACGAGTCCTTCATGGGGCAGAACGGAGTGTCGCCAACGGCAGCAACAAAGAGTTTGCCGACCGGACTCGTATGAAGTATATCAGAACGGTTTGAGGCGAGCGTTCCCGGAATGGAGGATGCGTGCTCGCTGTCTGACCACGCCGCCGCCGCCGCTGCCGTGGGGCGGGAGGGGGTGGCGTGCCGTGTCACGCCGTGTCGTGCCGTGCCGTGTCGTGCAGTCTCCTCTCTATTTTCCTCATCGGGTCATTAAGGGGCTGCTCCACCACGGAGTGTACGACGACCTCTGACCGACCAGTGCGGCCGCGGGCTCCTCAGCAGATGTCGTGCTTTCAATACGTCATCTCTGGAAACGCCCCCTGCAGTTTACAACCCTCAAAGGATTAAGATAGTTGAGATCGTTTCCGACACACTTTAAAAATCTTTTCTGCAACTGGTTCCAGTGGCCGCACGCTAATTCGCTGTGGTAAAACGCACGTTTCGCGTCCTCGGTGTGCGTCCCAAAACGTGCGCGAAACATGTCGAACTGAAATTGTCGTGGATGGGTTGGGCCGCGCCGGGCGCGCCGCTGGACCGCGGCGAGGCGGGGCGATCGGGTGCGATCAGCTGCGGCGGCGGGCGGGCGAGGACGAGGACTCGGGCCGGCGCTGCCGGCTGCTCTGGCCGCTCTGGCTGCCGGCTTATCTCAGATGATGGGAAGAGCAGCGCGACGTCCCGATAGCGAGCGTGCGAGTGACATCTTCTCTGGTCGCCAAACCGGTGTTTTCTTGTTCGTACTTGAGAGATCGTCATCTCAATTTAGGCGGGCCGGGCTCTGCGCCGGCGGCGCGGGGCGGCGGCGGTTCGGACCAGGGCCGGGCCGGCGCCGCTCCCCGCGGGCACCGCGGCCCGCACCGGTATACACGCCGCCTATCGCGACGTGGACGTGGACGTGAGGCACGCCGCCAGGCCGCCAGGCCGCCAGGCCGACACACCGTATTTTCTTTTTAACGGCCTAGCTTGGCGGCCAATTCTCACCTGTCGCCTTACGAGAGGACTTGCCATGTCGCTGACCGGCTCGCAGCGGCCCGCGAATACTGTGGCCTGGCTGCTGAGGCCTCCCGCCGCCCCGTGCCCCGTGCCGCGTGCCCCGCCGTGTGGCACTCGCATTCTTCACGGCCCGCGGGTGGATCTCCGGGGCGGCCTACCCTGCAGGGCGCACGCCGCCGCCGCGGCGGCCCGCACCCCCCGCCGCGCTGCTGCCTACGCACGCTAAAGCCCGGCCGCCCGGCCGGCATTGTGCCGACGTATCGCACCGGTCGGGCACTCCATATTGAACACTCCGCCGTCGGGCTCCCAGCGCGCTCGCAGCCAGCGCGCCGTACAGTCCCGGCGGCCGTCCCCGGGCCCCGGCACCTTGTGCTGGCGGCTTCTAGAAGACAAAGTGTTGCAGTGTTGCCAGGAAAAGCAGGCAACAAGTAGCCGCGGCTGCCGAGGCGCTCAGGTGAACAGGTGCCTACCTCCGCTCGACTTTACTGGACAGTTTTGTTTCGGCTCCCTACTTTTCTGGGAACGCCGAGACACTCTGTGCCACTATGGCCGTGCCGTGGTGCATCGCGCATCCCTTCCCATGCCCTGAATGGAGTTGCTGATATCCTCTCTCATCTCTCTCTCTCTCTCTCCCTTCCCCTCCTTATCACATGACACGCAGCAGCCATAAGCAGGAGCCGGCCGCGGGACACACCACAGGACACCGCGCGGGACCGCGGGGCATCAGACCAGAAGGTCCTCTGAGGACTGCGAGGCGGTGGAGGCGGGGTGAGCCGAGCCGCAGGGCGCGCAGGGCCTGCTGCTGTCGCCCCGGATGTCCACCTCCGTTGACACCGTCAGAATTAGATCGAACGTGTACGGTACTACCAACTACATTCCTCAACTCAAAATTAGAGTAAACATTAATTTTACAGTCTTAAATAAATCAATGTAAGGCAGGCTTGCTTAAATGGACGTCGAACTGACGCAGAATTCGTCAAACGGACAAGACGTCGTTAGCGACCGAAGTCGATCGGTACGATTTTTCGTGACATCGTGTCGACCCCTCGCTATCCGAGTATCTGGAGTATCCGACCCGACTGTGTCCGGCAGCAGGAAATACCTGCTCACACCGTTGCGTCACACTCATTTTTCCTCCCCGCACGGAATTTTGCAGCGTCGTCAGGATGCGCGGGGCGTCCGTCCGCGCTGACGGCGCTGACAATGACCAACACGAGCGAGAGAGAGAGAGAGAGAGAGAGAGAGAGAGAGAGAGAGAGAGAGAGAGAGAGAGAGAGAGAGAATCTGCAGCGGGTGTCATGAGGGGTGCCACAGCCTTAGTATCTCCGGCTCCAGCATGACGTCAGTCAGGAGCCGACGACAACATTGTTCCGGTTGACATTTCGGTTCTTCACACTTCCCTCGTCCTCCAGCCACGACCTCCCTCTGAAAGACCTCCCTTCTGTGTCCCCGCACATTTATCTGACCGGGTGCGATGAAGCAGTGCGGGGCCCGCCCGGTTCTCGCGGGCTGCGCGCAGCACCGCCAAGCACAGCTCGCTGTTCTGGGCGTGTCGCCGCGCGGCTATCACCCTACCATAAGTCCCCCGCACTGGGGGATCATCGCACACCGTGCAACAGACGCGGATCCCGTGTTCCCCCGTCACATGCCGCACCGCGGGATCGTCGCACGCCGTGCAGACGCGGATCCCGTGCCTCCTGTCCCCTACCGCCCCCGGGGATCATCCCATACCTTCGTGTAACAGACACGGATCCCGTGTCCTCCCGTCACAAGCCATACACCGCGCTTATGTTGCTGCGCGGCTCCAGAAACACATTTCCCTATTTTTAATAAATGTTTTTTTTCCCCGCGCGGTGCGAGGAGGAGGCCTTACAGCCGTGTGACGGGACAGCGGCGGCAGCGGCAGGCTGCCAGCACAGCAGCGCCGCGCCGCCTGCCAGCCGGGCAGCCCACAGCCAGGCAGCACATGATGAGGCGCACGCAGCGCACTCTGTGACCGATTATTCGCATCCATTATTCGAACCGCACAGCACCGCACGGCATATGTGTTATGTTTTCTATCGACAGCCGCTGGCTCGGCCCGGCTGGCCCGGCCGGTTCCCTCGCAGTCGCGCTCATGGCTCATGGCAGCGGCTGCCTGAAGCGTCTTCCGCCCGGCTCGGCTCGGCTCGGCCCCGCCTGCTCGGCTCGGCACAGCGCTAGAGGTGCTGGCGATATCTGTCTGACGCCTCGTACGATGCGCGGCCGCGGCCGCGGCTGCCTGGGCTGCCTGGGCTGCCACAGCCGGCCGCTGCGAAGAGAACAGACTCTCCGTCTCCCTCCCGCACCACTCGCTCTGGCGCTCGGAAACGGAAGTCGGACACCGAGAATGAGAGACAGAGATGGAGAGGGGACAGAGGAGGAAAGCGAACGCAGCCCTTTTTGCTGGGGATGAAACCGACACCCACGTCGACGCGGGGACACCCGGACACGCTCGAGAGCCCGAGGGGAGGGCCGCGGCCGCCGAGCGCAGAGGGGGCGTGCGTCAACCACGACAACGCCGAGGTGCTAGCCTCGCGTACTGCCAGCACAAACTGCGTCGGGCAGAGAACCCGGCCATCCCGGCCAAAGTGAAGCTTAATGCGGCCCGAAAATATGAACGTGTCAAGCGGAGTCTGGGCGGGCGGGCGGCCGTAAGCTCTCGGCCCGCGGCACCCGCGGGCGTGGGCCTGTCCCTGCCAGGACAGGGTCCGGTTTCGTCTCTCTAATTATGAGTTGGTCGTCCTTCGCGACCTTCGACGGCCGCTGGAAAGAGAAGAGACACAGCAGCATCGGTTTTGCCGATGACCCCGCTGCTGCTGCTGCTGCTGCTACTGCTTCCGTCTCGTGGCTCCGGAAAGTGTTCAGGGGAATAAAATATCGATGCATTCCCCGTGCGTCTCGTCCCGTCCGCCACGTGTCTGCGCGACTGGGCGAGGCAAGGCGAGGCATGGAGGACTCGCAGCACAGCCGCCGGGCGGCGGCGGGCGGCGGTACGCCAGCGATATGCACAACGCGCTGTGTGTGTGTGTGTGTGTGTGTGCTACTGGGGAGGGGGGGGGGGGGTTCGTGTGCAGGCCACTTCGGAACCGAGTTGCGCGCGCACGTGTGTGTGTGTATATACCCAACGACCCTACCCTCACTGTAGTGAGCGACTGGACTGGATGGATAAAGTCGTTGGAGTAACCTGTGCCGATCCCGTTAGACTCCGAATCACTTAAGAGCTACCTGTCTCTCTCTCTCCCTTTCTCTCCCTCCCTCTCAGCTGCAGTGCAGTGCCTCCTGCAGTGGAACACGCTGCTGTGTGCTGTGCATTCTGTTTGCGATACAGCCAATGGTCGCGGCTGTCCCGGCGGCGGGTCGGGGCCCGGCGGGGCCGGTCGGCGCGAAAACAGCTGATAGCTCGCGATAGTATGCGGAGGGGCGCCCGCTTAATCCCAGATGCAAGAGGGCGCCCGCGGGCTGCGTCCGAAAACTGTGATGCAGGTGAAGCAGGTGTGGGCCGCCGCGGAAGTAAACAGAGAGAACACAAACAGGGCCTTTGTTCGTACGCACACGCTGAAAACTGATTCGTTATTGTCGCAACGAACTTGTTTGTTGACTTTGAACCCACCTCTAAATTTTGTTTTTTTAAAGAGCTGGGACAGCAAAATGTAAGTTGAGTCATTGAAAGGTTTTAAAACAAAAGATGAAGTTTGTATGTGCGACTAGCCTTTTTCCGCAATAAATTTCCATGGGTACCTGGCGTTTAGGAGAACCCCCCCCCCCCCCCCCCGGGGAGTCGGGGGAGGGGGGGGGCTGTTTTCATCCTGCTCAAGGAGAGTCGTCGTGTGAATTGACGAACCGATTATGACGCCCCGAGTCGATCCGGTCTCGTCCGGTCGCGTCAGCTGACTTCCGGCCGCGGCCTGCGTCCGGACCGGGCGGCTACCGGCACATCGCCGCGGCCGCCACCCTCGGCAACGCCGCCGGGCCTCCTCTCCTCTGATGCGTGCCGCCGCCGCGGCCGCTAATTGTCCGAAGGAAGGATCTCCTTAGCGGCCCGCCGTCAGGGGCGGCCGTGGGTCCGACACCGGCAACCCCCCGCGTCCTTTCCCTCTCCGTCGATGTCCTCGAGGAGGTTGCCGCAGAGCGGGCAGCCCCCCCTCCCCCTCCCCCCTCCCATTGGTGCCGCGCCGATCTACAAGTTACTCCGGTCGCTGTCATCCTCCCCCTCGGCCGGCCTCCCGCCCCCTACCTGGACACCGAGTCCGTCCGGGCGGTCGAAAGTGGATCAGTTTCGGGTGATGGCGGCTGATCCAATGAATGAGAAATGCCTGATTAAAGTCCCTGCGGTACGTGTATGCAAATCACGCGCCGCCTTGCGGGCGGAGTTAAAAAACAATTCCCCTCGTACTCCTGCCCCCGCCGCTCCTCTGCGGCCCGGGCAGCCGGGGCCCCACGGAGAGGGGTGCGGCAATTCCCCCGATTTTGTGTCGGCCTAACGGTCGTGGCTGGACCGATACCTGCGCGGCCAACAACTAACCCGAGCCGGCGGTCGCGTGCCGCGGCGTGCCGGGCCGCGGGGCCGTGGGGCGGTGCGAAACACTCGGACGTCAATCAGTCCATCAGAGCCGCGCCCGCCGCCCGCTAGGCCCGAGTCCCGGGCGGCCGCGGCCGGAGAGGGTCCGGCGGTCCGAAGTCCGGCCGGCCTCGCGGCTGCCCCGGCTCCGGTCCGGCCTGCTCTCGTGGCGTGAGGGCCGCCCGGGGCCCGGGGTGCGTCGCGGCTCCGCCGGCTCCACACGCCACCGACGGCTGGGCCGCTGGGCCAGCCCGACATGCAACCCACATGACTCACATCCCCGAGGGCCCCACCGACTGCCCGACCGCCGGACCAATTTGCTCACTCTCACGGAGTCGCGCGCGTGAGAAACTGAGTACACCCGTTCAAGGGCGAATGAAGAGTTCGAGGAAGAAATGGTACGAATGGTACGAATGGGAAGGGTGCCCTCGGCAGGTGTCGCGGCGCGCGTCCTGTTTCGCGGGGCCAGTCACCCCACGTCCCGTCACGCTGTGGCATGTGTCCGGTCGGGAGCCGGACCCAGCGGAACCCAGCGGGACCCCGGCCGGCCGGACCCAGCTGGGACCAAAGGGCTATATTTGGGCCGCGCGTCCGCCGCTGTTGTCGTTGGCAGCACTGCATCCTCCGCAGGGCAGACCGGGGGGGGGGGGGGGGGCGTCCGGAAGGTCGCATGGTGTCGCCGCGCCTGATCCCGAAGAGATTGGTGCGGTGCGTGCCTCCCGGCCGCGCTGTTCGGACGCGGCCCGCGGTCCTCCTCTCCCAGCCCCTGCCCTGCATCCCCCGCATGCCCGATGTGTCACACGGGACTCCGCTTTTGAGCGGATTCAGTCGCGGACAGACTTTGCGACCCTGCGGCAGTTCGCGCGTGGGCCGCGGTCGCGTCGCGGTTGTGACCTCTGCAGCGGGTCAGGGGTCGGCAGGCCGCGCCGGCCGCCGCATGAGCCCCAGGCTTCTCCTGGCGAGGGGCGCGGCGGAGGGGTGGCGGCAGAGGCCTGTGCCGGGCCCGGCCAGCGGGAGGCGGGTGAGTAGCACACGGGGGCGCACCGGAGACCACCGACGACGACGCGCGCTTAGCCCTGTCTGAGTTCTCTTATAATTTACGTCCAGGAATATCTCTCTCGATGTATTCGCGGCGGCTTGACTGCGCGGCGCAGGCGCCCCTGTACTGCTGACGGCGCTGTGCGCTCCGCGGCGGCCCCGCAGCCCTGCGAGTCCTGCCCGCGGCCAGTGGCTGCCGCTGTACTGGTGGCACTGGTGTGGTACAAGTCGCCTTATGGCGGCTGCCACAATGGTCCTTACGACCTGCTTAAGTTCCCCCCTCCCTGCGTGCGGCAGCGTCAGTGTGGCAGTATGCGCGGACGGATCGTAACTCTGCTGTGAAGCCTCTGATTACGGCCCATGTGAGGCGCATGCGCGCGCCTCGCGTTTTGGCACCAATGCAGTCAAGGGTGTGCAACTTGAATATTCTCAGTACGCCCTCCGAATATTCTTGAGTTCTTCTGATGGTATTCCAGGGAGTGTGAGTGTTCTCCATTATCCCAGTGCAACGTAAGCCTTGCAAAAATAGGTATCCGACCCTTGATCTCGAAAATTCCAAAGTATTCCGAGAATGTTTTGGAAGTATCCAAGTATTCCTGAATATGTTCTTGATACGGAAGTGGCAGTTCCGTTGCGCTCCCAGCAGGGCGCCTTGCGCGTGGGCAGCCACGACCGCAGCTCGCACGCGTGTCGTGCGGGCTGGCCTACCCCGGCATCCGCAGGCGCTTCGGGAGGCGCGGAGGAGAGCATTTTTGGGACGGCGCGGTCAGCAGCAGGTCCCGGTGGCCTTCGGGGCGGGGGGATCGGCGAGGGCCTCTGGTCGGCGTCCTCCAAGCGGCGCGGGCTCTAGGAGGCGGAGGCGGCGGCCGCCGGTGGCCGCCGGGTCTCCTCGGCAGCGTCCGACGGCAAGGCGACGAGACGCGATGCGACACGAGCGCACCAAACGCGCCCAGGTATTTACCTCGCGGAGACAATCGGCAATAAATTTTTGCCGGCGTTGCGCGCCGCTGCCGCTGCTACCGCCGCTACCGCTACTGCCGCTGCTACTGCCGCTGCTACCGCCGCTGCGGCTGCGGCGCGGCCCGCGGGTACGGCGAGTACCGCTGCTCCGCAGGGAGCGGCCCTAAAGCGAGCCGCAACGTGTGTCGCGGCGCGGTGCGCGATAAACCGTTCCTGCCCGACAACTTGCAGGGCCTGCAGTACGAGTCGCGGCGGCGGGGGGCTCCGAGCTCTGCACCCCGCGGGAGCGAGTTTGTTGCATCAGCACGACAAAGTGCGGCCCCAGCTGGATATCACGACTGCGAATGTATGATTGCTCTGCGAGGGGCGTGTCACGGAGCGGCGCGGCGACACTGTATGCGCGGTGCGGTACAGCCGGCCGCGGGCGCCGCCAGCGCCGCGGGGCCCGGTAGGGTAGGGTCAACCACACATGGAGGAGGCCCACTGTACGGTACGGATGCTAGATTACCGTCATCGTTACAAAGCGATCAACCTCACTGCAAGGAAAAAGACTGAAAGAAGTTTGAGACGAGCAGAGTCATCAAGGAGACAGTGCCCCGTCCACGACTCCTGCACGCCGCCCTAAAAAAATATAAAACTTGGAAGAAATCTGCAAGTTTTTAATATCATTCTTATAAGCTGCATTAAGTAAGCGTATAAGGCGTGTATAAAACGTTTATAAATGCACCATAAAAATCCTGCATAGAAATGTATTACTTACTATAGATGTAACATACCTTATAAACGGGACTTCACTGTAAAAATATTTCATGTGACGAATATTTGTCACCTAAATATTTCGTCACTACGATTTTTTCGTCACGTGACGAAATATTGCTGTGACAAAATTTTCGTCAATTCTGGGCTAAACGTTTTAAAAAATGATTTTGCATCATTCCCAGATACGATGGTTTTTTGTAACGATTTTTCGTCACTTGTGTGACGAAAAAATCTTGAACAAAATTTAAGAGTGAATTTTTTGTAAAGTGACGAAAAATATTTTTACAGTGTCATCATAAACTCGTTTTAAACATCACAAGCGACCTCTAAGTCATTTATACATCCAATTTATTAAGTTCCACATATATGAGTGCTACTAAGTGCTACTTATAAGGCTTTCGGGGGTGCCAGTCCCGAGCCCACGTCGGCGACGGCCCGCGTGTGACGCGCCCCAGTATCGGTGGGGGAAACCCGACGCCGCGGTGCTCAGCGGTTGCCAGCGGTGGCCAGCGGTCAGCGGTGCTGGTGCGTGCCGGTGCGCCCGCCTCCGGGCCGGGAGCTCCCGCCGCCACCATGACGGCCCAGAGAACGACCCCCGGCACGGCCGGCCGGCCAGACTCTATATGGTGTTTGCCATGGGATCTGGGCTGGGACCCCCCACCGATTGCACACCGGCAATTAGCCGGGGGCAAACAGCAGCGTGTGTGTCGGAGACCAGCCCCCCCCCCCCCCCCCGCTTCCTGCCCTCATATGGTCTAGTATCACTTCAGTTCGCTGAGGTGTGACGACTCTATTCGACGGAAAGAGTGCGACAATACGTCATTGAGGCAATCGACATAGAATAACTTCTCGTCATCGAAGACAAATGTTCACCGCGTACAGTGTAGCTACACGCCGTGGTTTTTACAGCGGGTCTTTTGTGGCGCACAACGACGCCACTGTTGAGTCTCGCGGCCACTATAACGCTGTTTTGAGAGGAATTAGTGGCTACGCTTGTTGGCAGATCCCGCGGCCCGCCCGCGCCAAAGCCCGGCAGCCGCGCCGGCCTGGTATACAATAACCGTATTTGCCTTCGGCGTGACGTCGCCCGAGCAAGATAACCTACGAACCGTACGAACCCCTTTCCCCCGGCGGGCCGCGCGGCAGAGTCTGGCAGGGCGGCGCGGCGCACGGCACCGCACGGCACCGGTGGGCACCGGCACACGACGCGACGCGAAGCTCCGCGCGAGGCGCGCCCGCCTGCATGCCAAATAGCCAAGGCGATATGCCGTCGTGATTAATTCGCACGCAGGGCTGCATCGCGGCCGCGGGTCCAGGGCAGGCAGGCAGGCAGGCAGGCAGGCAGGCCCCGGGGCGGCAGCGGCAGCGCAGCGGCACCCTGCACCCAGTTAGTGCGCGGCCCGAGGCCGCCCCGCCCCGACCGCCCCCTATAAGACCACCCCTTTGACTGCCCGGCGCCGCACGCGCCGCCGCCAGCTCAACAGCATGGCCTCGTACGCGCAGCGGCTGCGGCGCTTCTCGATGCGCCGCTTCTCGCAGATATACGAGACCAGGTACCCCCAGTTCAAGGTAAGAGCACCGGACTCTTCGACCCTTTCCGAGGAAGAATCGCTCGAGGGGCGAATTGACCAAAAACTTAACTTCGCCAAAAACGTGTACGCAAATTTGGGGATTGTGAGGGACTTCCCCAGACTGCGGCCCCCGTTTTGTTAAAATATAGAACTCTTACGGACGTTTCTGGCCCAGTGGCGCAGTTCACAAGAGCTAAATCTGATCTACAAGTCCTCTCACTTGTCAGCGCGTAGGGTTGGTTGCATTTCTGGGAGTTCTGGGAGGAAAGAGGACATCAGAAAATTTGAATTTGAATTTCATATTTGGTAACCCCCTCGCCCTTTCCTCGCCGTTATTCTTTATCGTTGAAGAAATTGTGCATCGAGACCGTTTCGGTCTGCATAGTATAACGTAAACCAGCGGGTGCTTCCGGACGGTTCGGTCGTGAAGATGCGACGCGCCCGGACGAGTTGCGCTTCTAATCCCAATAACTGAAGCAGACACAACGCCAGGTCAGCTAGCCGCGTAGTGTTGCCATAACGGCACTCCAGCAAACCGATCCGCGCCGTGCTTTGGTACGAGCGTTGTATGTGAAAGGCAATAGAATCTCCAGAAAGAATACCTCAAAACGGCGAAAATATCCCGCAAGCATCAAACGAACGCTTCTAATGCGTATTCAAATTGAGAGTGCATCGTTGAGTATCGCGCGAGGATAAAGAAGTCAGACAAACTTTTGGCGATCAATTTTTTTCCCGAAGAGACTGTGTTATTTTCTCGACAGAATTTGGGCGAGAATGCCTCTTTTCATCTGGAATTGGGTGAGAGGTTTTCCTCTTGCTCTTCACTGTAAAAAATAAGTACGGAAAGTACCGCAAACTTTTATAACGAAGGTCTGGTTTTAAAACGTGTTCTCGACATCTTGGGTACGGAGAAAAACTTCCGTTGGTTTCCGCGGGTCCTTCGCACGCCTAGAAGGGAGGACTCCGTAGTTTACCCCACAGTATAATATGGGATCAGGTACGGAACTTGATCGGCCCCAGAAACGGAACGCGTGGTACGGGGAGAATTAGCAGTACGGAGAAATCAGGTACGGAGACACTGCTCCGCGCAGCTCCGTGCGTATTTTTTACAGTGTTATTCGGGCCGAGTTCTCACACCCATTCATTCTTAGTGATCTCGTTTATCCGCGTATTGCCTGATACTTTTCCCTCGTCCTGTCTGACTGGGGGAGGGGGCTCTTTGATTATGCCACACGGTCGGTCACCTCAACACACACACACACACACACACACACACACACACACGAGGCGGTAGGTCAGCGAATCATCGTCCCGGTTCCCCGGTTTTACGACCCGCGTGTCTTCACCGTAGTGCCTTCTGTTCTATTGACTTGCATGCGTAGGAATCGGTTTTTCTTTTTCCACGGTAGAAGAAAATCCTGTTTTTTTTTTCTTTTTTAAAGAAGGATCCTTATGGGTTCTTCACATGCACCATCCTTCTAAAAAAAAATGTCCAATTTTCTTTGAAAACAAGTTTTTGAAATTTTAAATCGAATACAGTACACCGCCCTCCAGCCTCACCCCGGATGAAACCAAACAAAGGTCCATAGAAATCGGTTAGAAATAAAAACCTTGCTCTGTTTACCCGTTGAACAAGCTAATTATGTCGTATCCACATATGCATTACATCACCCAAAGTTCTCGGGAGATCCGGAATAGCTGATTGCATTTCTACTCCGAGTAAAACCGGCCGCCGCCTTTCTACGGTGCATTAGCCATACATCCTTGCCGCCCCAGCAGCACGGCTCCAGTGCGGATGATGATGGGAACCGGTCTGCACGTCATAACCGAATTATGAGGCGTGTTTTTCCTTGCCCGCCAGCGGCAGGACATGAGGCCGCCGAGGTGGGTACCCGCGCCAGTGCCGGGTACCCGATGGTGCCTGCTGACTATTGAGTACTTACTGCGCGGTAACCGGTTGTACCCGGATTCCGGTTGGAACCGGCTACCTGGCGCGCGTCGAAGGCCGGGCAGACGGGCGGGGCGTGGCGGGGCGGTGGTGAGGGGCCGCGGGACGCACCCGGACGGCCGCCAGGCGCCGCCCGCCCGCCGCAGTTGGATTTGCCTCTCAATGGCGTTTTCTTGGGGCTCATGCACGTCCGCGTAAGGCCGCGCGAGGCGCGAGGCGGGCCGCGCGTAACGCCGAAATATGCTTTTGTGCCCGAGCTGCACGCGCCCGCACGGGTATCCTTACGGGGACGCTTAGGGTCCCGCGGGGACGACGTCACAGGGGCCGTGTGACGGTGGTGTGCGGGGAGCCGATGACGCGGAACCAGTTTCAATTTTTTGGGTTTGGTCCAAGTGAAACCCGGCCGCTATTCCGAATCTCGTGACGCGGAGGTGGGTCGGCTGCACGGCGCGAATAATTTCGAAAAATAAAGTGATCCGCCGTCATGTTTTTGTGGAGCGGAGCGGAGTGAGAGCGAGAGAGAGAGAGGAGTGAGAGGGAGTGAGAGGAAGACAGAGAGAGAGAGAGATGGAGGTGCGGGGGAAGTCCTGTGTGTGCGGAGGTCAGGGACTCCTTGGAGGACAGAGCGAAGAGCAGCCGAGTTCATCCGTGGCGACCCGACCCGGCCGGCCCGGCTCGGCTCCCCGGCAGCGCCCGTGGCAGCGCCCGGCCGCCGGCTCAGCTGGCTCAGCCCACATCCTCTCCATAGGTGTTTGCAGACCACGCCCGGCCGCGCCACGCCACGGCTCCTGCCTGTGATTGAAGTGCGCTGACAAACCAAGACGGGACGGGGCAGACGGAGAGAGGCGAGGCAGGGCGTCCTAGCACACTCAAATCCTTCAGGAACAAATTATTTCGTTTGCCCCCCGCCACGAGGACTTTATTGCTGAGAGTTAAAAGGACAAATCATAGCCCCGCTGACATTATGATGCTGACGGTGCTGGTGGCGAGGATGATGATGTGTGTGTGATTTATTGTTACCCACTGTTCATTACTTGGCATGAATTTGGGCGAGGTTAGTTTGTCATGTCCATTGGTCGACCACCCGCCTGATGAGAGAGAGAGAGACAGAGAGAGACAGAGACAGAGAGAGACAGAGAGAGAGACAGAGACAGAGAGACAGAGAGAGACAGAAAGAGAGACAGAGAGAGACAGAGAGAGAGGGACAGAGAGAGACAGAGAGAGAGAGAGAGGGAGAGAGAGAGGGAGAGAGAGAGAGAGAGAGAGGGGGGGGGGGATGCAAACAGAGAAGGAGGCGATAGACCGGCCTAACCCAATTCGCAGCTGTTGTGGTGCCGTGCTTGCGGCCGAGCCTGAGGGGGACCCGCCGGAGACCCGCCGGGGACCCGCGGGACCCGCGGGCAATCGTGCCTGATAAGATTAGGAGCCGCGACATGCCATATATTACCCGGCGCGTGCGGAGGAGAAGAAAGGCGGCGTCGGCGTCGAGTCGAAAGCAATTAGTAGGGAAAGCAGTGCTTCTTTACAATCGATTAAAGAGTCCTCGGTGGTGTGTCGCGCAGACGAAGGGTGTGCGCTCCCAAGGTCATGCGACGACATGGCGACGAGGGTAAAGCGTCGTGCAGTGACCTCATTTGTTGACCGTTTGACACGTTTCACCTCCGGCTCCCTCCTTGTTGGGGGATGCCATTTGGCCGGCGAAAATGAGCGTGGTTCGGCGCGGGGGGCCGAAGGCCTGCTGCTTTGGTGGTCGTAATGCGATGATGACCCATAATCCGGATGGGCCATGATGAACCGGACGGTCGTAATCCGGATGGGGGCGATCCGGATCGGCATCTGCTTCCGAACCCCGCCGCGGCCGCTGTGCTGCGGCCCGTCGTGCGAATAACAGCACAGAGCCGAGCTGGGCGGCCGCCGGTCTGTGCGGCAGCCGCGCGCGCCCCGCCGCGGCCGCATGGGACGGGCGCGCATCCGACAGTAGACACACTCGTACTCGGTCACCTTGCGCCGCCCGCCGGTCATAACCAAATCAGACGCGGCAAACCTGTAATGCGTTTCCGCGCGCCCGGCCAGCGCCCGGCAGCGCGGCTGCAGCCGCTGCACCGCTGTGGCACCGCAGGCACCGCTGGCCTACATTCGTGTCCAGCTGTGTGCATGCGCGGCGCACGCGGCGGGCTCTGGGCCGTGGCAGCCGTACTGGTGACCAACTCGACGGAAATTCTTCGCGAGGACGGCGTTCTTGCACGGGGCAGTGAATTTAGGACTGTCCGAGTCCGGAATAATACAGAACAATCATGGGAGAGCAGGATAATTTAGTGAGGACGTATATGTCTGGTTATCGATGTTTTGATGAAAAAATTGAGTATTGTCATTACGAGCCCAATGTGTACAGATCGACCTATAGTCTTGAGTTTCGTATCTCATTGCACCTCCACGGAAAAGGTCTGAAACAGGATTGGGAGGTTACATTGTGGAAGGCGTTGCCTGCCATCAAATGTACCTCATTCGTGTTGTTCCTCCGAAACCGCGGTGGTTTCTGGTCATCTGAGCCTGGCCTGGCACATTACTAGGACCTCGAGGTCGAGGATCTTAGTCGCCCATGTCCAATTACTTTGAGAATCCAGCACACATGCAAAAGCCGTTTCCGCCGGTTTCCGCCGGTTTCCGCTCAAACCTGGTACGTAAGGCAATCAGGCTCCGAAACTGCCGATGATATTCGTCGGAGTCAGCGCTCCCCTGCGGTCCCCTGCGGTCCCCGCGGCGGCACACGCTGCAGGCGGCCGCACCTCGCCGCCCCGCGGCCCTCCTGTCGCCGTGCTCCGCTAATAAAAGCGGTTACGGCCTGTCACACCACCGCCGCCCCGATGTTGTTGTAACGAGGCGGTGCGGCACAGAGGCTCCTCTGTGCGCCGGGCTCCCGCCTGCTGCCGCCTGCTCCCGCCTCCGCCGGCCGTCACGCCGCGGCGACGGGGACGTCCGCGCGGAGAAGCGAAAAGCAGCGGCAGCAGACTCGTCGCCGGGGCCCCGCAGAATCCTTTCCTCCCGCGGCGGGGCGGCGACCATGACGCCGACCGGCCGAAATTACTTTAATGGGGGGTCGAAAGGCTGCTGAAGCTGAAACGCCCGCGCCCGCGCGGTCTCCCCGGACTCCAGCAGCAGCGACGGCAGCGGCTCCGGCGCTGCCCTCCGCCCCGGGCGCCTGCGTGCTGCGGGGTAGGCAGGCCCGGTGCACACCGGAGCGCGGCGGGAGCGGCCGCCAGTCGGGCGCCGTGCTCGGCCGTGGCCTCCGTGGTGGTGGTGGTGGCAGCGGCAGCGGCAGGTCCTCTGGGGCAGTCGCTGCGTTCGGCCCGGCTTGGCACCGGGACAGGCCGCCCGGCGGCCAGGCAACCCATCGGCCTCGCAGGGCGTCTCTCCGCTCCAGGCGGCCCAGAGTCCCTGCCGCGCGGGGCCTTGCAGGGGATGGCCGGCCAGCCGACGGCCCCCGCCGTGCGGCAGGAGTGCATCGCCGGCCGCACAAGTGTCGCTCCACACGCCAGCCGCATGCACGAGCCAATTCACGTCGCATTGTCGAATCTGAGGGCTCACTTTGCCCCCGTGCGGCATGCAACCGCTTCCGCTGTCGTGCCGGTCAGGTCGGTAAGCCTCGCCTCGCCTCGCCAGTCCAGTCCAGTCCACCGTCGTGATGATTGACACAACACCGTCCGAGAACATGTGTGTCGCCTCAATGTCGCCCCTGACACTGGGCGTGCACATGCAGCGGCTGCTTCTGTGTGTGCCGTGCCGTGTGGGCCGCCGAGCCCTGCCGGGCCGCGTACGCGATCCGCGGCTGACATCTGAGTCGCCAGCCCGCCGCGCGGCCCGGCCAGGCTAGGAATAATGGCGGCAGTCGGCGGCTGGCGACACGCCCCCGCCGGCACGCGTATCCTCGGGCTGCTGGGCTCGGCCGGGCTGGGCCGGACTGCCTCGCCTTACGCCCAGCCACAGCAGCCGCACAGCTCAGCGCGGGCCGAAGCCGGCAAAGCTGCGGCCAAAGCCGCGCCGCAAGCTTCTCATCTCAATTGGCCTGATTGGAAGATGCCGCGCGGGCAGGGCAGAGCGGCGGCGCGGCGGGGGTCGGCGGGAGGGACCGATGGGCGTGGAGTGGCGGAGCCGGCGGCGTGCACGGTCCTGGCCGTGTGCCGCCGCCGGCCGCCGCAGCCTCGGCCACTCCGTCAGCAGCGCGAGGGCGTGGGAACTGAACCGAGGCGGGCACCACCAAAACACAGCCGTGCCGTAGGTCCGGGGCCGCACTTACTCCAACCGACAGGGGGTCCAGCCGACGACTTGCAGCGCCACCTAGCGTTGACTTGCCACACCCCCACTCGGTTGGGTGGGAGGCTTTTGGGGTCAGACGGAGCACCCCGCGCGAGCGAGCGATGCGGGCCGCCGCTTGCGGCGCCATCTATCGGTGTCACAACGCCTGGAAGGTAGACAACACGGCCACCTGGCTGTTTTGCGGGCGCCACCCGTTAACTAGCTTCCAGGCGTTGAGGCCACAACAATAACTATGTTCCTGCGGCCTCTGGTCAACATGGAGCGTGCTCCACCTCCCTCAGGAGCTCCAACCACACGCGTGCAGGGGCGCGCCTGCGAGCGGCGCAAAGCTTTTTAACGGGTGGTTCGGATCTAGAGCGAGTTTGGAGCTATGTGAATAGACGGAGAGGGAGTGAGACAGAGATACGTCCTGGCCTCTTCTTAGAACCACATGTTAAAGAGTCATGGTCCATTTATTCCCCTGGAAATAGTTGTGGATATTCTTAATATTAACTTAAATTCGATAATATGCAACACATTCGGAATGTTCTGCGTACGGCAACCCCTTCGGAAGTTCGGAACCCGCCATTATGCTTTACATGAAAAATCCTCCCGTCTGCTAGTTTCTCTCTTTCTCTCTCTCTCACACACACACACACTCACACTCGCTCTCGCTCTCTCTGCATCTGTCTCCCTCCCCCCCTCCCTCCCTGGAGCGTTAGGCGGGCTGTGGTGGGGGCGGGGCCGGTGGGGTGTGGGGGAGGGGACCCCTGGGCTGCTCCAGTCCAGTGCCGCGGCCGCTACCGCGACGCCAGGACCGCAATCGGCTCCTCGCTGGCACACGCTGCCGAGCTCCGCGGGCCGACCCTAGTCGTGTGCGTGTGTGCGTGCGTGAGTGTGCTGGGCGACCAACGACTGTGTATGTAACCCGCCCTCAGCAGGGAGGACTTCCGGTCACTTCGCGGGAGCCGCCCCTACTATGTGAAACTCGGCCCCAGTCGGGCCAAGTTCTTTTCAGTTTCCTATTAAATTTTGTTTTACGAATGCTCTGTAGGGCACCAAAGAAATGATCGATTGCGTTGGTTTTGTGTGCCTTCGGTACCGGTGGTGGCCTGCGCTGCGGCGCTGCGACCGGCTGAGGCCGCCTCGGGCCTGCAGAGTGCCGGCGACCGCAGCCGCACGACGAATGGCCACGTCTTGTCCTGCCCTCGTCCGGCCTCGCTCGGCCTCGCCTGGTGTGGTCCTTAAGGCCCTGTACAGGAAGCGCGGCCGGCCGGCGACAATTTTTGTGCCCACGACAACGACAGTCTCAGCCGCCCCCTCCCCCCCTTTCTCTCTCTCTCTCTCTCTCTCTCTCTCTCTCTCTCTCTCTCTCTCTCTCTCTCTCTCTCTCTCTCATTTTGGCTCTCCCGTTCTCTCAGTAGCGAACCCATGGGGCAGATTTACACTGGTCGTGGTCGTCTAGCCCTGTAAAAAGCAGAGCTGGCCGCGGCCCGGACGGTCGTCGCGGCCGTCGGCTCAGGTCGGGCGTCGCGTCCGTGCGTGCCGTGTTGTGGCTGTGGGAGATCCGGATGGATCCGGAGCGGAGGGCGTGGGTGAAGGACCGGATCGGACCGCTGCTGCAGCGGTGGCGGTGCCCGCTGCCCGCCCCACGCAGCCGGTCCGGCCCAACCACCTAGGTGCACCCGGGTGCCCAGGCCGCGGGCAGGCAGGCGACAACTCGAGGCTCACGAAGCAAAGGCTCCACGCTGGGATGGCGTGTTGAACATGCAATAAAATGCGGAAAACGGCGAATGCGGGGGGTTGTAAATCCGACCCGTGGACCTCGCGCGCGTTGGTGGATATCTCCTCCTGTGTTGTTGCATTTTTCGTTCGGACCAGTTGGTCGGCCGTGTGATGGGATGATCTAGTTGATCTGCGTTGTGGCCGTCTTGGCAGCGGCAGACCTCCACCAGGGCCCGCAGGCCCCGCCCCGCCCCGCGCGCACGCACGCTCACGCACCGCCTGTTGACCGCAGCCCCGCAGCTCGCGGCAGCATGGCGTGACCGCCGTCGACAGCCACCCGAACGGCATCAGTCATGGCCTCCAAGTCCAAGTCCTCGTCGACGGGCGGCGGCACTGGCGGCGGCGGCGGCCACCACCACCGACACCACCGCCATGGCCACCACGGCGACGCGGGCAACGGGGCCGACTCCCTGGCCATCCCCATGGGGGGCACGGCGTCGACGGTACATCTGGACGACGAGGACCTCGTCGTGGACTCGGAGTGGGCCGACTTCGACCGGCTGCTGACCGAGTACCGGCTGCGGCGGCGCATCAACACGTCCCCGTCGCCCCTCGTGTCCCGGAGGGACCTCCACGAGCTGATGGGCGACTCGAGGGTGGGCCGGGGCAAGGTGTCCCAGGCCTTCTACCCGTGCCCGCCGCCCGCCGCCGGCACCGACCCCGACGACATGGACTACGTGCAGACCGCGGTACGCAAGCATGTCGGTGTCCCCGCATGACATGCATGAGCACCGGCGCACCGGTACGGAGCACCACCGCACCGACTCGTGGCGGCCAGGCTCCGCGCATCGCGTGCCGGACCGTACCGGACCGTGCCGGACCGGAACCGGACACCATCTCGGACGACTCGACTGCATCAAGACACGTGACCTAACCCGTGGCCGCCTGGCTTCTCTGTTACAGATGTATGGCCGGTACACGAAGGATCTCGGTGAATACGCAAAAGAAGAGGCTCGAAGACTCGCAATCCTAGAAAGGAAACGTAAAAAGGAAGACAGGTGGGTAGATGCCGCCGGTTCTCACGCGCAATGGCCCTCCAAGGAGAGAAAGCCCGCAAGTAGAATGAGCGACAAGTAACTAAGTTGAGATTTTTTTTCAAAGGTTAAGAGAGAAGGAGTTCGACAAGTACAGCGGCAAGTACCGCGGCAAGTGCGCCACCAAGGTGCTCGCGGTGCTCGCCTTCCTGTGGAGGCACACGTTCGCCCGCCTCGGCGAGGACTGGGTGTTCCTCGCGCTGCTGGGCCTCATCGTCGCCCTGCTGTCCTTCTTCATGGACGGCGGCATCGGCATGTGCAACAAGGGTACGCACGCTGCACTGCACGGTACACGGCCAGGGCCCGGCACGGCCCCCGGGCTCCCCGCAGGCCCGCAGGCCCGCAGGCCGCTCATGTGTTTCTGCTGCAGCGCGCATCTGGCTGTACAGGGACATCGCGACCAAGCACATCGCCCTGCAGTACGTGGCGTGGGTGAGCCTGCCCACGTTCCTCATCCTCTTCTCGGCTGGCTTCGTGCACATCATAGCCCCGCAGTCCATAGGTAGGCCACGCTCGGCTGTGCTCGCGCGCGGGGGACGCTGGGTGCGCAGGGTGCGCCCTCCGCTCCCCTGCCGCCGCGCCGCTCACCATGGCACACCACTGTGTTCGCAGGCTCCGGCATCCCCGAGATGAAGACGATCCTCCGCGGCGTCGCCCTCAAGGAGTACCTCACGTTCCGCACCCTGGTGGCCAAGGTCGTGGGGCTGACGGCGACCCTCGGCAGCGGGATGCCGCTGGGTAAAGAGGTCAGGTGCAGTATGACACCGGCAACCGGACCGCTCCGGCAGCAGCGGTCGCATCGTGTGTCGAGTCGCCCCCTTCAGGACGGAGCCGTCACGATAAATGTGTCGCTGCGCAGGGTCCGCTCGTGCACATCGCCAGCATAGCGGCCACGCTGCTCTCCAAGCTGGTCACCTCGTTCCAGGGCATCTACCAGAACGAGAGCAGGAACACGGAGATGCTGGCCGCGGCCTGCGCCGTCGGCGTCGGCAGCTGCTTCGCCGCGCCCATCGGAGGTGAGTTAGAGAGAGAGGGAGAGAGAGTTTAGTTTCAGCATATGAGAGAGAGAGAGAGAGAGAGAGAGAGAGAGAGAGAGAGAGAGAGAGAGAGAGTGAGTGAGTCCGGGAAGTCCGCCAATATCCGTGCCGCAACGCAGCGATGCGCGGCAGGGGACGCGGTTGCCTACCTCGCAGGCGCCCTCCGCGCGCCCCTCTCTCATCGCGGCCCGTGTCCGCAGGCGTGCTGTTCAGCATCGAGGTCACGACGGTGTACTTCGCGGTGCGCAACTACTGGCGCGGCTTCTTCGCCGCGGTCTGCGGCGCCTCCGTGTTCCGCCTGCTGGGCGTCTGGTTCAACAACGAGGGTGAGTACGGAGTGGTACGGGGTGGCCGCCGGGTGTCGCAGACTCCCGGGACTCCAGCGCCTCCTGTGCATTTTAGAGGGGGTCGTCTCATCCCCTCCACACCGAAAACTCGAGAGGTTCTTCGGGTCAAATCACTTGAAATGGTATAAAGAACAGCTGCGCAAAGTGGCACCTTTTCACAAGAAAATGCCACGTTTTTATTTGCCGCTCTTCTTCCCCAGTCACCGTCACGGCCATGTTCCTCACGAGTTTCACCATGGACTTCCCGTTCGACCCCCAGGAGCTGATAGTCTTCGCGCTCATCGGGTGAGTGTTTATGCCCCGGGCCCAGAGGCTCCGGTCCGCGCGTCTGTGCGCCCTCATGACCATGGCGCCGTGTCTGTGGCAGGGTGATGTGCGGCCTGGGCGGCGCGGGCTACGTCTGGATGCACCGCCAGTACGTCACCTTCATGCGTCGCAACAAGAAGATGAACGCCTTCCTGCAGAAGAAGTGAGTAAACGGTGCGGCGGCGGGTGGCCGGGTTCCGCGCTGCACTCTCACGGTCTGGGTCTAATCGCCCTGCTCCTCCCCCAGCCGCTTTCTGTACCCGGGCCTCGTCGCGCTGCTGGTCGCCTCCGTGACGTTCCCCAACGGCCTAGGCCAGTTCATGGCCGCCGACATCAACACCCATGACCAGGTGAGAAGCTCCCGCCGACGCGTCCGCACGGCCCGGCCCGATTCGAGGAGGGGAAGCTGGGGGCTTGAGAGCGGCGAGTCTATTGAGCCCCAGTGTGGCGTGCTGCGCAGGTGGCGGGGCTGTTCAGCAACTTCACGTGGACCAAGGAGGATCTGACCGTGGAGGAGGCGGCCGTGCTGCGCCACTGGACCACCAAGACCACGGGGGTGTTCGTCAGCCTGGCGGGCTTCATGGCCTTCACCGTACGTAGCAGGACAACGACACCAGGAGGTGCCGGCAGCCGCGGCCGCTGACTGGACACTGGACTCATCTCACGCGTCCTCGTTGTCCCCAGTTCGTGTTCTCCATCATCGCGTCCACCATCCCCGTGCCGTCCGGCAGCTTCATACCCGTGTTCAAGATCGGCGCCGCCCTGGGGCGCACCGTCGGCGAGCTGATGCACCTCTGGTTCCCGTCCGGCCTGCGGTACGGCAGCCTCCAGGCCGCCATCATTCCCGGTCAGTACAGCAGACGACACGGCCGTGACTCGTGACCAGGCCCGTGTGCTAACGGCTACCGCTGTCGCTCAGGGGGCTACGCCACCGTGGGGGCGGCCGCCTTCTCCGGCGCCGTCACGCACACCATCTCCGTGTCCGTCATCGTGTTCGAGATGACCGGTCAGATCACGCACATCATCCCCATCATGGTCAGTACGGAGCTGAACGTATAATATTCCCTGTTTACAGTATATGTTTGATTTTGAAACACGGTACAGCTTTTTAAAACACACGTTTCTCTTGTTGTTGGCCGCCAGATCGCGGTGCTGATCGCGAACGCGATCGCGGCGCTGCTGCAGCCCTCCCTCTACGACAGCATCATCCTCATCAAGAAGCTGCCCTACCTGCCCGACCTGCTGCCCTCCAGCTCCGGCATCTACAGCGTGTACGTCGAGGACTTCATGGTGCGCGAAGTCAAGTACATCTGGAACGGCATGCGCTACCGCGAGCTCAAGAACGTCCTCAAGGAGAACAAGAATCTCCGCAGCTTCCCGCTCGTCGACAAGCCAGGTACCGTCGTGCCGGCGTCATTTCAGCGCCGGTGGGTTTCAGGCGCATTTCTCTGGTTTGGCTAACAGAGAGAGGGGTTCGGTGGTGTGACTTTCAGACTCCATGATCCTGCTCGGCTCCATCCAGCGACTGGAGCTCATCAAGCTCATCGACAAGCACATCGGGCGGGAGAGGCGGCTGCAGGTGGCGGCCAGGTGGCAGCGGGAGGCGCAAGAGCGGTACGTGTGCAGTGCAGTCAGGCGCCTGGCGGGTGGTTACCACCCCCCCCCCTTCCCCCCGCCTGTTTCCTTCACGAATGTCTCCGTCGACTTGCAGGGCCATGGAAGAGGAGAGGAAGAAGAAGGAAGAGCAGCAGCTCCTGCTTCAGCAGCAGCAGCGACAGCGACGGCCCTCGCGCTTCGAGGTGATCCCGGCCCCGGACATCCTTAAGATCAAGCAGCAGTCCACCACGGACCTGCTGGCCGCGCACGAGTTGTCCAACAGCAAGGAGGTATACGGGCTCGGCCGCGAGCTCGGCTGTGATAGCACTCGTGGAGACGAGCCGCTGACGATTCAACTTCCGTCTGTCCACAGCCGCACTTCAACCCCGTGTTTGGGTCTCAACCAAAGAAATCGATCCTGAAGAAGACCAACTCGTTCAACCTGTGCAACTTCGGCCCGCTGATGAACAGCCCGAACATGACGCCGTACACGACCGTGACCGGCGCCGAGAGTCGGTGCGTGCCGGGCGCTGCGCTCCTCACCGCCCTTATCATCCGGTTCGTTATCTCACCTTGGACTTCTCTCGGCCCCGTCCTCCAGGATTCGCCTCGCGTTCGATGCCATCTTCCGGAAGTCCGCCACGCTGCAGGACGTGAACCCGGGCGACGGCAGCGTCAACGTCAGCAACGGCGGCATCCCGGGGTCCGTTGCCGGCGACATCCCCCTGATGGCGTCCACCCCGGCCAGCCCCAGCCCTTACAAGAAGGTCCAGCTGGTGAGTGTGGGGGGGCGGGGTGGGGTGGCTTCTCACGGGTGAATGTGTCATGCCGGGTGTTCGGGCCCATGCAGCGCAGCTGTATGGTTGCCTATCAGCGCCTTACGGCTCTGCTACTTGCGCTGTATTCTTCCGCCCTTGAGGCGCTGGTAGGCAACCCATTCGACTGCTCCGCATGATCGGGACACCCGATGTAGGCCGCGGCCGAACTGAACGTGGACCGTCGGATTACTTGCAGCCGAAGGAGAGGGTCATCGACATGTCGCCCGAGGACCAGAAGATGTGGGAGGAGGAGGAGATGGAGCAGGCGGTGGCGCTGCGGACGGTGCAGATTGACCCCGCCCCCTTCCAGCTCGTGGAGCGCACCTCCCTGCTCAAGGTGCACTCGCTCTTCTCCATGCTGGGCGTGAACCACGCGTACGTCACCGCCACCGGCCGGCTCATCGGGGTGGTCGGCCTCAAGGAGGTGAGTCTGTGGAGCCTCGGCTCGGCGGCCGTCAGCGGCCGGCTGCTCACTTTGTCCCGTCTCACTTGACGCCGCCCCTTCTGTCCCGCAGCTGCGTAAGTCCATCGAGGACACGAACGCCGGGGTGCTGCCGGCGCAGGCCCCCACCCTGACCCAGGTCGGCGGTGACCAGAGCGTGCACGAGGCGCTGCTCGGCGACAGGCAGCACAGCGACGACACCAACCACCTCACCATCACGTCCATGGACAGCGCGCTCAGCTCTAACGCCAGCGAGTCGCCGCTGTCGTCCGTCCCCGCCGTGCCCGTGCCCCTGTCCGGCCCTCACCAGGCGCACCCCCTGGACATGGACCACCGGCACTGAGGAGAGGGGCACGCGGCCGGGGCCACCGGGACTCTCTGCGAAGCGCAGCCCGTGCTTTCTCTCTCGTGTTACAACTTCCCAGTCTTCGATTCCATCTCGATTTTCATCCCAGTTTTCCACCTTCGACGTGTAGAGTTGACAAAACTAAAATGACGTGTACCATCTTTAAAAGCATAATGGTGATGAAGAGTAATTGATGAAGAATAATTTGTGCATTATATTTTGTGATGGAGCTAAAATGAGATCTAAGATAACGTAGGAGAAAATTTTATTTTTGCCTTCATCTGTTTGAATATGAACACTCTCCTATGATATCCATTCCTGAAAATTTCTTCAGGGCTCCAATTTTTATGTTTAAATGGGTGTTTAATACACCTAATTTAAGATGATCGAGCCGAACCAGGTTCAATTTTTAGTATGTAGTTATTGTGATATAATTAATTTAAGATTAAGACTGGACCACACCAAGTTGTATCAAAAATTTCTAAGGGCAATCTGTGAATAATGTGTATTTTCCCACTTTTCATCATCAAAGTAGATAATAATTTTCATGGACCGTAGTTCAGTAAAATTAGGCTACAAGCCTCAATATAGCCCATCAGCTCCATGTTCACGAAGCCAATACTCCAACCATTCCCCATCTTTATCATTAATAAACCATTATCATAGAACGAAATGCTGCTGTAGGCTGTAGCTCCAGAGTCCTAGTCATTTACATTTATTGGTAGGTTCTCCCTCAACCTTGAAGGATAACTGTTACTTTCAGACATGGTGATCCAGAAGTTGTAGAATAAAGAAACCTCATTAGTTCTTAGTATATTTCCCAGTTGATGTTTGTGAATAGGAAACCTGTTTATTATGTTAATTTATAACTGAGTTGTCACATTATGGGTCTAGATTAAGCTTTGCTGTTCAAGAGTGCATTTATTATAATAATTCATGCATAGAAGTAAGTTTATCTGATTCTGCAATAGGAATAAATTTTTTAAGACACTAATGAATCATATGGCTTCTGAAAACTTTTAATCACTAATCAGCAATAATTCAATCAAATTTAACTCTTGTTTGGCAGGCATCAAGTGAGCAATGGAAAGTCAATTCTATGTCCACGGTCAATATTTCACCAACTTTGAGACAAATTTCTATTGATATGACGTCGAGTTGACATTAAACAATACCTCACTGGGACCGTTGCCCTCTACTTTCTGTTGAAAATTTTGGGGGGTCCAACAGAGGTTCAAGCAATTGTTTTTGTTTTAAGGCTCCAACTTTTAGATCTGACGGAACTGTAAACCCCTGTGCTGGAAGCCCAAGCTGCATTAAAAGACATTGCACTGCAAACTTTAAACATGACTTTGGCTTCTTTGCGTTACACCAATACCCAATGGTTTTTAAATTTGTGCCAATTGAAATCTTATGACGAATGTATTTGGTGAAGAATGTAAGCTATCACCTTCCTTCTACATTGTGATATGTACAGATAAATACAGAAAATTACACTTACGGACAGTTGTTTTTATTTAATGTTTATTTATACCTCTTAATTTACAGGGGGGAAAAGGGAAAGGGGAAAGAAAGCTTCCATCAACTATCACCAGATAATGGATAGTTAACTTGCAACTGAAACTCTCGTCTTAAAACTACTGGCATATCATCTTTATGTACCAGCTCTGGGTCATCTTCGTTCTTTGCTTTACCAGGCAGATCTTTCCTATATGTTCGTTTACAGTTCACTTTGCAGCTGTGGTTCTTCAAATGAGACTTAAGTTTGTAACTTTTACCACATGTTTGACACTGATGTGCTCTTTCTTCACTATGCACTTTCATGTGGTTATACAATGATCCACTATGAGAAAATTTAGCTCCACAAACTTTACACTCATTCAACTTTAACTCAAAATGGATATTGATATGTCTCATGAGGACAACATTGGTAGTAAATTTCTCGTTGCATATTTGGCAGGTAAAGAGTCTTTCTGTAGCATGCACCGATCGAACATGATGAACTAAGTCACTGTTATGACCAAAACCTTTGCCACATTGCTCACATTTGAACGGTTTATAAGAACAATGTTCTTTACAAAGATGACGTTGGAGACTACTATTAAGCCGAAAGCCAACACCACACACTTGACATTTAAATGGTTTCTCTCCTGAATGAATTGTCAAGTGTGTACGAAGTCCAGACCTTTGCAAAAATGTCTTGCTACACTCTGTACACTTAAAACGTGGTCCTTTGGCATGAACTTCCTCTTTATGTTTAGCACGTTGATGGCCAAGCAATGAAATCTTGGTAGCAAATACGAGACCACATTTATCACATTCATTCACATGTTCAGTCTCAAAATGTATTTGTTCATGCTCAATGAGTTGCTGTTCATCTTGAAAAGACTTAGCACAATGCGAACACTGATTTGGTCCACTTTCGGTCTTTATGGGACATTTGAGCGGTTTCCTCTTCTTTGATTTCTTCAAAGTTTTGGGGGACTCATATTTGAATTCATCACCGTACAGCTGTTTCGGAACTCTGAAAAATAATTTTTAAAAGCGATTAAAACTCAGCAATAGTCACTATACCACTCACAGCAGTGAAACAAGTAGAAAAGTAAGAAACAGCAACATAACATAACCTACCAAACGTGTAGTTCGAAGAATTCTTACCTTTTTCTTTTCGATCTTACATGATCATCCATAGTAGAAACGAATAGGGATAGACCAGAAGGATGAAAAAACGGGAAAAATTTGCAAAACAATTAAAGAGTGAATTAGTGCGTTAGGCTCTAAGTTGCTGTAAGTTTAATATAAAAACAACTCGATTTTTCATCGATACTCTCGACTTCGCTAGCAGAAGGTTTTTAAGGAGGAGTTGAGGGGGGGGGGGGGGGGCGGAGCTGGAAGATGACGTCAGTTTTCGTCAGCTGCTATGTCAGATGTTGACAAGTGACTAGTTCTCGATAAATTTGCTCCCACTCAGAAAAATCAGAGATGGAGAGCAACAGAGACGAAGCGGAAAGATGCTTAGAATACGCAGAGAAGTTTATCCTCGAGGGAAAAACCGACAAGGCTGAAAAGTTCCTAAACAAGGCTGAACGGCTCTTCCCGACTGCAAGAGCCAAGGGTGCGTACCTGTTAGGTTAATCTACCGTGGTGTCGCATTTCCTGCTACCACTTTCTGAATTTAGATACCATGAACATCGTTTTAAGTTTCCTTAGTTAGATCCACCTCTCGGTAAATCCGGCTTTTAGTTTTTCATTTCTATGCTCATTTGCTGGTATGTCTCACCCTTGGACTACAGCAGATAGCGGATTTCCTGTCTGATTGATATCATGACTAGCATTTTTGTTCTCCTTTAAATCAATCATTCTACTTGTATCTATTATATCACTCATTGGCCGGTTAACCATTTTCTTAAGTACAAATTTTTATTCATATTCTTCCACCCAATCTCCAAAATAAATTTATAAACCTCGATTGTCATTAAGTACCTCCTAAAATTAATCTATTTTTTCCATATTTGTTGTCTTTTTAAATAGAGCTTCTAGAGCGTGTAAAATTCACTCAACAGACTGGAGGCAATGAGGGACCACAACAGAGAAAATCTTCTTCGTCAGGTATTATACATTTTTGTCAAATCTGGTATTATTATGAAACAGTGTCATAATTTTTACTTTTATTACAGGACCCACAAGTGAGCCAAGCTCAACCAAAAAAGAGACCCCAACTGCTGAGTATAATAAATCTCATGTAGAAGCTGTAAAAAAGTAATTTTTGCACTCACATCCTTTTTGATGTTCTTGGGCAAATCTGTTAATGAACTGTTTATCACAGGATCAAGGATAGAATCAAGAAAAGTAAGGACTATTACGAAATTTTGGGAGTTGACAAGGAGGCCTCTGAGTCTGAGATAAGGAAGTCATATAAAAAATTGGCTTTACTGATTCACCCGGATAAAAACCAGGCACCAGGAGCACAGGAGGCTTTTAAAGGTATGTTCTTCAATCCAGCACACATTAAATATGCATTCTTCCTTTTTCTTCAGTTTATATAAATTGCCTTTTTATTTTAACTATTTTTTAACTGATATGTATCTTTGTCCAAACTGCATAGTGATTGGAAATGCAGTAGCTATTCTTACTGATCCTGAAAAGAGGAAGCAGTATGATTTATATGGAAGTGCAGAAGAAAGAGTCAGTCACCACCATAATCAGGGCCATGAGCATAACTACACACGAGGTTTTGAAGGTAAGCAAATACAGTATGAAAATCAAAGATATCAGAGGTAATACACCTGATGTTAATAGTCATGTCAATCTTTGTCTCAACAGCTGACCTTACTGCGGAGGAACTGTTTAACTTGTTCTTCGGTGGTGGACTTCCTAATCAGAATGTTTATGTGAGGAGACAAGGCCGTTGGCAGAGGACTCCCGATCACCACAACCACCAAAGAGGAGAGGTATGGATTTTTCAAAACTGAATGTGTTAGTTTCACATTGAGTAATTTTGTGTCATTTTGTATGTTTTTCTTTCTATTATGTGTTTCAGCCCAGCAATTATGGGGTTGCTATGCAGATGCTTCCCATACTACTACTGATTTTGCTGTCGATGATGAGTGGCTTTTTCATTTCGGACCCTATCTACAGCCTTCAACCTAGTTCGTAAGTGGACTTCTTTGAAATATTTTAGGATTGTTACCGTTTTTTAAGGTATGTTATAATTTCTGAAGGTCTTTTCTTAACTCCGTTTGTTGGCTTACAGGAAATTCTCAATACAAAGGAAGACAATGAATCTTAAGGTTCCATATTATGTTAAAGAGAACTTTCACACAGAACATCAAGGAAGCTTGAGAAGACTTGAAATGTCTGTGGAAGAAGATCATGTACAAAACTTAAGGCAAGCATGCTACCGAGAAAAAAACTACAGTAAGTTGTAATAATTTTACTAGTATTACTAATGTAAGGAAAAGTAATAAGCTGATACAACTTTTTCATCAAATCTTTCTCTTTGTTTTTAAGGAGAAACATTATTCTGGAAAGCTCGAAACTTTGGGGATCGAGATCTCTTTGAGAAGGCACAGAACATGAGACTTTCCAACTGTGAACAACTTCAGAATCTACAGGGAGTTCACTAAGCAAATTCTGAGGAGGTATGGCACTCCCATATCTCTTTCCACTCCTCCCTCTCCATCTCATTTCCCTTCATTCAATTCCTAATTTATTGGTTGTCCCAAATATTCACAGTTTGATCTTGCCTGAAAGATATATGTAAATTGATGAAAGGGTGGCAATGTTCTTTCACACTGTTATTGAGCAATGTGCACTTTTTTTTTCTAGAGAAAGTTGAGTTATTTTCTTTTTTTGTTTAGTTCTCTTAATATCATGTGAAATTTGTTTGGGAACAACATATGGGGTTGCCAGTTTCATTGTGTGGCTTAGTTTTACCTCACTGGTATATTATAACAGTTTTGCATATTATTGTATTCTTTTTGTAAAAAAATGTTTGTGTTACCAGAACGATTGTTGAAGACAGGATTGCATGTTGTTTTGGAATATTTATGTTGCCATCTTTCTGTTAGAAGATTATGTCTGTTTTCATCTACTGTTATGAAAGTTCTGTTGAATAGACATTGATATGTGTGTTATTTAATATTATTGGTGGTAATTATTTTGATTGTGATTTTATAACCAATTATATTGTGAAAGTGGGGTGCAGGTTCCATGTGTAGTCATTTGCTATGACATGAGTTCTCTAACCTTATTTTGAGACCACGTGCATGGTCAGTTTTGTTTAGAGAGAAGTATTGTGTTTGTTGAATATCAGTTGGGAGTTTGATTTCCCAACCAGCTGTATATTCTTGTCCTGATGCATTCTCACATTTCATGCTACATTTTGGCCTGAATTTTGCATCAATGTAGGTTTTGTACTGTCCCATAAACGAAATGAAAGTGTCTGATTTTGGTTACCTTTGTAATGTTTTCATCACTCTTCCTTCTACGGCATTGTTAGATATATCACTTAAATTTTAGCAATCTAGGTTTATGTTTCCCGTGTTCAGACCAGAACTTTGTCTAAAGTTTGTTTCCACTAGTCAAATATGAAAGTGAATTAATATGCAATTGATAGAGCCAAGAAGACAACACTATAAATTCTTTGACTCACCGATATTCTTAAGAATTATCATCTCATTTCTTCCTGACTGTCAGGCCTTTTACTGATACTCTCATTAGAATTACACTTATAACACATAGTTCCGACTTAGATAGCTTTTAAAATAAAATTTGTCTTAGCTTTGTTACTGCTCATAAGCCACACGTATTTGCAAAAAAGCTTGCTGTAGATCCTGCAGCTTTCCCTGAATTACCTTAGACGTTATGCATTTGTGATAAAGCAAAGGATTGTAATTTAAGCCTACACAACACAGTTTTTGTATGATGCTTGTGCTAAATTCTATCTACATCAAACTCTCTTTGATAAGAACCGCAATGCCTCAAGCTGTTACATTTGTTGCAGAATATATTGCAAACATGTGGGAATCCGTGCATTACTTTTATTGCGTTGATGGCATTGTTGCTCATTAGTGGCAGTTGGAAGTAAAAAAAAATTAGGGCACAAACAGGCATTCTTATTGTGACCCTTGACAGAATGTAGAAGACACTTGTGATTAAATTTTTTCAGCCTTATTTTTCAGTTTATAAACAATCTCAATCTCCTATCTCCATCGTTTTGATAACTATATGTTAAGGATTGCAACAGGAATATGGGTTATCAGTCCTACGGTTAATCAGCCGATGTTAGCCTTGTTCATGACTTGTATCATTGCCAGTAGCATAAATAAATAAATTGTTTCCGTATCACATTTACGTTTTCGTATATAGCGAGTAATTATAATATCAAGAAATACTAAGAGGCAGTGTTTCATTTTTCAGCAGCTGCCTTTCCTGAATCTTGACTCAACTTCAGAATGAAATACTGTTTCATTGATAGACCAATGGTTATTATGGATAAAATCTGTTAAGACAGATGCTTCACACTTTCCATACTCCCACAAATGCAACCAGGGGTTCACAATTTCTTCCAGTTTACTGACAGATGATTTAGGTTTGGGACAAAAATACTCTTTTTCATGAGCAGTTCTGCCCTGTACATTTCCATTTGCATTTTGATGGGCTCGAAGACACATTTGGCATTCAAAGTGGTCAATAAAATGATAACCACCATCTTCAGGAAGCGCCCATGGACGTGATTGCATTTCAGATACAAAAAAATGATTGTTCACTATTCCTTTTTTGTGAGATAGAAAAGATGAGTATTTGTCATCATCTTCATTTAACTCCAATATGAATGCTGCTAGCTCCCTAGGAGAGGAGAAATTTTCAGCCAGAATGGCAGAATTGGGGTTTGGAAGCCAGTCCTGAAAGGAAGGGAAAAACACACAATACATACATACATACATATATATATTACATATTGAGAAGGCACAGAACCTACAGTATTATATATATGTGTGAAATCAAAATGGCAAAGATTTTCTCATTATGTTTGTACCTGAATTGATGGGGAGCCCATGTAAATTGGAATAGAACCAACAGACAATGGCCTCCAAAGCTTTTCTGTAATGTAATCATCACACACTGCATTCTCAAAAGCAATAGTAAATTTGTACTGGGCCACAAAGTGCAGAAACTCTTCACTATTAATTGTTTCCATAGCATTTGACAACCTACATAAAAGAAATGGGTCTTTAAGAGGAATTTAAAGTATAATTTGCAAAGAAAATTTACTGGATTATAGCACTTACGAGTCAGGTAGGTTTTTGTTGTGTAGGCATTTACCATAAGAATCAATGGATACATGTTCCATAAGGCTCTCAACATATTTGTCTCTGTCTAGAGGAGTATCGCAGTCTGATTGTATGTAAAGTACAGGGGCTAAATTTTTTAAAAGAATATTTTTAACTTCTGTGTCGACAACATAGTGTCCATCTGGAAAATACAGTAACAACTGAAAGTTTCTAATGGTGTTTTTCGAAAGCACAGTTAAAACAGAAGATATAACTTACCTGTTATGGACTTCATGCTTCTAACATATTGAAGAGTTAAGGGGACATCACTATGACGACTAAATGTAGCAGTATGGTTAAATAGAGAAATACCATCTCTGTGAGACAAAAATGGAATATTCCTCGGTGATTCTTCGTGAAGAAGAGACCATATGTCATGATCGTTCCTTGGTAATGGCAAATCAAAAATGTTTATGTTGCTTCCATAAAATAGAAACATCTGAAAGCAAAAGAAAGTGAAAATACATACAGACAAGAGAAAAATTAAAATATTCTTGTCACATAGAAATAAATTTTTTAAAAATTACCTGAAATTTGGGATGGTACTGAAAATGACGATCCTGAGTGATAAAGCATCGCAAGGCTCCACATTCCAAAAATGAGCCTGCATTGCCAGTGAAAGGAGTCCACCATACAAGTACGACATCATTTACATCTAGACACGTCAACAGGGGAAAATATGCTTAGTTACCTCACCGTTCTAAATTTCATTCTTAAAATCCTTACCTTTAAATGAGTATTTTCCTATTTTTCTGTGATGTATGGGTACAGTTATATCCTCAGTCCACTCCAGCCATATCTGCTTCAAAAAAATTTTTAAGCATAAAACAGTCTACTTAATAGGTGTCACTTTGATTTTCAATACACTCACTCACTTGAAAAAGAAGCTGCAACATAACAAAGAAGAAAGAAAACAGACATGTCCACTGAATCGAAATGCAGCATCTTGAACGAACCATTCATAGTACTAGGGTATTAGGGACGGAATCTAAAAAAGGGAATGTCCCTTATTAAGGGAAGCCTAACCTATTCTCAACTGCGTGACTTCTGATGAGGCACGGGGTCATGAGGGCTCACTTTCACAAAACAAAAACCAAAAATGATTTAATTGAGTTTTCACCTGTTTTCATCAAAGGTGCACCAACCAAGACGTTTGTTGACAGGAAACTAAACCGTCAAATTCGTTGGCGGTGGTTTCGAATATCCCGCTAAAACACGCGACGGTCTGGAGCGGCGCCGAGACATACTCGTCAGCTCACTCGACTGTTCAGTCCGGAACGGCGGTTCTTACGGACTTCCCTTCCTATGGTTTAGGTTCCGGCGGAGGTTTGGAGTCTGCGAGTGTGGGAGGGGGAGGATACATAGACATCGAAGGACTAGCATGTACGCAGAACAGTCTTTTATTTCTATCGCGTACCCGAAAATGGGTTGTTGTTCACAATTTTACTCACAAACACATCCGCCCAATTCCATTCATTCATTCATTTTTCATTCATTCATTCATTTCATTCATTCATTCATTGGAACGCTTAGCCTCGTTCCCACCTTTTCAGTCTTTCTTTCTGAGCTTGGCCGAGACCACCTCGACGCCCTGCATCCAGAGGGCGATCTCCTCGGGGGCCTGTGGGGCGGGGTCGCGGCCCGCCAGCTTCTTCATCATGTCCAGGACGTCGATGTCGAGGAGGCTCTGCTTGCTCAGGATGACGGCGCGCACGAAGCCGTCGGGGACCGTGATGAACTGCTGCTCCAGGTAGATGGCCTTGTCGTCCCAGTGCACGAGCTGAGGCAACAGAAATACGGGACGGTCACAGAGGTGGTCTAGAATTGGGCACGTACTGCTGACACTCAGACGCTTACAAGCGCCGTGTACTTTGTCAGACGTTTGAAGGCGTCTGACCCTGTTGCTACACCAAATTCAGACGCTAGAGTAAGTGTCTGTGACACATCGGGCAGACACATAAAATTGCATGCACCCACGCTCAGGGATGTTAACGTCCTAGGACTCTACGGGATGTTAGATGCATAGGCATAGTATAACTCACACGTGCCACGTGGGTTGCACACTCTTCACCTGCCTACTATGCAAAATTCAGTACCATGCCTGACCACGCTGTCTCACAAGGTGTCTCACACGTGCGACGTCTTCAAATGCCTGAGCCTGACAAAGTGCAAGACGCATGTACGCGTCTGTCTGCCAGACACTTCAGTTGGCAGTACGTAGTTCATGAACGTCCCCGGCCTGCGTGCCCGTGGCCGACGGAAAGAAAAGCGGTCGAACAAGAGGGGAGGGCCTCCATGTTTTTCACACGCTCGACGCGAGCGCGCGGTGCGGCGCGGCACCCGGAGGCCGCGAACCCGTGGGGCTCACGAAGCCTGCGTAGCCGAGGCATTCACCATCACCACACCGACTGCCGCGTCTGCTGACCGATTCCGAACTCCGCCTTCGCAGCTCTGTCTCTGTCGAACTCGCGAGAGAGAGAGAGAGAGAGAGAGAGAGAGAGAGAGAGAGAGAGAGAGAGAGAGAGAGAGGGGGGGGGGGGGGGCGAGAAGACAGTGGTCGGAGGCGCTCTGCTGCGCTCCGGTGAGGCAGCCCGGCCCAGCCCAGTCCGACAGAATAGGACACCACTAAGGCCGAGGACAGACAGAAGGACACGCCCGCGGCGCCGTGCCGCTACCGCGGGCTACCGTTACATGGATTCGGCGGCGAGCAGCGGGTTACATTCAACCTATTCAACTCCCGGTGAACGGCCCCACTCATCCGCTGGCGATCACATTGGTGGGGGTCGTAATTTATGGCGCCCCCTGATTACAATGCGGGGGGATTTCGAACCTCTGCCCCCGCCGCCCCCCGCCCCCCCGCCGCCCCCCGCCGCCTCCGCCGCACCCGCCGCCCCCGTGGCCCGGCGCACTCATGCTCATGCTTACGCAGGGCGAATGGGCTGCGAGCGCCAGCCCTGCCGTCGACGCCGACCCTAGACTCGCTGAGCTTGCAAAACAGCGAGCACGAACCCCGAGGGAAATGACTTCAGGGTGTTTCGGGTTTCGGACGGCAGAGGCCAGGTAATCCGGGTAATTCGAGGGTAGCCCGGGCGACCCAGAGTGCACCCGAGTGGGCCACGCATGGCGACCCAAAGTAATCCGAGGTACGGGCGCGGATCAAAGGGAGGGGGCAAGAGGGAATGTGCCCCTCCCCTTTTGCCCTTAATATCTGCCTGGAATGTAGGCAGGCAAAAAGCGGTACGGTGCCCCTCCCTCCCGCCGCTCCCGGATCCGCGCCCGCGCCTGAGGTAACCAAGGCAATGCGGGGAAATTCAGGTACGTAATATTCGACCACGGCCTCACGACGACGGGCCTCTTCGCTCTGGCTTCAGATAAGTGAGTACACGTGAGTACTGTATGTGCCCCCACCGACCGAGAAGTCGAAGAGGCTCTCATCACTCACCTTGGTGACGATCTTGTAGGGCGTGAAGATGGGGATGGTCCTGCGGTAGCGCACGGTGGTCGCGCCCTGCAGCGCGTGGCCCTTGCGCCTCACGATCTCCTCGTACATGCCGCTGCGGTCGTAAAAGTGGAAGCGCGCGAAGTCCAGGTCGCGCACGTAGCGCGCGTTGTTCATGTGGCGCCAGAAGATGTCCACGTCCTGGGTGGTGCAGAAGCCTGGAGGGCGGGGCAGTTGTGAGGGTCAGGGTCAAGTCCGCCGTCGTCCTGCCGCCGCGCCGCGCCGCCGCCTCGGCACCAAGGGGAAGTCCCATCCCGCAGGACGCGGCGCGGCGCGGGCCGTTTGCGGACGAGGCGACAGGCCAACTTAGCGCGCGCGCACGCGTCAGCGGCGGCAGCGCCATTGGTACCAATCTGCCGAGAGCTCTACGTCATCGTCCCGTCCGCGCGTCGCCGCCGCGGCGCGCTTGAGACAAAACGCGGAACACCGGCGCCAGCATCGCCGCGCCACACTTTTGGTGATTGACCCGCGGCTGTTGACCCATTCAAACAAACTAGTCCGTCCGGCTGCTCGGCGGCTCGTGACAAGCGACTCATGCCTCCTCCCCTCCTCCTCCGCCCCTCCTCGATAAGCGGATTAAGCGTAACATTTGCGCTCCTGTACCCACCGTATATGGTGCTGCTGTCGGTGACCTTGATTTTCTTGTGGAAGAGTCGGCCCCACAGGATGACGAAGCCGATGCGGAGGAAGTAGTTGACGTCGGCGACGATGTACAGGAGCAGGAGGACGGGCACCGCCCAGCACAGGAGGCACAACATGGTGGCGGCGCGGCGCGGTACGGTGCGGCGCTGTGCGTGGTCAAGCGGCTACGAGCTGGAGCCTTTCTTTCCCTTTCTCATGTACCGTTCCGTTCCAAGCCGGCGCTGCACTGCCCGCTGTCGGCCGAGGTGCCGCGGCGTGGCCAGGTGGGCCGGGTAGGGGCCGAGCGGTGACGGGCGCGAGGCGGAGGGCGGGGCGCGGCGGGGCACATGCCGGCACCGCTACGCCCCCCTCCCCCCCTTCGCGTTTGCTCACCGCAAACGATGCGTCTCGCCTCCTCCTCCCCGTTCTTTGACCCCTCTCTGCCCCTCACCCGATGATAGCAGTACCCCCCCCCCCCCCCCGCAATTCATCCCTGAAGTCTGTCGAAAAACATTTCTCGATTAATTTTGAGGGAGCGGGGAGTCGATTTTTGGCTGAGTGCCCCTTCACATGAAATTGACACAATATAAATGGAGACCACTCAGTCATAATTTTTTTTCCCAACTCACTTCAAGCTTCCCCAACCTGTGGAAAGAAAAGGGACCGTGCATCTACATTTTTTTTACGGCGCTGCCAACATTACGACGCTTTGTTTTATTGCAGCTCCACTTGTTCTCTGTGATACATGTGTTTCCTATCCCCCTGTCGTACTTTGTTAGTGCTGGCCAGCATGTTATGTGTATGCTGGGTTAGGTTTAAAATTCTCCCATCAGAGTCCGTGGGGCGCTCTGGTTGGGGCCCTGACAAGTTGGTCGGCCGCCAATGGAGGAGGGAGTGTGCGCACGTGTGGAAGTGGTGTGATTTTGAACTGCCCTGCCCATGTGTAAACTCTCCCACTTTGCTTGAATCAACATTTCAACTTCGTGCCGAACATCTGACAAACTTCTGGAATACTGGATGATCCTTTGGACTGCATCTACTATAGGAGAAACAGCCCGTCGAAGCGAATGTTTCTGCCTCTACCTGTAAGTTCCTGAAGGATTCACGATCTCTAGAGAGTAAAGCTTGTTTCTCTGTTCTGCCTTTGGTTTCAGCTTTCTAATAACGTTTAATTTTTCTCCAGCTTGTATTTCTTCATGTCAACAAATATTTGCCACTCTCTCCCCTTATTATCTCTTATGATTTCTTACTGATTTTAATTTCCGTTTTGCCGCTAGTGACCCTGATATTTTCTGGTTATTCTAACTGGGCTGCTAGACAATTATATTTTCTTAAATACTTTTTCTGAGTTCACAAGTCATGAAAGCCAGGAACAAGTAGTGTAGGTGAGGAGATTGGGGAGAGAATCTCATGGTTATGCAGACATGTGAATGATGGCTTCAATTTTGTCTTTTATCTTTATTGCTGATTTTGGGCATTGCATGAAGCGGGAAGTAGCGAAAAAGTTGAAATTCTGACCTAGAATGTTGTGCACACTCAGGGTGAAAGTCTTGGACTTCAGCTAGTTCTTATGTTGAGTTTTCTCATACATTTGATCGACTGAATTCATGCAAACGGTGGACTTTACCGCTTAGCCTGTTTCCTGCCATGGCGCTCATCTGTTCACGCGGTAGATATGAAAACTAAACCTCGTCTGCTGTGCACTATTCGCAGTCAGTACAGCAGACGAAATTTGTCCGACACCAACCGATGAGAGCAAGTGTTCAGCTTACAGTTTTGTAATTGATCGTCACTCAACATTACTTTCGTATTCAATTTAACTCGGTTTTCGTTTTGTTTATATCCTTCGACGTCCATGGCTTTTGATGGTTTGTAGTGGCAAATTTAACCTCAAACAGTTATCTTATTGATTTGAATGTTAAGTTAATTCCTCAAAAATTGAATGACATTCTTTTAAAGTTTCCTTCAAAATTGTATGTGTTAATTGTAGATACATTGTTACCCCTCGATCAACTACTTATTTTTTTTGCTGTATTTTATCAGTTCTGCATGTTTGGTCATGGGTTCTTACTTACTGTACTTTTCCTTATGTTTGTTTAATTCTCACGTTCTTTCTGCTACAGGGTTTGGATCGTGAAGTTTCTTAACGGCCAACACGATGTTCGCTCTCAGAAGCTACAATTTTTTGAGGAAGGTCGATTTCCTTCGTAAACTGTCTTCAGTCATTCCAAATGAAACGTTTGTGGCAGAACCTCTCTGCGAGCGGAGTCTGTTGCGAGTGACTGGAGCTGATGCATATGGCTTTCTCCAAGGCCTTATGACAAATGACATAGCTCATGTGCAGTCTGGTGTTTCTTCAATGTACACTATGTTTCTTAATACAAGAGGAAGAATAATATACGATGCTATAATTTATCAGACCAATGAAACTGGAGTTATGTATATAGAATGTGACAGCCAAGCAACAGTCTCTTTAGAAAAGCATCTAAAAGTCTATCGTCTCAGGAAGAAAGTTGACATATCTGTTTTTGAAGACTGCAGAGTGTGGGCAGTGTATAATCCATCCTTAAATGAGAGTCCAAACAAAGGGAATTTGGTGGATGAATTAAAAGATAAGCTACTGGGGAGAGTGCTACCATGTGAGGAACTGGAACTAGGAACCAGAGACAGAAAGGAGAGCCTTAGTGTAAATTCTCTCAGTTCTAAAAACAACATTTTAATCTTTAGGGATCCTAGAATTTATGAATTAGGTTTACGGGTCATTTGTCCTGTATCCGAGGATATAGCTAAACTTCTTAGTGTAGAGAAAGGCTCAACTTATCGTAATTTAAGGTACTGTCTTGGAGTAGGTGAAGGAATTTCTGAGTTACCCCCTGATGGTTGTTTTCCACTGGAAGCAAATTGTGATTACTTGCATGGTGTTAGCTTCCACAAGGGCTGTTATATTGGCCAAGAGCTGACAGCTCGAGTTTATCATACGGGTGTAGTTCGTAAGCGACTTATGCCTTTGTCTCTAGATGCGCCTATTAGTGCTCAAAATGCATTAAAGCAGGAAGTTGTCAGTGATAGCGGCAAGGCTGTTGGAAAAGTTCGTGGCATTGAAGGTCTGGCGGCTCTTGGATTGTTAAGGATATCCGATGTGCTGTCAGCGAAAAGTCTTGAGCTGTGTAGTGTTAAAGTACAAACTAAAAGACCCAGCTGGTGGCCTAAACAAGCTCCTAAAGAGGTCGAATCTAAAGACAAACAGTGAATGTTCCTCTTAAAATTGCATGCCTTTTGGGCATCGATACTCTGTTCTAAATTTGTGTGTAAGAAGTAGTGAGAGAAGGAATAACAAATTAATTGTGATTGTTTGCATATTGTTTTTATTAAAAAAAGAAAAGGTATGGGTTGTGATTCTTTATGAATTTTGTCCTTGAAATCAGTGCACCAGGTGTGCTTTTCCCATCATTTCACATATTCAATTTTCTACTCTCAAAAATATATTACTACTACATTCTGATCACAGAAAGTTGCTTTTGAACTCAATGCTGTTTAGCAAACATGGAAAACAGGATGTAAAAATAGTGAGTGTCATGGAGATAACAGTACACAGTAACAAGACAATCTTACCCTGGTCATTAGATATGTTAAAAATAATATGAATTTACAAGCAATTGGGCATTTGGCCTGCCTACAATTTAAAAGATAAGTTTCACTCATTATTTGAATGTAACTTAGTCATCATTTACAAGTTGATGATAAAACTGAGATTGACACAAATGTGGCATATTCAGAGTCCTCATACTAACTAAAGGGATGTATCAAAAATTGCTTATGACAGAAAACTCTATGAACCGAATTCATAGAAACTCTTTAAATGGGTTTGTGTCCCGTTTAGCCTTAAAATAAATAGATACAAAAATTATTTCATAAATATACACAATATGATACAATACACATACGCAATATGTTACAATGCTTACCATATATCACAAAATGACACCATCATGAATCTTGGACACCTCCGCGCTCTATGAGATGTGATGTAATCCATGTCCTAAGTATAACATTCGACACAAAGTAATTCAAAGATGACATTAAAGCCCACATTTCTTCCTCCTCACACCGGAATGCAATGAAAATGAGCTTGAAAGACTATCACAGAGTGCAAAGCGTTTCAACTTCACTGGATGGATACTCAGCACCCTAATCACAAGACCATCACATCACTGAACATATCTACATTTCAATGAGGAACTGCTGCAGTGACTTCCACACATGATAGGTTGAGCCAACTTGAAATAGATGTTGAGATTTCTTGCTAAGCCACTCGCTGCCCGCTGCCCTGCCCGTGCCTCTGGTCGTCTAGTCCCCCTGCCAGCAGGGACGGCAGGAACTCAAAGTCTCTGACGGCGCGGCTCATCGCCGTGATCGCACACCGGTCACTGTGGCGTGACGCCGCCGTACTCCGAGATAATGTCCAGCACGGATGAGTAGGTGCCGGCCACGACGGACATAAGCGACACCACGATGAGCACGCCGTTCTTGGTGAAGAGGTACACGTTGCCGGTGCTGGCGCCGGCGCCCTGGTCCCAGTGCGTCGCCGTGTCCACGACGGCGGGGATGAACAGGCCCAGGATGGAGAAGAAGAGCGCTCCTAGGAGCGAGATGACGGGGCCCAGGTTGGGCACGGCCAGCGCCACGACGATGGTGCCGAGGACCATGACGACGCGCATCGAGTTCTGCACGACGTTGTGCATGGAGTTGCTGATGTAGGGCTCCAGCTGGGCCCACGCGATGCCCAGCGCCACGTACAGCTGCAGCGGGTACGTGAAGAGGATGGCCACCGCCAGCAGCAGCTTCACGACCTGGGCGGGGCTGCAGAGAGGGGGGACTGTTAGGACACGGAATGTTCTCAGCGGTGCAGCTCCTCGAATCGAAGCACATTGTGAGGGGCGGTACGGTACACCCCGACTAGTATGAGGGCCGGCGAGAACCTCGTTGGTGGAATTCCCTGCACCCACATACCAGGTGTCCCATTTGTCCCGCGCCAAAGGGAATGGTAGGCAAGTCCTCATAACACTGGCCCCGTCTCTTTCCGGCTGGACCGGACGCGTCAGACAGAAAGAGACGGAGCTAATGCGTTGTGAATGGGACAACTGGTGTGCTGAGAGGCCGAGAGTCGCCCGCTCCCAGTGAGCAGCCCGAACGCCGCGCAGCGCAAGGCTCGCTCACAACACCGTTCTGTCCCGGACGGACGGAGCACCCCGCGCGCCGACTTTATGCGCGACAAAAGGGCCATCTCATCTCTCGGCCGCTGCCTGCACTGGGTAGCGCCTGGGAGGTAGATGGCGGACAGCGCCCGCCACACAGCTGCGTGACGGTGTTGCCTATCTGCCGGGCGGCGGCGTCTGCCGCACCGCTGGCTCTCGGGCAGGTCTGCTAGCGGCTCGCGCCGAGCGTTTCACGCGCGCTCTGGTCTGACGTGAGTTTACCTGGACCGGCCCTCCACTCAGCCTGCTGATGCTCGGCACTGCTTATGCTCATGGTTCCGCCCGTACCGTTTTTTTTCTTAGCGGCTCTCAACCAGTCAATGCGCGCCAACCCCTTATGATTTGATTCAGTTCGAGGAGCTGCACCTGGGAACGTTCCCTTGCGGGCTCTGGATCGACATTTGAGCCCACGCACGGCCCCCGCGCGCGTCGCGTCCGCTCCGTCACATACGTACATCTCCCCGGCCGGCAGGTTGAGGGTGATGCTGGCCTCCACCGCGTTGCCGTAGTGCAGGTAGCCGAGGAGGCCCATGCCGGTGAACAGGGTGACCACGATGGCCATGGCGATGGTGAGCACGCCATTCCAGCCGAGGAGGCGCCTGGGGTTCTCCATCGTGTTCTCGACGGGCATCACCTGCGGGGGAGACAAGGCGGGGGACGGTATTTAGACTCGCGTTTAGCGCACACGACGTCATAAACAAACAAGCGGCGCCTATAAAGGAGCTCGCCGTCCCGGTCGCTGCCGCGAGCAGCGCGCTTCCCTTCCCGTCCCTGTCTCTCTTACCATGCCGATGCCCTCCATGGCGAAGAGGACGGTGGCGAAGAAGATGGGCAGCCCCTTGAGGCTGGTGGTGTAGTTGAGGTTGTTGATGTCGGTGGCGATGTTCTCGCGGAACAGGTAGTACAGCGTGATGGCGAAGCCCACCACGATGCACAGGTTGGCCACCATGGAGAAGGGCACGAGGTGCTTGAGCTTGCGGATCATGGCCAGCGGAACGAGCAGCACCACCAGCAGCGCGATGAAGATGCGCTTGTAGGACATCTCGTCGATGTCGGACGGGTAGGGCTTGCCCGTGTAGTGCTCCACCACCTGCAGGAGGAGAGGGGGAGGCATCAGTACGACGGCCAGCTCTCAACTATCCCCGAAGGAGCAGAGGCCGAAGAAAGCGAAAGAGGCCGACGACCACGCCGACGACGGCGTCCACGAGGACGCGGCGGGGCGCAACGCGTTTCGCCGTAAAAAAGCGCAACGCGCCGTTGTAAAAACAATATGATGACGTGTGCCGTAACTGGGCCCTCGTAAAAGGGACGGCGGAAACAGTTGAGTGAACGTCTCCGTCTGGCCTGCCCGCCCAGGCCGGCCCCCCGGCGGCGGGGGCGATGCACACCCGGCGGCGGGGAGCCGAGCGCCCGCGGGGTGGGCCAGCCCGCCGGGCGTGCGTGCGCGCGCCGGACCGCCGCTGCCTACCCGCCAGGCGCTCCGCTCCGCCCCACTCGGCTCCGTCCGCGGACGGCAGACAGTCCGCGGCTCCGGCGGCCAGCGTCGTCGCCGCTTGGCTCCGTCGGACTCACCTGCTGGATGGAGGCTCCGATGAACACGACGTACGCCGTCAGCCCGAAGTAGTACGTGCAGAACAGGGCCGTCGTGACGAACCTCCTGCAACGCGCACACAATGTTGTCATGCTCAGAGCCATTCGAAATTCATATTTTATTAATTTTCTTTTGGAGGTAGGGGGGGGGGGGGTGATTTTATCCTTGAAAGACTGCAGCACGGCCGCGCGAGGAGATTACGACACTGTCATTCGAGTTCGAATCCCGGCGGCTGCAGCAGCGCTGCCGGGGGAGAAGAGGCCAGGCGTAGTGCGGCTCCGGATGGTCTGGGCGCCCCCTGGGAACCCGAGGAGGGAACCCCAGCGAGGAGGGGGGGGGGGGCGGCAGTCTGCCGTGGCGGTTATGGCCGGACGGGGAGGGAGAGGAATCGAGTCCGGAGTGCGGGGGGAGGGGGGGGGGAGCGAAGAGGGCAAGAGGGTTGACTTTCGGCGAGTAAGAAGCAAATGAATCCGACCGTTTCCGGCCCGCACCTCGTTTTCCGTGGGCGTTTTCCCACCGCGCCGCACAGGGCAGCGTTCGGACAAGCCAGACTATATCCGCCGCGTGTCCCCGTGAATTAAATTACGCCTGGGCGCACACGTAACGCCGGGGCTGCACGCGGGGCACGGCATCGGCACCCCGAAATGTTATTCCAGGATATGAAAATAGAAATGAAGAAGAGTCGGGGGTCGGGAACTTGTCGATCGCCGGCTGGTGTTTTTAGGCGGGTGCACACACTGAGTACACAGTGCACACAGAGTACACAGTGCGCACAGAGTACACAGTGCACACAGAGTACACAGTGCACACAGAGTACACAGTGCACACAGAGTACACAGAGTACACAGTGCACACAGAGTACACAGTGCACACAGAGTACACAGAGTACACAGTGCACACAGAGTACACAGTGCACACAGAGTACACGCAGTGCACACGGAGTACAGTGCACACAGAGTACACAGTGCACACGTAGTACCAAGTGCACACAGAGTACACACACTGAGTGCACACACTGTGTGCACAGTGTACACTAGGGCTCAAGTACCGACTCTGACGGCGCCACCGTTCGCTCTGCCGCAGTGCAGCAGCGACGCCCGCGGACGGTTTTAGCAGCGGAGGGGCGGCTGCAGGCTCCCGTTGTCGTACGACCCGACCCGACCCGCGACCCGTCCCGACTGCCTCATTTGTTTATTCACGGATTCGCTCCGGGGGACACATAACACAGCGCGCCACTGGGGGCGGCCGGGGGCCGGCCGGGGGGGGGGGGGGGGGGGGGGGACCATCCTCACCGACACAGCATGTCGCACCGCACCGCACCTCCGGGGATGTTTAGGGTCCGGTCTCGGGTCCGGTGACCGCAGGCCGGCGCCGCGGTGTTGGGGAAAGCGAAGGGCCTTCGAGTTATGACGGTTCCCTACAGCGTTTTTGCTATATATATATATATATATATATATATATATATATATATATATATATATATATATATATATATATATATATATATATAGAGAGAGAGAGAGAGAGAGAGAGAGAGAGAGAGAGAGAGAGAGAGAGAGAGAGAGAGAGAGAGAGAGAGAGAGAGAACGATCGGCACTGTTCTGGGTCGAAAGCTAAGGTCGTGCCGTCTGCGATCTTATCCTTTTCTCATCAATTGCGATTGCGTTCCCGATCTCTTCAGCCCGTGCAGGAAGCTGCCGCCAGAAGAACCGCGGCCGTTCGGGTTTGTGCTGTGGGCGCCACTGTGTTCGTGTGTGTGTGTGTTCGTGTGTGTGTGTGTGTGGGGGGGGGGGGTGTTCACAATGCTCTCGGTTCTGCGCGCCCCGCCGGGGGTTTCAATTTCCCGCCCCGGCAGCCGGGGTGCAGCTGGGCAGTACATCAATTTCGCGGTCTCTCTGCCTTTTTCTCCCCCCCCCCCGCCCCCTCTCCCTTTTCCCTTTTCGTCGCGACAACACAGGCGGTGAGGAGCAAGGGCGGAAGGGACGCAGTGGGTGCAAAGGGCGACGGATGGTCGGAATGATGCTGAGGAGCTCTCGGCAGCGGGTAGCGCCGCCCCCGCGCCGCCCCGCGCCGCCCCGCGCCGCCCCCGCGCCGCCCCGCGCCGCCCCCGCGCCGCCCCCGCGCCGCCCCCGCTCATGGGTGTCGCTGCGGCATGCGGCCCGCGGGCCCCTCGGCGCACAACGAGAGCGAGCTCTCGGCATTCCTACCATTTCTCCCGGTATGGGCGCGGCAGCCTCGGCGGCAGCCCTGCGTCCCCCGTCCTCTCACGGCCGGCGGCGACGTGTTCCGGGGACTGTTGGTCGCGTGCTCGCGATCGGATGCGATTCCTTTTCCCAGAGGAGCCCGTGGCCCCGCGATGCACAGGGCCCCGCCCCGTCCCGCGGTCTTTGTTTCCGCCACGCGCCGCCACGCGCCGCCACGTGCAGCCGAGCGCACGTGGGCAGCACTACGCGGAGTGGACAACGAGCTCACCTCCTGTTGCTTTGCTTTGTTTTTATTTGATAAGAAAATGTAGTTTGGGGTCCTGTGTTCCTCCGCCGCTGGGCTGATGCGGATACAGAGGAAGAATGGGATGAAGGAAAAGAAGTGGGGAGAGGAAGAGTAAAGGAAGGAGAGGAAGAGGAGGGTGAGGAAGGGGAGAGGAAGAATAAAGGAAGGAGAGGAAGAAGAGGAAGTTGCAGCGGGCGATAGGGATCGCCATCGCGGCAAGGCTCCGGCCGGTCTGGTCTTCCTCGTTCGCCGTATGCAAGCGGGATGAGGCGGGACAGACGCTCCGCAGGCCCCGCCGGCTCCGCGGGCCCCGCGGGGGCGGAGGGGCTGGAGCCTTGACACTGATGCGTGAACGCACCGCAAGACCTTGGCAAGGTGACGCCCCCCCCCCCTCCCACCTGAGCAGCGCGCCGACAGCGTCAGGTGAGGCAGGAGACTGCGAGAGGCGAGGCCCGCTGGAGGAGGAGTGAGTGAGTAGCGGGCGTCGAGTGGAGCGTCTCGTAGCGCGGCGGAGCCGGCGTGGCAGCATTCTAATCCACTCGCCAGAGTCGGCGCGGCGCAGCGGGAGGGCGGGGGCCGGCGAGTACACCCGCCTACGCCCCGACGAAGAGGACGAGGACGGCGGCGGCGGCAAGCAGGCAGAGGCGTTCGTTCGGCGAAATACGATTTCGAAACGGGAGGCGCGCAGAGGGGCGGAAGGACGCGCCGCGCGCCGCGCCCTGCAGGCCGTCGGCACCGGTCGGGACGGCGCGGGGCGCGGCACGGCACGGCACGCAGGTGCCGGAAGCAGGGGGCAGGGGGCGGTGCTCGACATCTGAAGCATCTGAGGTAATATCAGGGCCGGCGGGGCGGGCGACGGGGCGGACGCCCTACCCGCGCTGCCCGCGACCCCCGCCTCGACCCCTCGAAACGACTTTGCTGCCGCTGGCTGGGTGCAGGGAGGACAGTATCCTGGCGGGGTGGCGCCTCCGCCGTCGCCCCTGACCCCCCGCCGGCCCGCCGGGGCTCGGTGCGTGGAGTGCAGCGGGAGCGCCGCGTCCCTGAGCCGTTGCCGTCCGGCCGGTGCGGCGGGAGATTAGCGCGCCGCCGCGGTGCCGCGGTGCGCGGCTGCCGGCCGGCACAATGTAGGCCGGCACGGCGCGACAAGGACCGGCGGCCGGCACCGGCGCGGCCACGCGGGAGCGAGGGAGACGGCGACGTCCGCCCGGGCCGGGCCGGGACGGGACGCATGCCCGACGCGCGCGATGAGGGTCCCTTAGCGTCGCGTCGTCAAGGCGGCGTCGGCGGCGACGCAGACGGGCGACAGGCAGCCACGGCCGCGCCGCGGCGCCTCACCACGGCGTGCGGATACGGCAACAAGGGACGGCCGTTGCATCAGCCCGGCGTCAGCTACATTATTATCACGTGCGGAAGATTGTCATCATTGTCTGGGCCCGCCGGCCGCAAGTCATCGATCAATAAAGTACACCGCGGGAAACGGGAGGAGAGCGAAGGAGCGGAAGGAGGAGAGAGACAGATAGAGAGACAAAGAAAGAGAGAGGGGGGATTTGTATTTGGCAGTGCGGAGCCGAGGCCACGGAGACGCACTTTACTTCACGTCGTCATGCATGAAGACAGCGAGGGACAGTTAGGGGGGACACGGTGGGCGCTGTGGGGGATTCGTTTAAATTGGTTTCCACGCGAGTGTGTGGTGGCGGCCTGCTCTCACCTGGCGACGACGGCGTAGGGCCGGAGCGCGACGGGCCCCGACGTGAAGGCGGCGTACGCGGTGCCGGCCATGTCCAGGGCGGGCTTCTGCAGGCGCACGCACAGCGTCTGCGCCGAGCGCACCAGCAGCTGCACGCAGTGCGTGCACACCAGCCCGATCAGGATCGTGCCGACGAAGCCGAAGATAAGGCCGCCGTTCTTGAAGGCCATGGGCATGGCGAGGATCCCCGAGCCCAGGCTGCCCTTGAGCAGGTGGGCCAGCGCGCCCATGTTCCTGGAGGAGCATACATATTCAGAAACCCAGCCACAAACAGGGAAAACGTGCTGCTGCTAATTCTTTAAGAATTTTTAAAAGAAAGAAGTATTTTTGCTTCCCACGAACTCAAATTATTCTGGGCGTTTGGCGCCAGGGAGGGCCAGGCAGCCGACGCCGAGAGACAGTGTTGCCAGAAAAGTGGGCAAAAAGTAGCCCAAACACACAGTTGTCAAGATTGTGCCTACCTCCGCCTGCCCACAACGCAAACCCCTTGTCATGCATGTCAATAGTTTGCCTAGTAGGCAGGCGGCGGTAGGCACAATCTTGACACTCGTGTGTTTGGCCTACTTTTCTGTCAACACTGCCGAGAGAGGCGGGCGGGGCGCCTGCGAACCTCGGGGTAGGCAGCCCCGTCGCGCACGTGTCGCGCCGCGGCCTACCCCCCAGGAGCTCTGTGTCTCCGAGGCGACGCCACACGCCACGCGCCACGCCGCCGAGGTTCGAGAAGAATGCGTGATCTAATTGTGCGTGCGCGTGATGTGGCGACATGGCCGAGGCCCGCGAGTCTTTGTGTTGATTTCGAAATGTAAATTAATGTGAACTCATGACCGAACCGGTCAGAGGCTGTGACAAAAGAACTTGAAAAACACACATGAAAAAACCGAACTCTGTATCACAATCCAGAGTTCGTTTTTTTTTTGGCGTGAGTCTATTTTGATCGCTGTATTGCGAGTGTCTATTTAGAGCGCTTTAACTCTCATCTTGCGGCACACAGCAGCGAGCAGCAGCAGTCTACTTACGAGTATTGGTTAGTCTTCTCTCTGTGCGCGAACGGGTCGTATTCGCCATCCGGCATCTTCTCCGCCAAAGTCACCCTGTCAAAGAAAGCGAAACCGCGGTTAGTTTGAGAACGTGAGAAACGTTTCATTTCCGGGCCCACGGGCGTGTTTGCGGGGGGCGAAACGCCACTGGCGCGGACCCGACTCCAGTCTCGGCAGATCCGGCTCCCGCAGGCAATGGGAGGCAGTAGAATCATTCTCCAAAAATTATTTCAGCGAACCTGCGATAGGCTCCAGCCCTCCTGCCGCAACGCCCACGCCTGCCATACACCGCTATGCGTTCCAGCGTCACTTACATGGACGACATGTTGAGTGTGGTCTGCGACGGCGCCGAGGCGATACTCAGCGACGATATTTCCTTCTTCTTCTCCATGGCGACCTGAGGACACGAGAGGAGTGCGGAGCAGATAAGAAATAGATAACAGGTGGCTCTCTAGGCACTATTTAGATCCCTCTCCCTCTCCTCCCCCCTCTCTCTCCCCCTGTCCCTGCATCTCCCCTCCCCACCCTCTCGGACAACGGCTCCAACATTTCCAACACGTCCCGTGGGATGAGTGAATAAGTTGCAGGTCGCGGGGAGGCGTGCCATAAAATCCTGCAAAATAAACCGGTCGCGCCCTGCGACCTGCGGGATCCCTGCAGGGTCCTATGAGGGCAGAGGGGCGGCCCTTCAGCGCCCCTACGGGGCAGAGGGACGTCCGTGCGGCGTCCTGCGGGGTCAGAGGGACGTCCCGGCGGCTCGCCAGCGCCAGCACGGCAGCACGGCCAGCGCCGCCTCTGACTGCATTCGGCTCGGCACCATACGCCGCCAAGGCCAGCGCGACCAGCCCGCCGGCATCCCGACGTGACTACTGTGTTCCGTTTTCGTCGAAAGTGCACAAATCGGTGTGAAGGGCACACGGCCGCCGTGGCCGGGCCGCCGCCCTGCACGTGGGGGCTTGACACGCGTCGGCACGGCGGCCCGGGAGCGCAGCTGTCGCCCCATCTGTGGCGGTAATCTGCAGAGCTGCACCCGCGGGCACACGGCGACGTTAATGTAAAACGTGCTACATTATCCCATCGGAGTGCGGGCGCGGGCGCGGGCGGCGGGCCGGGGAGTGCGGAGTGCGGCGGAGTGCCGCCTCGCTCGGGGCCGCTCGGGGCGGGCCTTCTGATGGTTCCAACGTGTCAAGTGTCACAGCCGGGCAACCCGCGGCGGGCAGGGGAGGAGGGGGCAGGTGATCGCCATGCCCGAGCATCGCGGGGGATTGTGTTGCGCGACCTAAATAGCTCCTCAATATTCCACGCGAAGCAGAAAAATAAAGGGCTGTACAACAACGAGACGGCACGATTCCTCAGTCCGCGGAGAGTTGTGCGCGGTAAATCCGTTCCTATCCCCCCCCCCCCGGGTGTGCCGGTGTGGCTGCCGGACGGCTGCTGGGCGCGGTCCGCCCCGCCACTGCCTTTAGACTTCTCGCCTGGGCACACCGCTGCTTTATGTTCATAATTTTCCATCCGCGGGGTGGCGCCGCCGTCGCCGACGGCTGGAGTGTCGGCTCGCAGCGCCCTCTGCACGGCCGGCCGCGACAACAGCTGATGATTAGGGCGGCTAATAAAAACAGCGAACGGCCGTCCCACGGCTACGCGGCACGCCGGCGTAACCCCCCCCCCCCTCCCCCTCCCTTCCCGCGGACGCCGCCGCGGCCTCGCACTCACACGCCGGAGCTGCCCACTTCCACCGAGCGCGTCTCCGCGCTAATTCCTTGTCGGGGGGTTTATCTGATAAAAGTGAATCCCGCAAACATTCGAGGTTTGAGTGAGTTGCGGCCCGCTAGCAGTGACGCGCTGTGACGTAGTGCGGAGGTGGCCGCGGGCGCTCCTTGAGCTGTCACGACCATGCAGTTGAGAAGACAGATGCAACACACATTTAATAGGAAATACTTCGACAATCGACAACCAGCGCAATGGAACCAATATATTACAAGAGTTGAGGTTGGGGGGTTAGGTTTCCGGGTTCTTGGCCAGTCATACCTAGGTCCGTTTGTTTGCAAGCGTTTGTACGCTAGGTGCAGCTCGAGCTCACCCATCAGCTAACTAAAGGCCCCTGACCCTTATAGATAAACCCCCGTGATAAACAAGTTCCGTGATCGCCCAGGCTCGCACTCCAGCCCTCTCCCCCCCCCTTACGTAACTATTTTATGCTAAATTAGCTAATTGTCAATCAAAATTTTACCAATATTTGTCATGAAAAACCCCTGGGATTGGCAGGCAAATCCGGGCCCGCATTGTCTCTTTCCCGCCGGGCCCCTCCGTAGCCAGTCCGCTCTCCGCAGTTGTGTTGCGGTCCCCTCCGCCCCGCACCCCCGCGGAGCGGACAATAAAGTTGAGGGCGGCGCGGTACCAGTGGAACAAGAACAACCCCCCGCTCTGTTTGAGGACCTGTCGGGTCCGTCGTGCGAACGCCCGCGCCCGGCTACACGACACTATACAACTGGTCGTGGGCCGCGACGTGCTGCGGGGCGCTGCGGTCCACGGGAGAGAGAGAGAGAGAGAGAGAGAGAGAGAGAGAGAGAGAGAGAGAGAGAGAGAGCGGGAGGGACCGAACGGGGAGGGACAGAACGACCGCCACACACCACCCCTGTCCGAGTGTCCCCGGCCCGGGCTCTAGCTGGAGGCCTCCCTGCAGGCTGTGGCTGTGTGGTGTTCCCGGGCGGGGTGTGGGCCGCGGTGTGAGCTCGCAGTGTGTGTATCGTCCTGAGTGTGGCAGGGGACGCATCTGCAAACCTGTCCCGTCCCCGACCCGAATCCATTCGTCCATCTCTCTCTCTCTCTCTCTCTCTCTCTCTCTCTCTCTCTCTCTCTCTCTCTCTCTCTCTCCCTCTCTCTCTCTCTCCACTCTAGGTTTTTGAATACCGGGAAAATTCCCGGGAAAAATTGAAAGTATTTTATAATTTTTTAAAAATTTCCAAAGGGTTTAGAAATTTTGGGAATTTTTGTTACTATTTAGTTTTTAGAAGCACTCGCTTTTTAGTTCTCCATTCCCCCGTCTCTCTCTCTCAAAAGAATTCGAAAGCTCTCTGAAGACTCGAGAAACAAAACCGAATGCCCCCCCCCTTTTTTTAAAGGCCTGGTGACGTCGCGCGCCGCAGCCGTTGAGTTTCGGTGTGCTGGTCCGGTATATATGAACGCGCGGTTTCAAAGGCAGGCCGCACTTTTTAAAGCCCCCGCTCGCGCGTGCGGTCGTGTGTGTGTGTTTGTGTGGGTGAGTCGGGGTAATTACTCCCCCTCCGCCCCCGCCCCTTTGTCCTGCCCCCTCGGCCCTCCACCCCGCCGACCCCCGTCTCTTAGGAGCGCAGCGCGCGCTGCCAATTACAACCCCCGAATAATTGGAATGTGCGCGGCTCTGCTCTGCGGTCAGCCCCGCCCGCCCCGCGCCCTCCCCGCTTTGTTATTTACTTGCGGTGTAAAAAACGAAACGCATAGACCGATATTCAATTCGGCGGAAGTACAAATTAATAGCTCCGTTCCGTTGGTTGCCGCCCAGTGCAGTCGGATACATGCGCACCTGTTGTTCGGATGACCGCGGTCGGCGGGGGCTCCGTGAGGGGGTCCAGCGGGCGCCTGGTCGTGCTGCCGCTACTGCTGCTGCGCGACCACCGACCGCTGAGCGAAACAGATAGCCGCTCCGCGGTGCCCGGCCTGCGGAGCCTGCGGAGTGCTGCGGCGGCGGGGTGCACGGCGCAGCGCTGCCTGCGGAGCTGCGGAGCTGCGGAGCTGCGGAGCGGAGCCCTTGCGGTCGGCGGCGCGCTCCTCTCCTCCGCTACCCGCACTGTGCAGCCGCGACTAGGCGACTCCGCGGTCGCTGAGCCGCCACCAGCCGCCGCCGGCTGTGCCGTCGGCGCACACGAGAGCGGCGACGGCGACGACGTCGTCGCGACGCCCGCCGGCGGTGGCACCCCACTGCGGCCGTCGGCGGCCTTGAGCCGGCGGGGAAGTGACCTGCACAAGGACACGCCGCGACCTAGTCCCGCGCGGAGGCCCGCGGCCCTGCGTTGAGCCGGGAGGGGCGGGGAGGTGAGCTTAGCGTTAGCGGGAGGGCGAGAGGGCCGCCGGGGCCGCCGGGGGCGCGGCCTGCGTGATGCGCCGGGGGGCTCACAGTAAGTACTTTCCGTTCCGGCAGCAGGTGGCGGCCGGTGGCGGCCGGTGGGGGCGGGGCGGGCTGGGGTCGCGATCAGGTGCCCCCCGCCGCACGCGCGGAACCAGAGGCCGCCGGCCGGCGTGGGGCTACACTCTCCCAAGGCAAACGGGGCTCTCCGGCGGCCGCCGCCCTGCCGCTGGCCGCTGGCTCGCCCGGTGTGCGGTTTATTCCGTGAAGACAAGTCGGTGTGTGCGTCCTCCGCGCCGCTGGCTGGCTGCCTTCCAGGTGACGGCTGGTCGGGGGGTGTGGCGTGGACGAGCCTCGCCGAGCTCAGCACAGCAGCAAGAAGCGGAATGAATTGGGCAAAGATGCACTTCTCCAATCCCGACGCGTCGGAGTCCCATCTGCACTGTGGGGGCTCAACTGGGACACAATAGCCCGCCGAGGGGCCTGCCGCCACCGCCGCCTCTTCTCGATACACTCGCCTAAAACATGGCCTGTTTTTTCCCGAAGTTGACTTCCTTTCGGCACTAAATAACAAAACCTCTGACTTCATCGATTCAAAAGAACCTTTTCTGAATTTTCGAACATAGTTGTGTTGCAATGCATTTTTTCATAGTGTGCATTTAAATTTATTAAAATCCTTCCCGGGTGTTGGGGAGGGGCAGGGAGGCAGCATCTCCCGGGGTCGGCCTTGTACCTTTACCCTTTCTCATTGCCGGTGGTTGACCTCCGTATCTTAGGCGCATTACAATACCGACCCCAGCCGGCTGTCGGCAGATGGCTCTGCCCAGGGGTTCCCCTTCTACAAGAGACGGAGCGCACCAACTGGCTTTACCAAACTCAAATTTTTGCTGCCGCAAATTTTTTGGGGAGGAATTCGTGTAACTTTTTTAAGCGATGTGCTCTTTTGTATGTCTGCAGGCAGACTCGGTCGGGCTGGTACGGCCCGCCATTACCAAAGGGCACACCGTCCGCGGTCCGCGGCCCCGCCCCGTGCATAATGGCGCATAATGGTTCACACTCTCGACGTGCACGGTCACAAAGTCACGTGTGCTGCGGGCGGCGGCGGGCGGCAGACGCCGCGCGCGGGCCACGACTTTCTCGGCACGCAAAACGACCACGCATGTGCGCTCCGCCCGCTTTTGTCAAACGCAGTTGCACACCGCTTATCCCACGTGCCCGGGGCGCCGCGCTGTGTGCCGCGCTGTGTGCCGCGCTGCGGAGACGGGGAGAGTTGTTGCGGCACTGACCGAGCTCAGCGCGCAGCGGCAGCAGCTGATTTAATCGCATGTTTGAATCGCTGCCGGCTCCCGCTGTTGCGCTGCCGAGCTCGCTCGGTACAAATTGGCCACCTCACTGCCTCCAACAACGCCCCTCCTCCTCCTCCTCTTCTCGCACCAGATTCATCATCATTGTGTTTGCGCTGCCAGCTCTGCCTGGCCGCCAGCTCCGGGTCACGTGAGCAGCGCTGGCCCCGCGCCAGGCAGCCAGGCAGCCGCGTGCAGCCAGGACTTCGGCGTGACGTAATGCCTGAGTAGTTTCGCGGTGGCGCTCCGGCGGCAGGCGGCAAGGCGGCAGGAACGCGGCGCTGTGCTGCGACCGTGTTTTGTTTGGGCGCCCCTCCCCCCCCCCCTCTGCCCACATTCCCCTTCTCCAGCACAGCGCTGCTCGAGGCGTTGCTGCTTCTTCGGCGTGTCGCCACCGACCTTTTCACTGCAGCTGTTTTTGCCCAACCGGGGGCCGCCCTCCTGCCGCCCCCCCCCCTGGTGCCCCCCGCCCCCCCCCCCCGGCGGAGTGAGTGAGTGAGCAGTACCTACAGCTGCGCACTGCTATGCCGGGTCCTATCGGTGACCAGCAGACCGGGCCGGACAAAACACCGGGCTGGACATGAGGTGTTGCACACACACAGTGTGTCGACAGAAACAACAACATTAACCAAAACGACGACAAAAAAAAAAGAACAGGGGGCTTACAACAGCGCCGCTCTTCTTCAACCTACTTCAGACCGCAAAGGCAGAAAAAAAGCAAGCATTTAGAGAAATGACTTCCTTCGCTCGTCGCCAGGCGCCTTGCGACGTGCGGGTAGGCCTGCCCGCACGACCCTCGTGCACGCAGTGTTCGGGATTGCCTACCCACCAGGCGCCGTGCGCGTGCACGGGGAGATTATCGTGCGTACTACCAGGACGACCCCCTGCTCGCTCCGCCCGAAACAGGCGCATGAGCGATCGCGGCCCGTTCGGTCACGGAGCGGCGCGGCGCGGCGGGGACTCCGAGGGCCCCGCAGCCGGAATGGGGCACTCTTCACGCTGTCCGGCCGCCGTAACCACCGCAGGCAAGGACGCCGCGTTACGCGTGTCCGCCGGCACCGCCCCCTCGGCCCGCCTCCCGGCCCCGCCCCCCCGGCCCCGCCCGCCGGTAGTTTCCGCCTATGCATCGACACTCCCGGCTGCACAGCTGCGACCATAGCAACGTGAATGGACGCTCTCACGCCGCGCCGCAGCTGCGAGCAGGAGTCAGGTGTGCCGTGCGCGCCGTGCGGTGCGGGCCGGCCGCCTAGCAGGCTGCTGCGGGACAGGCCGCCATACAGGCCGCCTAGGCTGCCGTCCTTCCAGGGGTGTAATTTAGGGCCGATGAGAGGGGGTGGGGTGCTTCGCGGGTTGCCTACTTTCAGGTGCAAACCTACAATTTTTGCGAGAATTAGAATCACGATGATTCTGTTGGCTTGTGCACAAGAGTGCACTCTCACATGTGTAATAAACGAACTCATAGGAAGTCTGAAGGTGCAAACAGAAGGTAGGATTTAAATATTGTTTCGATCGCCGACCCGGAATGCGTCGCGGCCGCGGGTCGCGCTAGGGGGGCGGGGGGAATACGGTGCGCTTGAGACGCCCGGACCCGACCCGAGAGTGCAGAGCCAGAACGAAGGAAGGCGCAATGCCAGTGCCAATGCTAAGAACAAGCCGGGGCGGCGGCGGCCGTGCGGCAAGGAGACGGAAATTTCGACCTCCTTCGAGGACCAAAGGGGGAGGGGGGTGATCGCCCTCATCGCTTCCCTTCCCTAATTACGCACCTGCGTCTTTCAGGCCGCCTAGACTGCCGCCTTGTCCGCTGACGCACTCTGACGACACGGATACGGCGGGCTTCGCCGGCCCCCGCCCGGCCGGACTTCGGGGATCCCGCGGCCCGCGTCCGCGTCAAGAGGTAGCAACAGCGCGGACAGTCCGGGCCCCACAGGCCGTGACGTCACTGTCCCAGAGGCGGCCGCGGCGCGGCGTCACCAGCATCTCTAAGTGATCAACCACCGTAGCATCGCGGAGGCGGTCGCCGCGGGCGAAAGGGAACGCGGGCCAAGTGAGCGGCAGCCGGCAGCCGGCAGCCGCGAGTGTCGGCTCGGCTCGGCGCTGCTCGGCTCGGCTCCTCCCTGACCTTCGCAACCGCTCCGCGGCGGCGCGCACCTGTGCCCCGCTCCTCCCCGCTCCTCCCCGCTCCTCCCCGCCCTGCCCCGCTCCCCCCGTGCCGGACCGGGGCGCCACCGCCCGGCAGCTGCAGGCCGTTCACCCACAGTCCTTCGGGATATGCATCGCATCAGAGTGCGAATACGTTGCACGGGGAACTATACATCGCCGTGTGTCTTTTTTCATTGCAACTTGCAACAACAAATAAAAACAAAAACAAAACAGGAAACTGCGGGGAGAGTAGATCGAACCACCGTATATGAAATGAGTCGCAGAGCAAGCGTGCTGTATTTTTTCCCCCGGCGCTGCTGCTGCTGCTCGCGCTTGCCCGCCCTTTTTCGCCACTCAGTCACACTATCGGCCACGCGTTGCCGTTGCCTCGTGCCGCGCAGCGAAAATGGAAATGTACGCGGCTCGCTCTCCCACGACGGCCAGTGTCGCATAGCGACCGTCTCTTCCGGTCGCACCTAAAAAGTAATGGGGAGCCTGGCGGTGGCGGGCGGCGGCGTGTCCGCGGGGGCTGCTGGAGAGCCGCTGGAGAGCCACTGGAGAACCGCTGGGGACCCGCTGGAGACCCGCCGGAGGCCCGCCGGGGGCCGGCTGGGGGGCGCCAGCAGCGCCGGCAGCGGCCTCTAAGTGTTACTATGCGCAGCTGGCCCCATCACGGCCCGATAACTTAGCTGCGTAATCTCGTTGCCGATCGGACCGACTATGATGGGGAGGGGACCGATGTGCTGCAGGGCGTGTGGCCGCTCGCCCCCTCCCCCCATCCGGCACGGGCCACATTGGACAAAGTGCCACCCCCAACAGTTTTCTTCTACATAAAAAGTAAAAAGGCAAATTTTGCGGGGTGTACCGCTGATGGGCTTGAAATTAGGTGTCAATCAAAAAACGCTCGAGTGTTTTCACACATCGAGATACTCAGAGGTGAGAGTTTTTTTGGTCTTGAGTTAAAAGTTCCACTGTCTTCTCTTCCCTTCTCCGAAACATGACGAACGCCGTTGCATCGGGGCTGGGCGGGGCGCCGAGGGGCTCTATCTCAGCGGCGGTGGTTGAACGTTGGGAGCGCACTGTTTAATCTCTAATGGGCGCTGCGGCGCTGGCAGTTATCACCGCGGGCGGATGTGGGGCAGGTGGCAGCCAGTGGCGGCGGCGATAGCGGCTCAGGCGGGGAAATCAAATAGAGAGCATTGTGCCGCAAACAGGCCCTCCTTCTCGCCACGTCTCGTCGAGTGTTGACAGCACCTTGCCGGGGGTCCGGGATGCCAGTGGTTGGGGGCTTCCTGGTCTCGGCCCCTAATTTCGTCCGCGTCCATTCGTACGGCGGCGGTGCGGGTGCGCCGGTCCGGAGCGTTACGTTGGTTACGTGGCGCGGACCGGGGCCGCGCGGCACGCGCCGGACACGGGCCGGACACGCGCCCCGTGGCCGCGGCAGGGCGGGCAAGGCGGGCCGGAAGGAGTGGGCGGTGACAAGAGCGGGCCGGCAAAGCTGGCAAAGCGGCGCCGCGTTAACGCTTTGCGGCCCTCCAGCAGCAATCGCGGAAGGGAAAGGCAAGCAGCGGCAAGCAGCGGCCGCCGCCCCGGGAATACGGAATGGGAGGAGTGGGAGGACGGCGGCTTTGGGTTGGAGGAGCGCCGCCCCGCCGCCTCCGGGACGTCCTCTGCCTCCGCCATGAGGCGGTACTGATCACTCGGAAAAGGTTTTCGCCTCACGGAGAGGTTTCCGTCCCCAGGACCAACAATATGGATGCCAATGTAAATATAATGGTTTGGCTGAGTGAAATATGCGTTTCATTGAAACCACCTGAATGTTTCCTAGTAATAGTTAAATTATTTAGATAGCCGACTAGTTTGATTTGCCAGAACAAAATTTTCGGTTGTGCTAACCAAACGCCTCATATTATACAGTTTCGAGTCCTGAAAGGACGGGCGGAAGTGCGCGGGTCCCGGAGCCGGGAGGCGATCGGAGGATGCACGCGAGCAGGTCCTGGCCCCCGTCATTAGGCACGGTGTGACGCGCGGCCGTCGGTGACGTCACGACACGCGGTGCTGGCGGCCGGCCGGCGGCTGCGGTCCGGCACTGGAGGGCACACCGCGCCGCAATGCCGCACTGGCGGCCGGCCGCCATGCGGAGCCACGCCCCCGGCGGCCCCCCGCCCGGGACCGGGAACCAGTTCCACACAAACTGAGTCACCGGGAGAAGACCACTTTCCGGCTCGCGTTTTATATCGACCCCTACCCTGCCACAACACACCTAGAGGAGACGTCTACCAAACACTACACGCATACTCCATAGTGTCGAACGGCATGACCCGCTTGGTTTTTGGTGGTCAACTCTGGACCGATGACAAAACCTACAAAAAGTTAAAAAACCGAAAACATTTGGTGTTGCCACCCAAATTTGGTTTATTAATAACTAATTCCCATATTATACACTTTGAAGAAAGTGAAGTTACACTCTGAAGATCAGGCGTATGAGTATAGTGCAGTACAATGAAATGTTTCAGTTACCTGCGTGCAGATCATATATCTGTAAAACTTATTGGATCCGCTTTCAGGCGAGATGCCTGTCAGAGTTTTTTTTTCGGGTTGCGTATTGTATTCTGTCCTCGTCCTGTCGGGGCTGTGCCGCCCTGGCCCAGGGGGAGCCCCCTGGTCCTGGCAGGGCGCGCAAGAGGGCCGCGAACCGATCGTCTGGTGACGTCAGAGAGCCGGACCGGACCGGCCGGACCGGCCGGGGGATAAAATGAGGGAATCCAATTGTATGGGGTCGTCGTCGTCTCTGTTCGCAGCCCGTGACCGGTGGCCGCCGCCGCCGCCGCCGCCGCCCTGCGCAACAGCGCCTACAAGTTCGACACCGACATTGTTTTTCCGGTTTTCTCCTTTTATTTCTCGTTCCTCTCTTTTATTTTTGCAGCACAACGTAAAATGTCTGGGGAAGGAAGACGAGCTGCAGTGGATCAAGGTGGCCTGGTCGTTGAGGTCTCGGTCTCGGAAGCGGCAGCGTTAGCGGCGGCAGCCCTGTGCCGCTGCGGCTGTCTGCGGCTGTGGGAGCGGGCCGGACTCGCGGAGGACACCAAGACCTGGACAGCACCGCCACCGCCACCGCAGGGGTAGGGAAGCTGGAGCCGCACTCCGCGGGCAGCGGGCACGTGAGCAGCACAGGGACCCCGCCGCTGCTGTCGCTGCCCGGTAGCCTCAGGCGGCTTCATGAGGCGACCTCAGGCCGCACCGCACGGAGAGCGTCGTCTCGGACCTGTCGCGGCTGCGGGCTGCTTTTGGAAGCGGGAATTCCCGCGGGAAGAGAAGGCGTCCTGAGCGTGGCGTGGCCTCGCCGTGACCGGCGGCGGCCGGCGGCGGCCAGAGCCAGCCCGTATGTCTGCCGCCGCCCAATGTCGCGTGCGCCGCAAAATTTTGGCCTCCCGCTTCGGATAATGTGCCGGGCACGCGAAAAGCCCACATTATCGTCCCGCTGAAGCGAATCAGCGCAAGCGACAGCACGGCAACAGGCAGCAGTAGCGGGGCGAGGAGCCGCGCGGCCCCGGCCGGCCCTGGCCTCCGAGGGGGCCGTGGAGTGTAGTCCAGTGTCCCCGCCAGTCCAGAGGTAATCTTCTGCCTGTATCTATTCCCGAAAGTGTGAGTGTGACGGAGACAGAAGATGCTGTTGCCCGAGCTTGCCCGCCCGATGGGGAACACTGTATTAGTCGGATCACCCAGACATGCTAATACGCGTAGTGACAATACAACTGGGTCGGATCCAGTGAGTCGTCCCGCACTGAGAATAATGATTCACACAGAGTGTTGGACTGCGTCTTATCTGTCAGGACCTCTGGAATCAGAGTTTCTCGTCCCACGCCCCACAACATTGGAGCGATGTACCAGACACTCGCATGGTGACGTTAAAGCGTGGCGGATGGAACACAACCCGATGCCAAACGCCCATAATTTTCAATGCCTTCATCAAATCATTTTTCCCAGTGCGGAAACTGATATTTTGGGGCAGCCTCGTAATAGCGCAATACAGTTAGGTTCTCTAGAGTGGACGCCTCCTCACCGCCCTCCTTGCATATCGACCCGCACGAGACCCAAACGAGGGTCTTTATTTACATCACCAAACACGCAGAGCGTAAAGAAGAAGTCTGTTAAGCCCAAACCAATACTTCTCATCATCATATTCATCAGAGCCTTCGTCCTCCGTCAGCTTGCTGCAGCCGGAGGCTCGGGGCCGCTTGCCACCCCCATGAGGCCACGGCCTCACCTACATTAACCCAACTTAAGGAGTTAAGGTCCAATTGTAAACTGTGTCTTTTTTTGGTCACAATAAACCAAAACTTTAAAACTAAAATGCTTCGACGCGCTGAAGGTGTTTACCAACTGCTCTGACAGATAAACGCTGGAAAGCGTGAGGCCGTGAGGTCAGGTGAGCTCTTTCACATGCACCGCCGAGGATTACACCCATCGCTATCATGGCCCGCCGTCGCATTAAGTCGCGCTTTTACAGCGAAAATAAAAGTGATAACACAAACGAACATCTGCGGTGCGGTCCTATGACGCCTGCTGGTCTCCTCCCGTTTCCTTATCACCTGGCCACGCTGCATATCAGCTGGGCTCAACGAACGATGGGACGTACACGGTAAGAATTTAAAGGCCAGTAAAACAAAAACATTATCCTTTAAAAATGTTGGTGGATGTAAGCCCCCTTCTACCCAAAGGAGAAAGAAAAATCAGCAAGGCTGCTTAGGCAGGCCGAGTCCGTGGCTGTCACCAAGGAGCGCAGCCGGATAAACGCTGCTACGTGCACACTGAGTCGCGGGCTTTGAGACCAGTGTTGCTAGACGCTGCCAATGGCATGTTGAGCCGCCGGTAACTTCGCGTATCTCGACAGTTCGATTTATGATCCATTCCATTCATGACGTACGGCATATTTGACCGAGCCACTCATTTCCTCCTCGTCATTTTCTTCGCGCTTTCTGGCGTCTGCTGACTCAAGTGACTCGCACGATCCGCACCATGGCAACGATGAGGCGTGCCGCTTAAGTGGGGGTGGGGGCGACGCTCGGGGCATCAGCAGATGTGTTGCGGGGTAAGCGGCGCGTGCCGCTGCCGGTGCGGCACGCGCCGCACGAGCCGCCCGCTAGCGCTCGCCGCTCCCCCGCAAAGCCGTCCGGCCGGACCCCAGAGCCGGCCGCAGCTGCCGCGCAGCACGGCCCGCACAGCCGCGCCGCCGCCGCGAGCACCGCGAGTCCGTCCGTCCCGCGGCCCGCGTGGAATTGCCAAGGTCTCCCTCACCGCGCGCGCGCCGCAGCGGCCTCCGGCCTCCGCGGAGAGTGGGGCGGGAAGAGGAGGAGGAGGAGGGGAGGGCCGGCGACCGAAGCTCTCCGGTGGCGCCGGGTCCGCCGGGGCCGCGTGCGTGTGAGAGTGCACGGGTAGCTGACCTTCCCTGTTGTTCTGCACGCCGGTCCGGCCGCCAAGTTGACACTGTCTCGTTTTGCTGTGGTACCCGCGCAAGATTTGTCGGCCACGATGACACCCGGCACCGACACACACACACACACACACACACACACACACACACAACATTGACTGGTGGGGGGTTTTTATGACGGCGCGGACAGCGGCCCGCAGCGCGGCAGCTGCCGTGACCATTATGAGCGCACGGATTACCCGCACGGCCCGCACGGACCGCACGGCTGTGGGTGCGCACGCGAGCAGGGCAGCAGGGTGTGCGCGCACATATCATTAGGGGTGGCGCACACACGCCCGCCGCCGCCGCGACACGAGGGCCGCACGGGCTGTACTCCGCAATTTGGAACGCGTTGTAGCCGCGGACCTGGTCGCACACCACCACACCACCACACTCTAATGCATTTATTTACTAAACATATCCGAATACGGCTTCGGACGCACCCCCAACCTGCTCTGAGCGCCTGCGAACTGTGGGGTAGACCAGCCCGCAAGGCACACAAGGGACACAGTTGCCTACCCGGCCAGGCGCTATCAGGGCCGAGTTCGCATCATCCCCGCGTTTGTCTGGCACAGGGGGATGATGAGATGGATCCTACCCTCCCCTGCCTCCCCGCCCGTCCAGCCAGCAGCCCCCGCAGCCCCCCCCCCCCCCCGCCCCCACCGCCCCGGCTTCCCGCCCGCCGCCATAGTCGCTCCCCGCCGGCTGCTCTCCTGTCGCCGGCGAGATTCGCAACACGCAAGCGGACCGTCACGAAGGGCCCTGCTGCCGCCATTTCGGAGGGCGGCGGGCGGCTGGTCTACCATCAGCGGCTGCCGCTGTGTCCGCCAGCCCTGCCGGCCCGTCCCTGCCTGTTCAGGTCCTCCTACTGAGGACGGCGGACCGCGGCTGTAGGGCAGCAGGTGCACCGAGGCCCCGCGGCAGATAAGGCGCGTAATGCTTGACCGGAAATAAACACTTTCATTTTTGGCAAAATCAACTCTTTAAATTTATTTTTTTAGCAATAATTGTTACATTTTGGCATCTTTCTCCCCACCCTCCCTCTCTCTCTCTCTCTCTCTCTCTCTCTCTCTCTCTCTCTCTCTCTGCGTGTCTCCCCCTCTCACTGACTATCCGTTTCGGTCACGTCAGGTGATCGCTTATCGGACACTTTTGTCATGCATGGATTACCTCCTACGTTCCTCCGCGTCTGGGAGAGAAACAAAACGATACGGATATATTCGTGTGAGCGCAGTGTTCACGAACAGGGCGGCCGTGTTTAAGTCATTGATTGTCTCAGTTTACATTATTGTCAATTTAAATGGCAGCGCAGGAAAACTGCGAGTATTTGCCGAACAATGCCAGGAATTGATGTGAACGAAAACAGCGGAGCTTTTCTGGCTACCAAAAGAGTGAATTACTTTTCTTCCCCTCACGACCTAAGCGTACACGAAAAGGAGTCGGCTCGGCACTCACCTGTGATTGTCAGCTGATCTCGAGCGGCGGTGACAGCGGTCTCTCCCAGCCGGCCCAGGAGAAGAATAGGCGGCGAATCCACCGCTCTATTTCTCTCTCTCCCTTTCTCCGTTGCTCTCCACCAACTCGCGAACGTTTAATACACCTGGGACGCTTTGCCTCACGATAGTATGCCGCGAACCGAACCGGCCGACCGAGTGACTGACTGCTGACTGACAGTGGCTGCTGCCGCTGCTGCTGTTGCTGCTGCTGCCCGCGAAGAGTGCGCGCCTCCACGCCGCGCCACGCCGCGGCGGCCCGGCCCGCCCGCCCCCACCTCCCCTCCTCTCCGAGTCGTTCTCCTCACCTTCGGTACCCCTTCCCCCGTCCTCTCACTCCACCTCCCCCCTCCTACTCCTCTCCCCCGCGCCTTGTATACCCGGAACGGAAACAAGGTGTAAGCGATATCAAAGCGAGGAAGAAATTTGTTCGTTATTCTGGAGAGAAGGGCATTGAGAATAAGGGTTGACCAAAATTTGGACCAGGAGAGTTTGTCGACCAAATTTTGCCGAGGACAGTGTTATTTGTACAGCATTTTTTCGACAGCATTTTGGGTGCGGTGATTCAAATTTGGGTGAAGTCGTCACCCCTGTCAAAAATTTGAGTGAGAGGTTTTCCCCGCTCTTATTTGGGACGAGTTCCCATCCACCCTTTTATTGTCACCACATGATACGACCCCATCGAGGACGCCCCTAGCTCCAGTACTCTGCGAGCGAGGGGCAACGACTTAAATCCTGTGTATACTCCTTTTGCGAAATCTTCCTAAGAAATAATCTACGTTCTGACCGGACTTCTACTCCAGATAATTAATTTATGGATTGTTAGTAGGTCGAGAACGACCTTAAAAGTTATAAATTCAAACACACGGGGGGGGGGGGGGAATTATTGGTTTACGAAACGACGACTTAGTTCGTTGATTTGGCGGGGACAAACACGAAATCCAGTGGTGAGAACTAGGTTTCCAACGAAACGCCCACTACCTATGTTCCTGGGCAATCCGTATCTCGGGATGACGGGGTGGATAGTGATGAGATTATCGAACGGCGTAATCAATCAGAGTGCGCTTGCGTCGCCTTCCATGTTTTTGTTTTTCACTCGCTTAAGTCGGCGATGACCACACTGCTGCCCAATTTTTTGTGGCTCTTTTTTTTTTGACTCGCCGCAAGAAGAGCCTTCCTGCGGGCACGGGAGTTATCTCACGTGTCCGCGGGCGCGAGCAGCGAGCACTCCGAGCGGAGGACGTCACCTGAAGAGCGCGGCGGAGCGGCGCGGAGCGGGGCAATTGTCTTTGTATAGTGGGCAATGTTAATTCTGCGACGCTTTGCTTCACAAATTGGGAGTGGCGGCTGCCTACCCGGCGGGCGGCGCCGCGGTGCCGGCGCCGGCCCGATTAAGTTTGCCGCTGTAATGGACGGCCCCTGGTCCGTATTCATTCACAGTCGTGATAGCGATATCCTCTACAGAAATGTACTATGCGGCTAGAATAGCCCGCCGCCTGAATTGCTTGGGGACGAGTTATTGTCGTGGAAACCGCGGTAGTATACAATGAATGCAATAATAAATTACACCAAGAATAGCCAATCGGAGGGAGGGTAAAAAAAATAAATAAATAATGGGATCCACGGATCCACGCACTGCGCGCGGTTTCAAAACACGTTCGTCATGTTGCAATAATAGTAGTTCCAGTGAGCTTCGAACTCCCCAACTACGTGTTGCGCGCAGCGCAGTCCAACACAACTACTCACTGTTTACACTGACTCAGAGGGGGCGGCCGCCGAAACGGCGTACCTAGAGTGTGCGGAGGCGAGCGGAATGGGAGCCGGCAGAGCCGGCAGAGCTCGCCACACCGATGCGGTCGCCCGGCAGGCCGCGCGCGGGGTTTGGTTTCGCATGCCGCGTCATGACAAACTGATACCCGATCACATGTCCTGCTCGCGGATTTTTGCGGCGGCCGTTGGCGGCGGCGGTGGCAGCTCGCCGTCGCTCTTTCCAACGCTCTGCTCAGAGCGGCGCGTGGTGCGTCGCAAAGCCGCTGCGGCAGCGACCTAAAAACCGATTATAACAAAAAAAAATAGTTTCGCCTCGCCAAACGAATGTGATTTTTGTGTCAGTAACAAAAGCTCAGTCATTTTTTTGTCCAAAGACCACGGCCGTCTTAAAAAACAAATTTGTTTGACTAAAATACAAGTTTGTTGTTTTTCCTTGTAGCAGTTAATATTCAAAAAGTCGACCGCGTTTATTGACTTGCCTGTACGAAATTTTCAATTGTTCTAACCAAACGCCACAAGACAATTTTTTTGAGTGATATGTGCACCTGCACTATTTGCAAAGACAAACGTAACAAATAAAACGTACCCTCATCAGAGAGTACGTTTTTCGCAGTGTAGAATGTGTTGGCAGTCCGACATCAAAAATTCTTCCCCGCGTCACGGAAAAAGAAAATGGTAGCGGGAAGTTTTCGTTAAGTTTTTTTTTCTGTGTAAGCGCGTCATTATGTGGAGGGTGATGGGGCTGCGCCGCGAGCATGGCGCCGCGACGCCGCGCCCCCCGCAGGACTGCCCGCCCCAAATGAAAACAATTAATCCTCTTGACACGCGGCGGTCAGTGCCGATGGCCTGGCTGGGCCTGGCTGTGGCCGCGGGAGGGGGGACCCCGACTCGGTACTAACCATGACCGAACGACCGGGCAGAGCCGGGCCGAGCCGGGGAGTCCGGGAGCGCGGCGTGCGGCCTCACGTCGCCGGGGAGCTGACCAGTCTGACCGGGAGCGGGGCCGGCAGGGCGGCAGGGCGGCAGGGCGGCGGGGCGGCGGGGTGGCGGGGAGGCGGGGCGGCGGGGTGGGGGACCCGGGGGACCCGGTACGGGGGACGGAGGGACTTCCCTCGACACGGCGGCCCGCTTCCGCTTTGCTGACCCCAGCCGCCAGCCGCACCCGGCGCGCCTCTGTCTGCGCCGCGGCTGTCCTGCCGGGGCTCCGGGCCCGCAGGGTCCGGCTGCCGGCCGGCGGAGTTCACGAGAAAAGTTGCGGTCCGGCACGCCATGCACGCCTTGGTGCAGGCAGGGCGCGCGCGGGGAGGACGGCGGAGACGTGTGTATGTGTGGGGGGTGGGGGGGCACACTGCAGTACGGCCCCCGTGACGGATGGCCCGGCCAGGTGGCGCTCCGCCCCCGCGCAGCCCCTCCGCAGCCCCCGCTCCTCCCTTCTCCTCCGCGCACTCATAAGCTCTCACCACAGAACACCGTGACGTGGAGGGCTGCGCTGGTGGGAAGAGGCGGCTGGCACTGCCGGCGGCTCGTCCCGCGCGCGCGCCCGTGTGCTAGTGTGTGTGTGTGTGTGTGTGTGTGTGTGTGTGTGTGTGTGTGCGGGGAGCACATAAATACCGATTTGGCGGTCGTACGTTTTGATTCGGCAGGCGCGTCGCACCGCAGAGCTCCGAAGCCTCGGCAATGCCTCATACCTGGCGCCCGGCCGAACTGCCGCCGCCGTCGCCTGGCCTGCCGAGCGGCGGGCGGCGCGGCGCTGCTGCGTGCTCCGGAGCAGTCCCGTGTGTGTTGTGCTGCCCGGGTCCGGGGAAGGATCGCAGTGCGAGCGTGCCGAGGAGCTCCCCCGGGTGGTGGCGAGCACTCCAAGGGCAGTGCTCTTCAGGACCACGGACCACTTCCACCTGCTAGAGTCCTCTTCCACCGAGCGGGGACGGCGCGAGCACCCGAGAGGAAGAGTGGATCGTGGGGAGGGACACGGCGCCGTCCCATGCGTTCTGCAAAATCGTTTCCAAATAAGGAATATCACTGTTTTTGGACCCACCGGAGTGGAGCGGAGGGAACTCCGTTGCTGCACGCAAAAAAAAGGAATTTCACTGTAGCAAAAAATTAGACTGTAAATCTAAGATTTTAGCTGTCTTGCTAATTGTGCCGGAGCTGGCAACATTTTGGCATGCATGCTTACGTCTCTAGCCACGCCGAAAACTTGTTATCTGGCGTGGTAAATTCTTAGCACTACCGCTAAAAACTTGGCTTCCTCGCTAAAACCAGTGACTACGCCCATTTTGATTATTTAGCACGGGGTAGAAGATTTTTTTTTGCGGGTGCGGCCTTCGCGATTTTAATCCGTGCTGACACGTTTCTTCAGAAACGGACTGGAGCCAAGCATACAGTCCTATTCTTATAGTTATTCTTCCGCTCGGCAACGTTCGGGCTCACATTGTTTACTTCCGAACGCCTCCCGAAGTTCCCCCGACTTCAGATTTCTCCCCTTCTCTGAATATTATTTTCTTACCTGCATCCACATCATCGTTGCTGTGTCGACATATCTGTATGAACTACAAACCGTCCCAGCACAGTTAAAAAATATATTTATTCCATCCACCACACCATTACATCAGGTACACGTTGTCCAAGCATAATATTTAATAAAAAAAATCCCACCCCCGGAGTGTACGGAAGCAAATTAAATTAATAATTAACAATTTGATTCAAGTTTAATTTAGGTTTGATTCGAGTAAAATTAAATTTTGAAATTCAGAATTAAATTTGATATAAAGTAGGTTTAAATTTTATCTGAATTTAGTTTAAATTTCATTTCAATTTAACTTGCCTTGTTAAAATTTGGATAAGGATTTTTTTCGGGCGTCGTCTAAGTTGTGGCGCGAATTTCCCGAGTGGAAGACGGTAGGTTTAGAGTAGAGCAGGTAGCGGACCGCTCACATTCTCATGCGCGGGGCGGGCCTAACTCTCCTGCGAGGCGGTCGCACTGTTGCCGCCGGCGCCGGGGGACTCCTCTGTGGCTCGGGGCCCCGGCCTGCCCCGGCTCGGCTCGGCACATCAACAATCCTTCACAAAAAAGGAGGAAGGCATGCCACCAGCAGCCGAGCCGAACCAGGCTAGCTCCATCCCTTTCTCTCCAATGTGGGTGGAGTGAGAAAGCTGAATTTCAAAACGGCGAGTTTGCGATAATGTGCAAACGACAGACGTCTTTGTCAATGATACGCACAATTTTGTAAGACAGATTTTTGAAATATGTTAATTTTAATAAGAGTAATAGAAAAAAAAAAGTCCGGGGTGAGACGAAAGGCAACTCCGTTTCACTCCGTGCCTAAAAAGTGAAAAAACCGCATCCGTTGCTCCCCTCAGCATTCCCCACCCAGCCTCTGTTGGCGTGTTAACGCCCCGCGGCCGTCTCTCGTGCCAGTCAAAATAAGGGTGTTGTTGTGTTAACAGGTACGTATGCGTAGCTGAAAATATGTAATAGGATCTATAACTAAGAACAATTTTATTGCAAAATTTTGCAATTTTGAAAACAGTGATAATGAGAGCTCTATTTTTAGGCACGGAGTGAAACGGAGTTGCCTTATCGTCTCACCCCGAACTAGACATTTTTAGGCACGAAGTGAAACGGAGTTGCCTTATCGTCTGACCAGATTGGACTTTTTTTTTCTTTTAAGCATTGCCCTTATGGCCCTCTATAAGAATTTTCTGAAACTGTGCACGTGGAAGCAGGATACTTTTGCAGGGCACGCTGACGTGTTTTTACACTTTGAAAAAGCTTTCAAGTGGCCGAAAAATCGATTTAAAAGACAGCTATCTCACTTCTTCTTCTGGCAAAAGAAAGGGACACAACTATACGCGCCTCTACGGTCCACAGGCCCAATTGCTGTAGATCGATAACCAGGCAAAAAATCAAAAATCTGTCTAACAGAAATATCGAGGGTGACCGGGCAAGTACAGCGAGTCTACTTTTAAACTCATGAAATGTAACAGTTCTCGTAAAAGCGCATTTGAAATCCAGCTATCTCACACCACCCAATAGCAAAAGAAAGGGACAGAGCTACCCCCGCTCCCGCTCGGCTCGTCAGCTGGCTGCATCCGCTATTCCATCCTTTTCTAGTCCACTACCAAATCTTCCTTCCTTCTTTTTTTTGTTGCGCAGCCCTTGCCGGGTACCCATTGCCGATGTGCCGAGCCGAGCCGGGGCCTGGCCGAGCCACGGCTACGAGAGCGGCGACTCAAGGCAGGAGGACCGTTTCGGTGGGACCCTAACCCTCCCCTCTACCCTAGAGTACGCACAACAAGCCAAGGGACCCGAGACTCAGAGCGAGGCGTGCATTGTCGGGCCGCCGGGCCAAGCCGGACCTTGCAGGCCAGCACCGGGCGGCCCGCGAATGAGAATAAAGCGGTGCACTGACCGTTACTATAAAACTATAATTTTAAAACTGCCCTGTTCCATTACAAAACTAAAACAAACCTTCAAATATCATTCAATTAAAAAAAATTAAATAAACTCATAAAACATCAATGGGCGGTAACGTAACCAACCCAAACCCGTGCGAAACTCCGGGCCTGCCAGTGTCTCACAGAGTGAGACAGTATCTACAAATCTACAAAATGCCTAATCATGTGCAAAACTTCGGGCCTACCAGTGTCCCACTTTCTATGAAGCAAGTACTCTTATGGTAAAATCAAAACGAAATAAAATTTCAAAAATCTGTCTTACAAAATTGTGCGTATCATTGCTACAAGGACGTCTGTCTAGTTTTCACATTAGAAAATCATCGCAAACTCCCAAAAAAACGTTTTGAAATTCAGCTTTCTCACTCCACCAACATTGGAGAGAAAGGGATGGAGCTAGCCTAGTTCGGCTCGTCAGCTGGCTGTCTCCGTCATCTATCCTTTTCCATTCTACGGAAGAAGGCATGCTTTCCTCCTTTTTTGTGAAGCAGCCTTCATTGTTGATGTGCCGAGCCGAGCCGGAACAGGCCGGCGCCGGCGCTACAAGAGTTTTAACCCTAGTGTTGGAACCGCTTCGCGGAACCCAAGAGTACACACAACGCAGCAAGAGGCGCAACCCTATCAGGGCAAAGCCCAGTAGCATTGTAGATGGCTCGACCCACACCGAAGAGTCAGGGAGTCAGCCGCACCTGCCACAACAGTGCGACCGCCTCGCAGGAGAGCTAGGCCCGCGCATGAGAATGTGAGCGGTCCGCTGCCTTCGGGCTACTCTAAAACTAGCCTTTCCACTCGAAATAAATAGAAACCACGCCAAAACTTTTGCGTGGCCCAAACGAACTCATACCTTAAATTAAGAAGACTAAAGTTAAATTTAAATCAAATTTAAATTAAAAGTAAAAAAATTAATACTAAATTTGGATCAAATTGAACTCAATTTGAATGAATATTAAATTTCACTTGACTAAAATTTTAATAAAACTTAAATCAAATTTATATGTAACTTCTATCATATTTAAATTAAATTTAAACCACACTTTAATTCAATTCCGTACACTCCGGGACTACCAGTATCTCACGAAGCGGGATAGTACCTTTTTTAATTACGCGTCCCGCCTGATATACCTCTTCGGTAAAGCCGTAAACTGGGTGGCAGTCATTGCCTGCCACGGGAATTCCGTTGAATTCCACAGAACGGGAGTACGAAAGTGGGAAAGTGGGACCGTTCCCATACCTTCGTGGGCAATACTGTAGTTACCAGTGTAGGCAACAGGACATTGCTGTGTGTCTGCCTTGCCCGGCCGGGGTCCGTCGCCCGCCGACGCCGTGGACAGCATGCTGACGGCCGGGCTGACGGGAAGAGCAGCCCTTAACGACGATAAGATAGGCCACCCCAGCCGGCGGCAGCCGCTTCTGTCGTACCGGCACGGCCATGCCCGCGGCCCGGTGGGCCCGGTGGGCCCGTTGGGCCCGGCCACTCCACCCAGCCCGCCGGGGCTGCCTCCGAGTCACGCCCGGCAGCCCCACACCGTTCCCACGCAAGCACCGGCGGGGCCAACCGCGGCGCGCAGCTCCCCCTGGACGCCACCGCCGGCACCCCCTGGTACTAAGTGGCTATGTCGGCGCCCTGCCGGGACAGACAGGATTTCCCACAGGCGTACTCTAGAAACCACGCTGTAAAATTTCGATGAAAAAATCAACAATTTCCTGTTATTTGACGCCTTGTCTAGTAATTTTACAAAAAAAAAATTACAGCATTTTTACGGTTTTTACGACGTTTTGCTTTTAAAAAATACAGCGTTTTGGGGGTAGCTGGTAAAACAAAATTCCGTTCCCCTTCCCCCCCCCCTCCAAGAACTTTCTGGAAAAATACACAAAATCCCCCCATTTAGCCGACCATCAAAACCTTCCCGAAAAATATCTGGTCCCTATCTGAGCGAACACATTTCGACTGTGTGTTGGTCAGGCTGCAGGTGGCAGGCCCGGCGTGTGGCGGTGTGCGCCATCATCGGAACTGGGATAGTAGTTGTACTTGTTTTTGTCCAGCGGCACGGTATCGGGGGCCGGGCAGAGCGCTGCCTGCGCTGCCTGCGCTGCCTGCGCTGCCTGCTCGCGCGGCTTATGAGTTTGTTCCGCGCCACAGGGCAGGCATCTGACTTTGTGGGTCCGCACCCGCAAAAGCGTGGCAGCATGCCGGCAGCCCGGCACAGCAGCAGCGGCAGGAGCGGCACCGGCAGCACCGGCAGCAGTAAAGGAAAACGTCGGCTCGTTATACCGGCACGGATCCGATACGTGCACCTGACGGTACCCTTATCCACCCTCCACTCTTCTTCCAGTCTCTCACTCCCTCCCTCCCTCCCTCCCTCCCTCCCTCCCTGCCTCCCTCCCTCTCTCCCTCTCTCCGTCCCTCCGTCCCTCCGTCCCTCCGTCCCTCCGTCCCTCCGTCCCTCCGTCCCTCCGTCCCTCCGTCCCTCCGTCCCTCCGTCCCTCCGTCCCTCCGTCCCTCCGTCCCTCCGTCCCTCCGTCCCTCCATCCCTCTCTGTCTCTGTCTCCGCTACACACAACACCGCACGGCTGGCAGCGGGTGGCGGGTGGCGCCCGGCGGGCTGCACTCGGCCCGAGCCGCAGAGCACGCCCGTTAAACTGCTGGCCTATCTGGCCGGGCGCTCGCCGCGCCGCCGGTCGCATGGTTGACTCGCTGGGCGCACGAGTGCGCTGGCGGCAAAGCGGAACCCCGCACAGATCGAATTAGGAACGGGATTAGGGGGGGGGGGGAGGGGGTATATGAGATGAGAATCGCGGAGACATCCAGTCCGCGACATTAGCTTCGGGGCGGGCATGGTCAGAGCAGGGGCGGTCGGCGGGACGAGCGAGCGGCGGAGACACGGCACACCCAGGGAGCCGGGGAGACCCGCAGAGCTGGAGCAGCGCGCGGCACCGCAACCAAAAAGAGTGCCGCAAAGAACACGCTCGCGTTCTTGGATGGACTCCTTCTTGAAATGCTGGTGGTCCCAAGACCAGCACCAGAGCACCAGCAACAGACGCACAAAGGCCGAAGATGGAAGGGAGGGGGGGGGGGGCATTTTTCATGATAAAAACACGGAACTGCTCCAAATTATTTTCCATCTTTTGTTGCAGCGCTGAAGGTGTCGAGTCGCCGTCGGACGGAGGAACATGGAGGTCGGCGGTCAGCGGACGCCGGAGGACGCCTAGAGCAGGGGGCGCCGCCGCGGACCGCCGCCACCGGCTGACGGGGGTTGGGGGCGGCAGCAGCGGCGGCAGCAGCGGCGGCAGCAGCGGCGGGCCGCAGCCAGTCGGCCGGTAGCGCCTCGCCAGCCCCCCCAGTCCGCGGCGGGCTCTGACAGCGCGCGCCCCCCGACGCAGCCACCCCCGGAGCAGCCACCCCCGACCGAGCCGACGCCGCCGGCGGCACGGACATCGCGCCGGGTGGACCTCGCGTGCGTGCGTGCGTGCGCGTGTGTGGAAGTGTGCGCGTGGTGAGCGACGCTTAGCGTGCGCCCGTGTGTGTTTGTGTGTGTACGCGCCGTGCGCGAGTGAGGCGGATGGAAGGGACGCGTTCAGTCTGAGACGCGCCAGGCCCGCCGTCGGCGTCCTCGACGGCCGTGCACAAGTCTGCAGACATGCACTAAGGGGAGCACGTGAGTTCAGCTTCTGTTTTACTGACAAAAGTGCAAGTGTTGAACGTAGACGTGGCCCTGAAAGGCGGCTGCATCGCAGTCACCGTGGAAATCGGACGCTCCCAGCTACGAAGAGGTTTGCGAAGCCGGTCACGTCCATCTGGGAATTTACGAATTTTACCCCCCTAAAACAGCGGGGTGTGCCGCGGTACCTGGCGCCTGCAAGGGTAGGCCAGGTCGCACGGAACGCGTACCCAATCATCGTTTTTATCTCCCGGTGATCTCTGACGGCGAATGTTCGATTGCGATTACTCGTAACCGCCTCGCCTACGTGATCTGCCTGCCGTCCTGCCGCCCTGCCGCGCGACCCCCCCCCCCCCCTCCTCCCCGGCCTCGCGGGTGGACTCGGAGCCAGGCCTGACGAGTACGGCTCCTATCCAGCCCTGTAGGGCACGCCGCCCCGCCCGCCCCACCAGGCGCTGCCAGGCCGCCGCCGGCAGATCATCCAGCAATAACGAGGGGGATAAGGTGCGGCGCTGAGCCGGAGCAATCGCAGACACAGACTGCGAGGCGCTCCGACAGTCTCGTCCAATCAGGCCGGACGGATTTACTCCCGTAACAACCCGGCCAATTTAACGAGAAATTTCGTCGCGAAATTCCTATGTTTGCAGTGTTATTTATGTTTGTTTTATAAACATGCAGGAATGTTTTCATTCTGTGTACAGTGCGTGTAGTGTTCGTTTTTTTAACAAGAACCCCAATTACCGGTACTGCATCGATATCGGCCGTTGTTTGGCTGACGATCAGCGGCGTGTCTGCCGTGCTGGCGCCGGGAGTGGCCTCGTGGGAGCGGCGGCAGCGGCGGCGCGGCGGGCCCCGGCCAGCGCCTGGCTTTGCGGGGCCGAGTCAGCGTGGCGCCCGCCGAGCGCCGCGGAGCCAGGCAGCCGGGAAGGCAAGCAACCAGGCAGCCCGCCAGGCAGCCAGCCAGGCAGCCAGCCAGGCAGCCAGCCAGCCAGCCCCCGTGCCCGGCCCTGGCCGCGGCCCCCGGGACCGACTCCCCTTGGCAACCTGTTGGCGTACCCTCGTTACATAACGTGCTGGTGATGAGGCAGAGGCCCCCCGGGGTTCCCGAGGGGGACCTTGAGGGGGAGCGGGAGCGGCGGGAACAGCCCCGCGCCGCCAGCAGCGCGGCCCCAGCCCGACCCCGCGCCGCCGCGCCGCCGCGCCGCCGCGGCACGACCTGGGCGCCGCCACCGCCGCCGCCGCCGCCGCGCCTCCGGAAGGACGCAGAGGAAAGGGATCGACTCCGTTTGTCGGCCGTGATTGTGCGGGCCGGGCAATCTTATCTGCCGGTGTTGACCGTGCCTCTGGAGGGCGATGGGCGCGCCGTGCTGGCTGCGCCGCCGTCCCGTCCCGGGCCCGGGATGTGTACATCCCCCAGCCCTGCTCTCTCTCTCTCTCCCTCTCTCTCTCTCTCTCTCTCTCTCTCTCTCTCTCTCTCTCTCTCTCTCTCTCTCTCTCTTACTCTCCCCCTCCCTCCCTCCCCCTGCCTCTCTTATCTCCGCTCTTCATTCGATTGGAATAAGCCTCCAGGGCCCGGCCCCCGGCCGGCGGCCGTCGCATCATTGGTCCTCCCCGGGAGAAGCTTTAGGAGCCAAGCCGTACGGACCAGAGGGGTCCCCGCCGCTTGCTCCGGCTATGAAGACGGTCACACACTACTCAACCGCCGGCAGGGCTAGAAAAACAAGCCGGCCCGTCCCTACCCCAAACCGCGGCCGCATCCGAGCGGGAACAGAGGCCACTCCGGCAATTTACTCCCCCGGTCATCCATGCCAATTCTATGACAATCCAGAAACAAAAACAAACGTCCCTTCCAAACGAGTCAAATATGAGTCTATGCGCTAAATTTATCATATTCATGTCTACCGCTGGCGGGAATCCTGTTGCCGGTGCTTATTTGACAGGCGCACGCGACGACCCCCCCACCCCGCGCCCCAAGTTATAGAGACGGAAAATATAACACGGGGAAAGCAGCGAAAGAGGACGGAAGCTCGCGTTTAACAGGGTCGTAAAATAGTGCTGGCGGACTGGCCGTCACTCTGTTGGTCCCGCTGGGCCCCGCTGGGCCCCGCCGCGCCCCGCCCGTCCCATCTGCATTCATTACATCGACCTCGCGGGATTTAATTGTGCGTGGAAAAGGCAGACGGAGCACCACCACCTTGTCACGGCAGCGCGCTGTCGCTCGCAAAAGGAAAACGAAAAGAAAAAGCTGAGTGCCGTACTAGCTGATTTTATCGCCGACAAGGCAACGAATTTAGTGTGGAGGGGACGAACTACATTTCGTTTTGGTCAGCAAATGCGACCTCCAATGCCGGTGCTTTTTGTATAAATGACGCAAATTTTAGTGATCCGCTCCTCGGAACGTCTAAAATTATCCCATTCCCGAGTCGGGCCCCCCGACCACCCTCCCGTCTCCTCAGCTGAGAATGTTGACAAGGTCTTTGAGAGGGCAGCTCGCAGCGCTGACGCCGTCCGTCTCACTACGCACGCGCCGTGCGCGCGCCCGGAGCCTACGGAGGGTGGCGGCCGGTCTTAGATGAAAGTGCGATATGACGCAGTTATTCTGGATCCAATCTCCCGAAAAGCACCTCGCCATCTCATTAAGGTTTGAGCGCGGGGAGTGGAGCAGGGCCTCGAGCAGGGCGCTCCTTGCTGTTCCGTTGTCTTGCTTACGAGACACTGGCGGGTGCGAGCAGTGCAAGTCCCGCAATGATTCGAGCCGTACGAACAACGTCCGCGTTCTCAGCGGCGGATTCCCTCTCCGGAGTGCGTTTCCAAAGCAAGGAAAACATTGCCGATCGTCGCTTCCAATTATTTTTATATTGCAGCCAATGACGGACGCACCCCCCGTCACCGGTGAGAGTGGGAGCAAGGAGGAAGCGAGGCTCGAGGGCCGGGAGGCCGGGAGGCCGGGAGGCCGGGATGGGGCGGGCCGCTGCGAGGCTGCTGCTGCGGGGAGCGCCCACACGCCCTCCCTTCCCGCCGTCATCAAGGAGGCGGCCGCAGTAATGAAATAACTACGGCACAGCACTTGTGCCAGGGCCATACATACACATACACACGTACACCTGGCCGAACAATAAAGTCAGTCGGTGGGGTGCGGCACGGCGTAGGGAGGGGGGGGGGGCGGGCCGGCCGCAGTGTAGTGACAAGGTTACCAGAAACAAAGGGGCAGAGCCAGGGGTGGGTCTCCGGCTCGGGCCCCGGCCTCTGTCCTACGACCTCCGGGTCGGGCCGGGCTGATCCGAGCCGAGCCAAGGCGAGGCAGGCCGAGCCGAGCTAGTAGTGCCGAGGAAGGCCTCGCGTCATATTGTAAGACACCGCGACAAATGAGATCGTCTGGGTGGAAGCACATCACACAGGGGAGGGGCGGGGAGACGTTTTTTTTCCTTTCAAGACACACGTCGACGTGGAGGAATGCGCCCCCTCCCCCTCCTGCGAAGCTGAAGCTGCTGTGTCGTGTCACGGGGGGGGGGGGGGACAGAAATGACAACGGAAACTTGGTGTAAACAGCCTTGTATACAGGAGGGCGGGCAGCAGTCAAAACAAGTAATTTTAATCTTTCTTTTCTTATTGGAAAAAAGTCCTACTTGTGTCACAAAAACAAAAAGCTTCGAAAATAAGGATGGCTTTATCTGTCGCTGTGCAGGCGGTTGACGATGTTGAACGACCCTCGAGTCCGCAGCTCCCGTCGGGCGCCACACCTCCTCCACCACACCTACCCCCTACGGCCACAGGCTGCCACGCAACCTCAAAACCTCTTCGCACTAATGTCCCCCCGTTGGCCCGGGCCGGCCCGACCCGGCACAGCACCCCGCATCCGCTACCGCCCCTGTCCGGACGGCCCCAGCCCCCGGCCCGCCCCCCGCCCCTGCCGCCCCGCTGCCCGGGTACACAGTGGTACACGGCCACAGAGCACACAGCGGCCCGGCCGCACTGCTGTACGGGGGACTCCTGGCTGCCCCCTCGGAGACCAGGACTTTACTCTCCGTTTACCGAATTACGGCTACGGCCGCCTCCTGTCGCCCATGTGTCGTGTGGCGCGCGTGAGGCCTGTGTGCGTGAGCCGTGTGCCGCGGGCCAGTTGCGAGGCGCCGCGGCCGCGTGTCGTGCCGCGTGCCGCGGTGTCCTCCTGGCTTCTCCCGGGGAGCGGCGAATGCCCCTTTTTGAAGCGCGCGCCTGAGCGTACGGCGCCCTTTGTGAAGCGCGTGAGCGTGAGCTGTGCGCGTCCGTTGCGGGCCGGAGAGGCGCGCGTCAAGAAGATCGCCTCCCGCCTGCTCCGTGCCATCTGCATTATTACTAGACACCGCGGGGGGAGGCCGCCGTTGCTGCCGCCGTTGCTGCCGCCGTTGCTGCCGCCGCTGCTGCCACACCTACCACCTACCGGCTCCTCCGTCACCCCGCTCCACCCGATGCGCATATTCACCTCGCTTTCCCTCTCCAATTTCAGCGCCACCCGCATGTGTTTCGCACATATATATGTATAAACAGAGAGCTGCGCGGCCGCACGATAAAACCGCACGATGTTGTATGTATGTGTGTGTGTGTGTGTGGTCCGGTGAGTGGGTGCGGGGGCGTATAGCGAGCACGGCCGGTCGCACTGTGGGACGGGCAATACGCCAAGTGGACGCAGCCCCACAAAGTCTTATCGCATGAGTTATAGTCCGAGTGGCCCTTTTCCACCCCCACCCCTCCCCTCCAACCCCCTCCCATTGTGGGCGTGAGGTGTACACCCCCTTCCTTCCCCACCTCCGGCCCTCCCTGGAGTGTCGTCTTGACCGGCGTGACGCCTAATTTAATGTCACTGGCGTTGCCGCTCCGTTGTCTTGCCACTGCGTGGCCTACAGTCGGTCGGTGGGAGGGGCGGGGCGGGTGGCGGTGATGGTGGAGGGTCCCCGGGCACGACCCTCCCCCTCCCCCTTCCTTGCACTAATTGCCAGCCTTGCGGCCGACAAGGTGTTAACGATGCGTATTTCGTGGAAGCTAACAAAGTCGTCCGCCATGCTGCCGGGCAAAGTGTTAAAATGGGCGTTTTTTCCTCTTTCGAGAAGGCTAACAAAGTCGCTCCTTTGGTAAGCCTGCGGCCCTGCGGCCAATCCACGCCATTCGCGTCAGCAGCGACAGTCCCTTTTTGAGAAAGAAAAACGGAATCTGGGTGGTTTAAATCTTGGCCGGGCGCCTGGTGGGTAGGCAGACCGAAGCCAACGCACGCACGGGAGCCACGCGGGCTGGCCTATCCTCCCGATCGCAGGCGCTCCCGCCCGGTCGGTGCCCAGTGCAACGTGTGGTACGACGCTGTTCGGACCTCTGCTTCAGCACGGCCAGCAACAACAATTTAACGCGCTGGCCGCGGAGGTCCACAGCAGCACAAAAGAAAAGACCCGGGGATCCGAGCTCGAGGCGGCGCCGCCCCGCCACTGCTGAGGAGACGCCCGCCCTTCGCAGCTGCAGTGCTTTTGTCTCTTAGCAGGCGCATCCGTGATTGACTCTGCGGAAGCGGCACCACGGCGAGGCGATCCGGAAGGCGAAGGCGAAGGCGAGCGGCGGGTGGGGGGAGAAGGGGGGGGGGGTCGACAGGGCTTATGAGTACGAGAAAATCCCGACCAGGGAACCAGGTCGACTGTCACTCTCCGGCACGACGGGATCAGGGGCTGTCCTTGTGTCCATCCCGTTGGCCGCCGAGAAGCGCCTCCTGCTGCCAGAGCCGGCCGCCGCCGTCCGGGGCCCGCCGGCTGCGGTGAGGCCGAGGCCAGCGCTCCAGGGCGGCGGCCCGGGCAGCCAAACGCAGCGGCGGCAGCCGCGGCGAAAGTTGTCGCCCGCGGCGAGGAGGCGAATCGCAATTTGAATACAAATTCAGGTCGGAGAGGACGGCAACGGCAGCGGCGGCGGCGACGACGGGGAGGGGATAAGAGGCGTCCGTGGGAGTCGGCCTTCGATGTTAAAGAGACGTGGAACGGAGTTGAGGGTGTGGGGCGTGCGGAGCGGGGCGGAGCGAATTTATGGCGTACGGTCTTAAAGACTGTTTCTGAATTTAAATGTTTGGAAATTTTTCTATGGAAGTGCGCGCGTGCCGGGCGGGTTGTGGTTTGGGGAGCTCTGAAACTTTAATCGATATTTTCTCTGCACACTCCATAGAGTTACCGTCGAATATTTAAAAGGGAAATGTGTCTTGCTGTGTGGATTCCTGGATAGTTTGGAAGCAAAGCCAACTTTGGCATTTGGAGCCACCCCGGAGACTGGACCGTTGGCCGGACAGCACGAACTGACCCCGTCGTCTCGGGCAGCACAGCGGCACAGCAGCACAGCTGGACTGTCGGAAAAGTACGGGGAAGAAAAGGCTGCACTCCACTACGGACTCTGCCCCCCGCGCAGGCGACAGCCACGTCGGCAGCTGGGAGATGCGCTCAGCAAAGCCCACCCGTCCTTGCAGGCGCAGGCTGGCTGGCGCACTGACTGTAGAACAAGTTCAGCGCGGGCGGGAGCCATCGCGGGGAATTATTTACAGCGGTCGTGCGGGCAGTGCGGGACTGCGGCGACCAGCCCGTCCCGACCCGACCGAACCGGACCGGGCTGCGCCCGTTGTTACGTAAGTGCAATCAATGAATAAGCAGAGCGGATTAATTGGCAAGCAGGGCGCCGCGGCTCCCAGCTCCGGGGTGAGTGGCGGAGGCCGGCAGAGCAACAGGCACACAGAAGGGGGCGTCTGCGCAGGGCCCACACGACGCCAACGTCGACACTGTGCTGGGGGAGGACGACGAGAAACGTGAGCCGCGGGAGTCCTCAGCTCTTAGAACAGGAAGATGAACCGAGCGCTAGCGAGCTGTCGGAATAACCAATAGATATTCATCGGGGCACCGGCCAATTATAAGCCATCGGAAAATAAGCAGCAGCCCGCCGCCTTCGGTATGGCGCCCCACAGGCTGTGCTCGGCGGCGGCGGATTTTGCTGGTGCGAATATGGTGTGCCTGACTGACTTGCTGCTCGCGAGCCGCCGCCGCCGCCTGGAGGCCCGCGTGGCGGTCGGAAATTAGAGCGGAGCGCTGCTGCCCCGGCCGGCGGGTTGCGCGCGGGCGGTGCGGGAGAGCGGCTTTTCGCCACTTTTCGCCGCTTTTCGCCGCTTTGCGCCGCTTTTCGCCCACCCCGCGCGGCGCGCTCCGAAACACTCTTTGTTTCTCTCTCGGCACACACTTTTCTCCGCGGCACAACACATGTGTGGCCTTGGCGTGCGTGGCTGCGGGGTTGGCGCGCCCCTCCGCTACGGCCGCCGTGGCGGTCGCATAGCGGCAAGGACAACGACGGCGGTGGCCTCGGCCCACTGCCGCACAGTGGGACGAAAGGCAAAAAAAGGTGGCCATAGGTCGGTCTTCGTCAATGTTCTCTTCTAACGTCAAAATTCCTATGGTAGTGATCACAATACTCCAATTCATTAGATATCGAAAGAATTTCCAAAATATCTGGTCACAGGAGCTGCAAGTGCACTCTCAAAAAAAATCAAAACAATGCTTGAATCAAGCATCGAGTTAAATGCGCAAGCTTCAATCAAGAAACTTACAGCAAGGATCTCAAATATGCTAAATTCAAACAGCTTTTTTTGAGGGTGTGATAGCCGCCAACTTTGAATGGTCTTCTCAGTGGATGGGAAACACGGCCGCACCACTCGAGTTATGAGCGTACATGTGGAAAGAGGAGTCTTCAAGCTCTCAGCCACGTTTTTGCCGTTTGTCACTCTGTGTGCCGCGGCTGCGACCACCGCCGCTGCTGCCGGCCGCTGAGATAGGGACGGCAGCCTGGCCCCGATAACACCGGGGTGCCAGCACGGGCCGGCGGGTGCCACTGAAGGCGCCCGGAGGGTAGGCAAGGCCGACGGCCGGCGTGTACGCGTGCCGTGCGGGCTGGCCTACCCCGCCGTTGGCAGGCGCTCGCCGTCGCCGTCCGCTAGTCGGGTTCGCATAGGAAGCGCGGACGTGCCTCATGGCCGACGGCTCCTAAGCCGTCGGCATCCCCGGAGTTCCAGCCCGACCCAGCTGCCTCCGGCTGCCCCTAGCTGCCCCCGGCTTCCTCTAGCTTCCCCCGGCTGCCCCCCGGCTGCCCCTAGCTGCCCCCGGCTGCCTCTAGCTTCCCCCGGCTGCCCCCCGGCTGCCCCCGACCTCGGTGGGCCCTGTCCGCCGACGAGAGCGAAGAAGATGTCCCTAAATTAATCTCCCGACCATCGGGTCAGCGCCGGCGCTGTGCCCGCCACCGCCGAGTGCCGTGCGCGGCCTGGTAAGTAGCGAGAGTGGGGCTGTGCATTCGTTTCACGACGGAGTAAAATTGCCTACAGAGAGAGAGAGAGAGAGAGAGAGAGAGAGAGAGAGAGGGGGGGGGATGAGAGAGGGACGAGATAAGGATGAGAGAGAAAGAGAGAGAAAGAGAGAGAAAGAGAGAGAAAGAGAGAGAGAGAGAGAAAGAGAGAGAGAGAAAGAGAGAGAGAAGAGAGAGAGAGAGAGAGAGAGAGAGAGAGAGAGAGAGAGAGAGGGGGGGGGGGGAGTGTTCGTGGAAGGAGGCGGCGTTCGGGCGGAAACTTGACGTTGGGAAAGAGGTTTCCGGAGGTCCGCCGGGTGTCGCGCCGGCGGAGAACGGAACGGGGCCCGGGAGGCCCGGAGCGGAGTATCTTTGCAGGAGGTGCCATGCCGCTGTGCCAGTGGTGTGAGTGTGCGCTCCGTATCCCGGCGGCCCTGCGGCCCCGTCACACTGCCAGCCAGCCCCGGTGGACCCGTGGGTCCTGCCCCCGGCCCCGGCCCCGGCCTGCACGGCCAGCAGGCACCCGGGAGCCCTTGCAGCGCACGCCCCGTTTCCGAGACGGGAGAGGCAGAGTGCAGGAAAGGGAATATAACAACTGCGCTCCATGGGACTCGGGCATCGAGTGGGCCGCGGGAGTGGGTTCCAGATTCACGGCGGGGACTTAAGCGGGAAGCCGGGAAGGCTTCTACCAGCAATTCAAACGCAGGCCGCTGATACCGGAGTGCCGAAGCCGGATTCCGGAACGATGAGGCAGCAAAGTCAGCGACCTCCTCGGACACATGCAGGGTCACGGGGGCCAACGGGAGCACGGGCGGCCGGCTTTCTTAAGAACAAAGTTGAGCGTAAGCCTTTGAGTGTCGCGCGGCCGGCGGCGCTGCCGAGCGCAATCAAAGGGGCTCAAAGGCGGTGGCGGCAGCGGCGGCGGGGGGAGGGCGGAGTTGGCAGGGGGGGGGGGGGGGGGGGGCGGGGGCAGCGGGGACAGCGACGACGGCGGCAATATTGAAAAGCACAACGGAGGAGCGTGGCGTGGCGCGGTGGGACGGGGTCTAATCGAATGAGAAGAAAGTAGGAAGGTCAAACGTCAGAGAAGTGGAGAGGCGGGGAGGAGGAGGGCGCGGCGCGGCGCGGCGCGGCGGGGCGGGGCGGGGCGGGGCGGGGCGACCAACGTGAGGACGGCCCTGGCGGATCCGCCCAGTCAATGGCGTCTGGAAACCTCCTCGACACCCTGCCGCCCTGCTCGCCCCCGCCGCCTCTGCCCGCGACAAACGCACTCTAGAACTTACCAGCAGCCAGTAAAAGGAGTTGGGGCGGGAATCGCCGGGGCTCTGATATTATCAAAAAGTTTTGAAGCACGCCGCTCGGCGGCGGGCGGCCGGGCACTGGGGCAACTGTATAACACCAAACGGATTGAGGCACTAACAGGGGTATAACAAGAATAACCACACGCCGGCGCGCGCTGTGCGAAATTCCTTTCTGATACTAGTTGGGGGGGGGGGGACTCTCTCTCTCTCTCTCTCTCTCTCTCTCTCTCTCTCTCTCTCTCTCTCTCTCTCTGCCTGTCTCTCTGTCTGTCTGTCTGTCCGTGTGTCTGTTTCTGTCTATATGTCTGTCTGACTCTGACTCTCATTCGCGACCATATCGGTTCGCGCCCTACTGCCCTTCTGCCGCCAGCTTCTATACACACACACACACACACACACACACACACACACCGCTCAGGTTTCTATCCGCGACCCTCTAAAAAAAAATTATCCCCTCCACCCGCCGCCCCTCACGCTCCACCGCTATTCCGCTGTGCCCAAGCAATGGCGTTTTAACGACGAGCGTCGCTGTAATTTTCCGGGCCAGTCGTGCCGTGCGGCTGCCGCTGCTGCCGCTGCTGCCGCGGCTGCCACGCAGGATGGCCCCGGGGGCGGGACAGTAGCCGCCGGCAGCGGTCAGAGAGGGCGAGAGCCGGGCAGGCGGGGTCGGCGGGCGGCGTGTCAAACAGGTTATACGCGGCGAGGGGTGTGCTGAGCGCGCAGTCAGTACCGGGAAGCAGAGGGCTCTCGCACTGGCATTCTCACAGCGGCTGCCGTGCTGCGGTGGCAGCTAGCAACACACGACGGTCTGCACGATGACGTGCCCATTCGGCGAGGGGAGGATCACTCCACCGAAACGTGTATACACATAGATTTGGGGATTTTGAAGGACTTCCCCGCAGAGTAAGGTGAACGCATTCGTATATGTGATCCACTTTGATTTGGGATTGCTCCCAAGCCACAGGTCTACAAGATGGTACAGTAGCCTAGAGGTCTAGGGGCGGGGCAGCGAGCCTCAGCCCTCTGGGCTGTAAGAGTGGGTTCTCATTTCCACTGAGGGGGAGCGGAGGAACAAAGATTTAGAGCGGTGATTACCAGTGGTGATTTGACAGAGGAAAAGGCTGTTACGTTCAAGAAAAGCACATCCCAGAAAGATACATTTTCAGATATTTATGGCATATTTTCAGACATGCCTGTGCACCATGGACGTCTATGGGCGAGCCGTGGACAGTCACGAGCAGCCTATGTCCAATTTTCTGTGGACGTCCATGAGCACGTCATACAGGGGTGTCAAAACGCATCGCGTAGAGGAGAAAATGAAAGAAGAAAAGGGGGGGGGGGAGAGGGAGAGAGAGAGAGAGAGAGAGAGAGAGAGAGAGAGAGAGAGAGCGAATTGTTATTCTGCTCTGAGAGACATAATAATAGGGTCCAAAACGCACACCGACCTCTTTTCGGCGAAAGCCCAGAATTACGTAATCCGAAAAGGGAGGCGGACAGCGTTGGCCGGGCGGGCTGGCTGGCTGGACGCGAGGAGATTACGCTCAGGATCTACATCGCGTAATTATTCAGCGGGCCCTGCGGTTACGTCACGGACGGTCCCCGAGCTGGGCGGCGGCTGTCGAGACGAATAGAGAAAGTTCTCTCGAGGACGTCGGAAGGCGCTGCTGCTGTTCAGCCGAAAATTCCCGCTCCGTCGCCACGAGGGGGAGGCGCGAGAAGTGGCCGTCCAGCCGTCCACTAGCCGCCGTACGGTGTGCGAGCGGGCGGGCACCCCTCATGGACGTGGAGCTGTGGTGGTGTGCGTGTGTGTGTGAGCGTGTCTGTATGTGCGTGTGTTTGTCGATTGACATTTATCGCTGACGGCGGCGGCGGGAGACGGCGGCGGCGGCTGTGGCCGAAGCTAAAGTGATCGCTGCGCGTCAAGTTGGCGAGCGGTGGCTCCGGGAGAAACAAGGAGGGGATGGCGCTCTATCGCCGCGCCGCGGCCGATCCGGTATCCCGGTGTCGTCGGCCCGATAAGCAAGTGGCCGCCTCCGGGGCCTCAGGCTCCGGGGCCTGCGGGGCCTGCGGGAGGCGGGGGAGACCGGAACGCCCCCAGGAAAAGGGAGTCGAGTGCCCAGCGGGGCGCCAGCGGGGCGCCAGCGGGGCGCCAGCGTGGCAGCGCGGCCGCGCCGCGGCGGTCCGGCGTGGCGACGACACTGACACCGGTACTCTTCTCGGCGAGGCCGCGCTAAGCTCGGCCTCCAGAATTTACATCGCATTAAAGGTCGAAATAAGAAGGAAAAGAGAAGAGGAAAGGAAGACTGAAGCGAGAGCGATAGAAATGGAGATGCCGGCAGGCGGGCAGCCCCGCACATGCACTCGGGCTAATTGCGGCCCGGTGGGCTTCGCCTGGCTTCGCCTGGCTTCACCTGCTCTGCTGTCGCCGCCGCCGCCGCCGCCGCCGCTGCTGGCACTCCCCCTCCGGGTCCCCAGCGCCACCACCTGCGCCATAGGAGTGGCCCGCTTAAATGGAAATCGGCGCCAATGGTGTGTGCGAGAGTGATGGAGTGGCGGCGGCCCGCGGCAGGGCGCTGATGAGAGCGATTTGAAAAACGTACCGAGGGGGAGGCGGGGAGCAAATGAGAAGGGAGGGGGGGGGGGAGGTTATGAGGCTGCAGAAGGAATCTTCGGCACGCCGACCTGAGGTTGAGGCCGCTGGGGAGGGAAGACGGAGAGTCCCCGATGGATCCGCCTCACAAGCCCCCCCCCCCCCCCTCTCCCTACGCCTGGCCGACAGGCTGGGCAGATCACAGGCGGAGATGGAGGAATATTAAAGTCGAGGACTACAGAGAGGGCAGGGCGGCGGGCAGCGGGCAGGGCGGGTTGAGAATCGCGGCCTCTGCCGCCCAACCCCCTTCCGCCTGCGCTTCTTTTTCTTTTTTTCATTACGGCCGGAAATTAATTTGCTGGACGCCAGTTTACAAACAAAAGGCCGATTCGGCTCCGGTTGAGTGCGTCTCCCGTCCGCTCCAGGCAGCTTCGTTCAGCATCAGCGTAGTCAGGTGACCGTCTGCGCGGCCGGGCGGGAACTACGGGGACTACGGGTGTCCCGAGGGCTCCGGGGACTACGGGGACTGCAGGGACTCGCGTCGAACAAAGGTCAACCGCTCGCGACCCGGTACGCAGGCGGTTTTTTTTATCTCAATTTCTAGTCCACCTGGAGTAGATCGGATTACTCCGATGGCCGTTGGCGGCCCCGGCGGCCTCGGCCTCCCCCGGGACCTGTCCGACATCATGGGATCACGTGGGCGCGCAAGCGGCGACAGGGAGCATCGAGTGACATGAGGCTCGCCAAGCGAGGCGGCTGCGTTAACGGTCACGGCGCGACGCGGTCGTCGCAGCGGCGAGCGAAAGCACCCACTCATGTCGGGGCACGACTTTCAGGCCGTCGACAATGTCAACTAGCTCAAAGCCATCCTTGCTTTCATTTTTCGCCAGCCCTTCGTTTTTAACACCGCCACAGAGAGACAGTAAGGGCGTTTTTTTTTCACGTCTCGACACGTTTTGGTAGAAACGGACAGGATCCGGTCTTATAGTCTGATGCTGACCGTTCGTTCAGGCGTCTGTCCGTTGACTTATCCTTTACGCAGAAGCTTCAAATTTGGAATGACGTCGACAAACGTGCGGTTGCAAAAAAATTGTCGCGTTTCTGTTTTATGAGAAATATTCTATTTTGGATTTGCAAGGTGAGGGTTGGCCGCGCTGCAGGCGCAGGAGGTGGTGTGCCTGCAAGGCGGACTTAGTAATTCGGGACAGGCTGAGGTTACCGATTTTAATCGGTCCAAAATAGTTCCCACCGATCGGTCCCTAAGTGACTTGGCGGTGGCCAATACGGCCCATTTAAAGCCGCCAGCAGGCTAAATTGGCCAAGTTCCTCGGTCAGACAGAGATGCCAGAGGGGCTGGAGAGGAACTGGCACCGAGGTTTGACGGGGGGATGGGCAAGCTTGTTCCGGTCCAAATTGTGTTACGTTCGCTCTGTGTTACAGGCGGCAGGCAGACGCCATGGAGGCTGGGACGGCGCCGGCCCTCGGCGTGGACGTCCTTGTCGTGGAATGGTCCACGCCGCTGCCCTTCCTGGACGACAACGCCACCCTGCTGCACAACGAGACGCCGAACAACTGCTCCAACGACTACTGCGTGCCGGACGAGGACTACCTCAACATGATGGAGAACTACGTGTTCCCCACCAAGTACGAGTGGATGCTGATCGTCCTGCACGCCGCCGTCTTCTGCGTCGGCCTCATCGGCAACGCGCTCGTGTGCGCCGCCGTGTACCGGAACCCGGGCATGCGCACCGTCACCAACTACTTCCTCGTCAACCTGGCCGTGGCCGACTTCCTCGTCATCCTGCTGTGCCTGCCTCCGACCGTCGTTTGGGACGTGACGGAGACCTGGTTCATGGGCACGGCCCTCTGCAAGATCGTGCTCTACTTCCAGGTGAGGACGGCAGATTGCCGCGGTGCCGGTGCAATTTGCTCTCATAACGCAACCAGCCCTTGTGACCAATCCATCCATTTCCCAGGAAGGACGTCTTCGGCCAACCCCTCGGTCAACCCCTCGGCCACCCCTACGACCACCCTACGGCGACCCTACGCCCCCCCCCCCTCCCCACGGCACCCACAAGGCAATCTCCACGGCCACCTCCATGACCAGCCCCACAGCTGCCTCCCGTTTCCCCGCCCACCGCCCCCACACTTTCAGGCGACCAGCTGGCTCTCATTCTGCTAATTGCATCCGGCGAGTAATTCTACGGCAGTCAGCAGGCGTCACGGCCACGTCCTCTCCCTTTCTCCGGCGAGTACTGGCGGCGCTCGCGGCCCTCGCGGCTGTACCGGCCGCGCTGCGAGTGAAAGCTGCACTTTACGCCACCCACCCTCGACGATCAACCTGATTACGTCCCGCTTAGCGCTTCGGGAACGCGGGAAACGCGCTCACGGTCGTTTGATGGAGTGGCGCCACGAACGTATAAAGGGACCCGGGCAGGTAGGCACGCCGCAGAACGGGTGCGCCGACGCGTTGCCAGCCTCCGGGCGCCCTCCCTGTGGACCCCGGGCAGGTGGCCACGCAGCACAACAGGTACATGGCCGCGTTTGCCTGCCATCCCGGAAGGTAGGCACGCTGCACAACACAACAGGTGCGCCGCCGCGTGGCCCACCCTCCGGCCTCCGGGCGCCCTGTGCGCCCTTTCGGCACTCTGGGCTCGGCAGGGGCTCCGGCGGGGCGATGTGCAAATCAGACGAAAGTGCAGGCTTGTGCCAGCCGGGGCAAGTGTTTGTCGTTGGAGACATTTCGGCGGGCGACGCCGGGGAGCAGCGAGGGTGCTGGGGCAGACGAGTACTCCCGCCTCGCCCCGGCTCCTGCGCCTCCGGCCGGCTTCCGCGTAAAGCCCTGGCCCTGGGCCCCTCGTCCTGACGCAGTCGGGGCGCGAGCGGCGATACTCGAGCTGCAGCGCCTCCTGCCGAGCCCCGCCTCGGGAGCAACGGCAAATAAGAGACACGTTGCCGAAAGGTTGACACTCTCTCTCTCTCTCGCTCTCCCTCTCTCCCCTCCGTGTCGTCAGCTTCCTTAGCGTACCTCCCACCCAGAGCATTTTCACAAGAAGAACCAATGTCACGTCGTTGTGTGTCGCTAGCTCCGGGTGGGTGGGGATAGGCCGAGGCGGTACATCACAGGGAGGAGTAAAGAAAGACATAGCGAGAGTAAGTGCGTGTGTGTGTGTGAGAGAGAGATAGAGATAGAGAGAGAGAGACGCAGGCGATTGACAGAGTGGGATGGCTACGCTCTCGCGGTGCGTGAGACCGCATCTATGGCACTTTGCATTCATTTCGTTCATTTCAGTGAGCACACGCCCCATCTCTCTCTCTCTCTCTCTCTCTCTCTCTCTCTCACGCACATACGCAATCACACACACACACACACTCACACACATACATGCGCACTTGTCATCTCTTTCCTGCCATTCTTTGGCTCCCTGCCATAGAACGAAAATAAATAAAAAAGCAGTACACACACTCACACACACGCACGCATACACACGCACACGGGCCCCGCGGGTGCCGCTCCCTGAGGCCCGCGGTGGCTCGGTTCCGACTCGCCCTCCCGGGAGCGGTCTCACTCGCTCCCCTCCTGTCCCCGCACAATATGTCTGCGCCCCGCCAGCGCCGCGTCGCTCAATGCCGATTTCCAAAGAAGCTCCTATTACATTTTCTATATGTCGAAAGTTTGTACTCCAGCCACGAAGCAAAGCTGATGTAGCCCAGATTTTTGAATCCAGCAGTTGGGACACGACACCTTCGCAGTCCTCATTCTCTCTTTCTCTCTCTCTCTCTCTCTCTCTCTCTCTCTCTCTCTCTCTCTCTCTCTCTCTCTTTGGAATAAGTTACCTGCCCCTGTTACTCGGTGTGTTATTGTAAACTCATTTAAAACACATGCGAGGAATCATTTTCTGTTACTTTGAAACAATTCTTTCTCTGTTTGTTTCCCTTGTTGTTAAACTATGTTACCATTTATGCGGTGTTGTGGTAAGTCTTTAATGACGTTGTTTGTATTCACTTCTAAGATGTACACAAATGGGACTTATAGTCCTTATGTACTTCAGCCGAATAAATCAAATCAAATCAAAATCTCTATCTCTGTTTCGGTCTGTTTGTCTGTCTGCCTCTCTCTGAACTGATCGCTCGGCTGATTGCGCCCCGCAGAACTCTGCTCCAGCAGGTCAAATCTGATCAAGGTGCCTCGGTCCGCATGGCGCCGATTTGCTATTATCATATCCCTGCTGGCGAGTGATGTGTGTTCAGCCCTGCTGCTTCGCTGTCCGCCGCCCCCGCACTGAGGCATCCCCAGCAAACCACAGCAAGCAGTGGCAGCAGCAGCAGCAGCGCGGGCAGCGGCGGCATACCGTGGCGTATGTGCTGCATTCTGCTGTCTGTGCTGCTGTGACTGTTGGTAAACCTGTGCGGAGCGCTTTGGTTATGCGCTCTGGTATGACCGTCGAGGCTGACCGACTGACGGTAAACGTGTGTCATATTGGGGAGACAGAGACAGAGACAGACAGACAGAGAAAGGGTGGGGGGTTGTATAAGCATCCGCGTAAATCTGTCCGTGACGCCAATCCCCGCGACAAGGCCGGCCCCGCTCACGTGGCGCACCCACGGCGCAGTGAAAATAAATCGTTCGGCAAGTATACGCAGCGCGCAGCCCCCGCGGCGGCCACTTATATTGGAACGCCCAAGCAACGGCCCACCCGTGCCGCAGTGATCCCTCGTGGCCGTCCGGGGCCGATCGGGGCCCGAGGGCCGCCAGGGCCGCCGCCAGGGCCGCCGCCAGGGCCGCCGCCCAGCGCACGAGGAACAATCCGCACGCTGTCCCGTACTCTGAATTGCAGAGTGCGTGTGCGGCGTAGTCAGGCGCGGCTAACGCATCGCCGCCGGCGGGGCTGGCAGCGCGCGGACAGAGCGGGGCGGACCGAGCTGGCACCGAGCTGCCGCCGCTGCCGCTGCCGCCCTGCCGCCCTGGCCGCGTTACGCGAGTGAACGCCCCCTCGGAGCTGCGGGGGCGGCCGGGTGCCCCGCGGGGGGGCGCTGGCCGAGCCGCGGGCGTCGCTACAGGCGTGGCTGAGCTGCCGTGGCTGCCGTTTGATCTCGTTCGCCGAAACGCCGTCGCCTCGACGAGCGGAGCCGGGCCGGGCCGGGCCGCACCCCCAGTGTCATAATGTATTCACAGCCACCGAACCCGCCCCCCATTGGTTGAGAGGAGGCTGGATTGGTGGCGGAGATGGGCTCGGAGGTGGGCGATAAAACATGCATGCAATGCAAGGGGGTTCCGCCGCCCTCCCCCTCCCTCCTAGAGCTCCCCGTTACGCGAAAGGATTCGAGAACATCGAAAATTTTCCGCGCGGATGACTGAATGTCGAGGTTTATTTTTTAATCAGCCCCGCTACCACATATCCGCGAAATCAGGGCTATCAACATGACCCCTTTTGCGTCAAGGTAAATTATTATCAAAACGCACGAGCCAACCTGGATCGTGGCATCGAAAGACAATCATCGAGTCCCTGAGGGGACCGGCCAGAACCCTGCCGGCACGCCCCCACCCGCCCTCACCAAAGCCGCCAGAATGTAGATGGATGAGGAGGCTTGTGCGGCCTGTCACCCCGCTCATCCCCCCGCGCCGTGTCCTTGGGGATCTCAAAATGTAAGATGGTATATCCCATCCCACGTCGGTGTCCTACGTGCCCGGCCCGGGAATCCTGCGGCGTCCTGTGGTCACTTAAGGGCCCCATGGACCGGCCGTAGCGGAGGGGATCGACTGGCCGAAGCGTAGCGGAGGGGTCGGCGGGCGTCGGTGGCCTAGACTGAAAATTGCGTTTTCGAAAATGCAGTAATAAAGACTGCTATCGCGAGGAATAGCGATGAGACGTTATGCGGCTGCCCCCTGACCTGCTCCGCACCGACGCTGACCTCCCGCCACTGCCGAAAGTATCCGCAGGGTCGAGGCTGGGAAGGGCAGAGGTCTGAGGGGAGAGGGAGGCCCTGCTTGGCCCCTTGTTTTGTGTCTGTCGGCCCGTCCGAGGCCTACATCACCGCGAGCTAACGAGGACCCGCAGGACCCGCAGGACCCGCAGGACCCGCAGGACGGCCGAGGCTCCGGACGCCGCCCCCGACGCCTCGCGGAATCCCTGCGGGCGCGGCCGTCCCGGACCTCCGCGAAGAACTCGGGGTTGGGCTGGGCTCGCCGCCGCTCGCCGCCGCCCGCCGCCGCCCGGGCCGGCGCAGCCCGGCGGCGGACGGCCGAAGCACAATGGGGGGGTCCTCGCTCAGGGATTCATTGTGTTTGCAGAGCAGCAGCACCAGCGCCGCCACGACGGCCGGGCTTCGTCTTTTCCCTTTGCTTTGTCTTCTTCGGGATTCGCCCTTTGCATGCGATACGCCCTTTGCGGCGGCGGCGGCGCCCTCCCATTCACTCACAGGAATAGAATCGTAAAATCGCCCGGCTAAATTTCCCCCCTTGTCGTTTTGATACTGTGGACGGTTTTGTTAACGAAAAAAAATTATTGGCCGCCGCGTGAAAATAAAATTGCAATAGGAGACAAGGAAAGAGATTGAGGGAGAGAGAGAGAGAGAGAGAGAGAGAGAGAAAGATAGAGAGAAAGAGAGAGAGAAAGAGAGAGTTGGGGACCACGGTTTATTTGGCCTATTAAAGTTTCGTTTCGCGTTAACTATGCCGTTTGTATCGCTCGCCACATTCATCTGGTCCCCGGCCATTCCGTCGCGCCGGACCGCGCCCACCCACCGCGTCGTTTCCGCAGCCACTTTCACTCTGAAATGATCTGCATATACCCCCTCCAGCGTTGAGCTCGAGGGCTCTGAAGGCCGCGACTATTATTGTCCTTTTAAAAAGCATTCGTCCGAAAAGCAACGATTTCGCCAGAGGAGAAAGTAGGAAAACGCCAGTGTTGCCAGAAAAGTAGGCAAACAGTTGCCCAAACATATCGGTGCAATGTTAGTGTCTATGTACCTCCGCTCGCTTGAGGCTCAGCCTCCACAGGAGATCATCCTCCATAGTGATGCGAATGCCCTTCTGCTCGCCAACCACAGCCGAACGCAGCCTAGCGCAGCCTAGCGAGGTGAGGCGTGAAAACGGGTGAAACTACGGTGTTACCCATTAGGAACACCGCCGCAGCACCGCGCGCTGAAATTAACAAAAATTTATTTTACTTTCCGTCAGTGACATTAGTTTCGTAAATGTGGCACGGAAAAATCATTCCTATATCTAAACTTTTAAAAATTAATATAGATGACGTTTTACCGCCCGTTGTCCGCGTGGAGTTAGTAGTCCCCGGTGGAACGTAGCACGTAGAAGCAGCCGGGCCCCGCCACCCACCCGCACCGCAGCCCTCGAGCAGAGGAGGATCTGTCGCACCCGCACCGCACCGCTCCGCATCGCCCGGCCCGGCCCAAAGTGGTTCTGAGCCGGGACGGGGTCAGACTCCGCCGTTTGTTCGGCCACGGGACAGGCCAAACCACTCGGCGGCGAGGCGTGACACATCGGCACAAGGTCCCGGCCGCAGCTGCCCCCGGCCGCCCCCGGCCGCCCCCGCGCTCAGCGGGCTGTCCCCGTTCCGCGGCCGATATACCCTTCGCACCCTTTTCAGCCCCTTCACAGACCGCGCGCCCTGTTTGGAAAGTGAAATTTAATCCGCCAGTAAAATCTATAAGACAGTTGTCGAGTCAATTACAGAATTACATTAAATTATAAGTCTTCCTGTTTTTATTCCGTTAATCCCGTAGTCGGGGGGAAATTTTCTCTGCAGTAACATTGCTACGAGCCTTCACCTGTGTTCGTTAATAGACCGTTTACCCAAGCCGAGCTTGTGAGCTCTTCTGACGTGCAAATTCATTAAAACGAGACCAGCTGGAGATAATATTGACTTATGCCGAAGAACTAGGGTTCGACCAATTTTTTCAATATGAAGTTCTACATCGTTGCGGATTTCGAGATGTAGCGAAAACAAGGTTCGGGATGGCTACTGGATAAACCGTCTATTAAGAAGGCTGCTCATTGACAGAAATATCTTTTTTCTACGCACCAGCGACCCCTCCCTCAGTGCAAGCACTGCTATCACAGTTGTATCACAGCTTAGCCAAAAGGTCCTCGGGCGCCGTCGCAGTACACCGCTTACGAGGAAGATCTGACATATTCAGAAATGGTGACAGAACCGCCTGTCGGGTCTGCCTATCGATCAAGCGTTTGCACATTATAACAGACGGAACCGCCAGTAAGTTAAAGAAGCGGAGGTAAGTTTTCACCCGCGCCGACTGGAATCGAACTGAGACCTCGCCCGCGCGCCACTCGCCCACTCCCTGCACTTTGAGGGCATTATTGCGGCACTTCGCTCGTGGCTGAGTCGGAGTGCTCGAAACAGCTGAATCAGAGGGCGAAGGGTTTTCTAGAGTGGCGTACAGAAAAATTTCTCCTTTTAAGCAGGGCATGTCGAGGACTTTATTTTGTTAGTTAAACTCTTTTCTAAAATAAATACAAACACTGAAAAATTAAGTGCGTCCTCCAAAATTCCAAGGTTTCGTTAGTTCCAGTCTAGAAAAGACTATCATCCACGTCTGATTTTTCCTTGTCGCAATACGGTTTGTCTCTATTCGAGGACAGTGTTCTGTGGGCGTGTGTAAGCTGTGGTGCCGCATCGCATTGTTTTGGTGCCGTGTTGCGCGGTGCGCGGCTGGTCGAATGCGGCACAGGTGGGTGGGCGGGCAGCAGAGGGCAGGCGGTGGCGCGGCGGCTGGCAGACCTGGCAGGCCCCACCGCCGAGCACCTGCCGCGCTGCGAGCGCGCCCACACGGCCGCGGACCAAAGTGCAGTGCAGCAGCGCAGCCCCCGAGTACTGCAGGACATTACCGCGCGGTCAGATCGTGATGTTCGAGCCTTCGATCCTGCCGGCCTGCCCCGGGCGGCCCCGCGCTACCGGTACCACTCGTGGCACCACTCTCAGAGATTGTTCAGTCGACTCGAAAACACTCCCCTGCAGTGCTAAGAAGCCGACGAGCTTGCTGGGTCTACGAAAACTACACAAAGCACACGGACAATAAAGGGAAAAAATCAGAAAAAAAATCACGACGACGACAAACGCCGCTCGCGCCGCTCTCATCCTCGCCTCGTGGTTCCGGCAGTAATATAATATGAGGCCGCATTCTGGCATTCTCTCTGCCCTCCACTTCCCCTTCTCCCCCCATCCCCCTTCTCACTCCCCCCCCCCCTCTCTCTCTCTCTCTCTCTCTCTCTCTCTCTCTCTCTCTCTCTTCTCTCTTTTCCTCTCTTCCGCGTCGCCATTGTTACCAACACGCATAAGAAAACCCATCACACCGATTAAAGAAAAAACACAGCCGACAAGCTGGTTTGTAGCACTACCTACAGAATTCGGATGTTTGATATACAATGGAGCAAGACTGTTTTTTAAATGTCTATACTGTTTGTAATATTCGGTTCATTTCTTCGCATTCGTTTCTCCAAAAAATACTTGAAGTAGATTCCTCCCTGCCCCCTCTCCCGTCATCCCCAGGCCCCCGCGAACGCCTCACCACGCGTTACGGCGCGGTCCCAACCGTAAACAAACACTTGCGGCCCTTCACTCAAAGTTATACGCCGGCGAAGAAATAGCATGAGGCTCAGTTTGATGCGCTCCAATTTCGTGGCGGCCAGCCAGCCGGCCACGTCACACTCCCACCGTCTACCTAGCATTTGCAGGGCCCGTGCCTTGGGTGCGAGGAGCTGGGTAGACCCGGTAGCAACCGCCAGTTTTCTTGTTTTGTTTCGCATGTACCGATTACCGTACTATACCATGAGACCAGTAAGTTCTAGTCTCATGACTATACTATAATCAGGGGCGTAGCGAGAAGGGGGTTAGGGTTAGGTGGGTTCGGGGGTCAAAACCCTCCCCGACATCGAAGATCGGGTTAGGCGAACCGCTTAACAAACGCCTGAATATAGGTGATAAGAACGGCGTATCCTGCGAAACTAAAGTCTGTACTCTACTATACTTATTGCGGGGATTTGCACTCTTGAAACTAGTGTCCCAGCTATTACGTCTATTAACGCTCTGTTACGCCACATAACTGTCAGGATTTAGCTAACAACAAACCCAAAACAGCACAAAGTTTGAAGAATTATGTATGCTATAACGTCACTACCACGCGTACCCTTTTCACGTCCCAATACGGTTAGAGAGGAGGAACTGACTCGCCCAAATCGTGTCAATCGGATTACCCCGATTTACCCCGGATTACCCTCGCACTTCACCTGGATTACCCTGTATTACCTATGGGTTACCTCGGATTACCCCGGATTACCCGCCATTTTCTCGGACTACCTGGCATAATCCGACCCGGATTACCCAGGATTACCTTAGGATTACCCAGGATTTCCCCGACCTTGTCACCCAGATTACTCAAGTCGGTATTCCCTTGGGATAGAGAGTTACCCGGCTATTGCGTGAGAGCACAACCTGCGCACAACGGAGGAATTTTACTGGATTTTCCTGCGCGGAGTGGGGGGGGGGGGGGGGAGCAGCGCGCGAGGGCCGCGAGGGCCGCGGGGGAGCCGGGCTCGTGGACGTGTCGCAGTGCGGGAATTAGGAATCTCGGATGGCCCGCGGCGCCGCGCCCGCCTCCCCGCCGCTGCTGTGAGCTGATATAAACTTTTGGTCTCTGCCGGCCGCCCGCCCCGCCCGCGCCTCGCCCCGCGCGGACCGCACTCTGCCGATGACGGCGCGGGTAATGTGGGCTGCGGCGGGGCGTCGGCGGGGGGAATCGAGTATGATTTATGGCGCCAGCAGCGCGGCGCGGCGGCCGCCGCCCGGTGGCAGTCAATGAGGACCCCTCGGTGTAAAGGAGAACGGGGAGGTCGGGAGAGGGGTCGATTTTGCTGCCGGTGCGCGGTTTCGCAGGCACGTGGCACCCTCTGCTGCCCCCTCTCCTTCCTTCCACCGCCCAGCCACGCGCCACGCGCCACGCAGCCGGCTCGTGGCTAGATAACCAAATACCAAATAGTGTGCGCGGCTTCTGCTCGGCAAACTTGAAGGAGAAGCGGAGATGAGGGCACGCGGGGGAGCGAGCAGCGGGGCGGGGCGGGGCGGGGTGCAGAGGGCCACCACAGGCCGCGCGTATCACGGCTGCGTGATTCTCCTCCCCCCCCCCCCCCCCCCCCAACCCCCTCTTACCCCCGCGGCATATTGATATAGTCTAGGATAGAGTTCGGCCAATTTTTCTTGCCCGACCGCGCCCAGAACAAGCGGCATCGCCAACAAGCAGAAACTTTATCCGGCTGCCGAGTTATGTTTGTTGGTTCGCCGCGAGGCGGTGCCGGGGCGGTGCCGAGGCCGTGCCGAGGCCGTGCCGCCCGGGGGAGGCCGCATCCGGCCGGCGGCGTATCCGATGGCCAGCGTCACAGAGTCACAGTCGTGCCGCCGCCGTCGCGCGCATTGCGTGCGAATAAAACAGACGAAAACAGCCCCACGGTACTCCAGACTTTTCGCGGTGTCTTCTGACGGACAACTCCCCCTTCCCCCTTTTCTCTCTCCTCCACAGACACGCGCCGTGTATATTTGTGATAGTTTCAGCTGCGCGCGCACCGTGGCGAAGTGCGTGGCTGGCGTGGAAGCGTTTGTTGCGGGCGTTTAGGTGTTGGTGCGTGGTCTCTCGTTCTCTCTCTCACTCTCTCCCTTACACACACACACGCACGCGCGCGTGCGCAGACAGCCGGAGACACACCATGTGTGCAGGCGTGAAATTCACTTACCAAACTTTCACCCACCAACGCTACACCGCGAAAACCACCCCATTTCCCTGCGATGTTTTTCCCCGCAGAAACGTTAAAACACTCCGCGGCGCTGCGGCCGCGGGCTGCTTGCCTCCGCCTCAGGTGAGTGTTTGTCTGCGATGGCAGCCGACCGGAGCATTACCGGGGAAAGGGGTTTTCAGGCGCCAGTCCTGGGGAAAAAGGAAATTCGTGGAGTCGCGATAGAAATTTGTTGACGAGCGCGCGAGTGCGCAGGAGGAAGAAAAAGAGGAGGAGAAGGAAGAGGAGGATGAGGAGGAGGCGGAGGGGGAGGAGGAGGAGGAGAAGGAGAAGGAGAAGGAGGACGAGGACGAGGAGAGGAGGACGAGGAGAAGACGAGGAGAAGGACGAGGAGAAGGGAGAGGACGAGGAGGAGGGAGAGGAGGAGGAGGACGAGAAAGAGAAGGAGGAGGAGGGGGAGGAGTAGGACGAGGAGGAGGGAGAGGAGGACGAGGTCGAGAAGAGAAGGAGGAGGAGGGAGAGGAGGAGGAGGAGGAGGAGGAGGAGGAGGAGGAGGAGGAGGAGGAGGTGGAGGAGGAGGAGGAGGAGGAGGAGGAGGAGGAGGAGGAGGAGGAGGAGGAGGAGGAGGAGGTGGTGGTGGTGGTGGTGGTGGTGGTGGTGGGGTTGCGGCGGTGTGGCGCTCGTAAGGGGGTAGATCGGGCTGGACCGGACTTGGCCGGACATTCCGGACGGATTTATATCTGCCATTCCATGAGCCGCGAGTGGGGCCCGCACACGGTGGCACGCAGCACTGCAGCACCACAATGCCACGCCACGCAACGCCACGCAGCGGCACGCACCACAACACAATGCCACGCCACGCAGCGCCACGCCCCCGGACACCTTCCCCGAGGCTTCTGCTGTCCTGCCCTCCGCTGCCCGCGGCCCCCTGCCGCTGCATCTCGTGCCGGGCGCCGCCCCCTCCCGGACCCCCTGCGGCTCCTGATTTCCCGGCCACTGTCACCGGACGTTGGTGGAAAACAGTTCCAATCTTCTTGCCATCAGTTTAGCAAGAGCGGAGGGGGCGTGGGGGGGGGGGGGGACTTCTCGCAGGAAAAGAAAGCGAAAAGAGGGGGCAGATCCCCGGCCGAGTTGGGGTGCTGGTGACACAAGAGCCTTCTGATTAACTGGACAGTCAAAGAGGCGCTGACAGTGGTCGGGGCAGGTGGCCCCGGGGGCTGGCCTTGGGGGTCGCTGGAGCGGCCATGCCTGGCCATTCCGCAGAGGGCGCCGGGGGCTGACGCGAGGCTGCCGGGGGCGAGGCGGACCCGGTAAAAATACGACTTGATTAGGATCCAACGGTGGAACAGGCCGCGCAGCCCCGACCCCTCCGGCCCCTAGTGGTGGTGCCTCCGGGCCGCGGGCCACGAATGAGGGACGGGGCGCCCCCGATGGCTACCACTGCTTCTGCTCCGGCCGCAGGGACCGTTAACGGAAAACTGCAAAAAAGTTTGGGGCGCGCACCGGCGTCACTACGCCACAACGCTACAGCTTGCAGGGAGGCGCGCGCATGGCGGATTTGACCTCGACGCCCCGCGTGAACGAACATCGGCGCCGATGGCGTCGACCCCGCACCCGACACTGTTCGGTACTCGGCTCCACTGTCTCCGTATACTCTGCGGCGACGCTCCCCCTTCCCTCCTGAAACGTTTCTAACTCACCCCTCAAGAGAAACAAATGAGAGAGAGAGAGAGAGAGAGAGAGAGAGAGAGAGAGAGAGAGAGAGAGAGAGAGGGAGAGGGAGAGTTTGTACAGTGCATCGTCCATAAATCTGGCTATGTGTGCAAAAAAGAGCCGCCGTTTAGAGCCGCAAATTGACGCAAACGGCGTCCCCCAGAAGGCCAGGCAGGCCGGGCAGGCCGGCAGGCCAGCACTCGTGCGGCGTATCACTGCAAAGACATAAACCATGGGTTTTACAGCGACTCTTCTCCCCTTCTTTTTTTTCGCCTCTGGTTTTGACCGCTATAAATGCCCCTTCCTTCCCCTCCCCCTCTTTCGACTTATGATGAAGCATGTCAGTGCTGGGGGGCGGGGCCGCGGGGCCGCAGGGCCGCGGGGGTGCGGCTGTCCTGCGTCCCGCCGCCGCCTGGCTGTCTGGCCGTGGGCCCCGGATGGCGTGTCGCCTCGCGCCCGTCCGCAGTTTGCCCGCCCGGCGACGTCGTCGAGTGCGAGCCGCCGATGTGTATCTTGGCCCGCGGGGCGACGCGATCAAGCGGCGTGTGTCGTCGTTACACTCATGTGTGCGAGCGCGTGTGTGTGTGAGGTGAGAGTGTGTGCGTGTGCGCGCGTGTGTGTGAGGGTGTGGGCGTGCGTGCGCACTGCCACCACACCGCCGCGGCGCGCCACGAACCAGACTTTGCCGTCGCTCCGCAAACACCGAATTGCGTGCGAGTCGACAATTTCACCAGATACAATCAGCCCAAGAGAGGATTAATTTTTTTTTAACGGTTCGTAAGACTTTCGCACAAAGCTAACGTGTTTTTTGCGTGTTGTTTCCTTTTTTTCGGTAAAGCAATTAGCATGTTTCTGACACTACGACACCATAGCAACAGGAAGATTACCACTCGTGATGAGGACGGCATGGACATACTTAATCCTGTTAATGGGCAGCCCCCGCCCACTCCCACCACGGCTGCTTTAGTGGCCCGGGAGCGGCGTCGCTCTGTGTCCGCACGGAACGGCATCGTCAACGCGGCAGGCCGATGCCGAACGTCGGCCCTCTCCCTCGCGCACGCGGCTGTCCCACACGACGCCACGAGTGCGGCGGAGACAGCGGGACAGCGCCCGCGTTTCGATCCGACCGCCTCGCCCTGCCCTGTGCTCACTACTGGCCGGGCCCGCCCCGCCTCCTCCGGCCGGGTTATTAACCACGCGGTTCGATCTGCCCCTCTTTAAACCACCCTGCCTTTCTCCGTCCCGGTCGGGGGCCGGTAATACACGAGCCGACCCGCGCTGACCCCCACTGACCCCCGCGCTGACCCCAGCGGTAACCCCCTACCGCTGACCCGCGCGCAGACACCCGCGCTGACCCCCGCGTTGACCTCCGCGGTGACCCCGCCCGGCGGGGCCCGGGCGCATCTCATGCAGAGAATTGCTTCCGGCCGCCTGTGCTGAGTCCTCCGCCAAGCCGTGGAGCGGCTGCCGCGGGCGAGGCGCCTGTGGAGTCGACGATAGGCCGGCCCGCCAGGCACGGCCGCACAGCGGGTCTGCCCGCCGCCGCGGCGCCCAGGCTCCCGTCCCCCGGCCCACCCCGCAGGCAGCTCGACAGTTTCGCTGTTTAGTTCCTCTGTAACTCATCGCCGAGAACACGAGATGCGGGAGATGTCAACGCTGCCGAGTCGCGTGCGTCTCTTGAACCAGATTCCGCCGTGAGATTGTTGTCTGGCGTAACGCCGCGCCGCCGGCGGCCTCGGCGCAGAGGCATGCCGTAGGATCAAGCCGTCCCAAGTGCTGCCCCGCGCCGATGTGCAGGAATGTGCGCCTGGCCGGGACACGCGACGCGCGGCCCTTCTGCATGTCCCCCGCAGCGCCCCGGCACCCCCCGCAGCTCCCCGACACCTCCCACAGAGACCCCCCCCCCCTCCCGCCGTCTCACCGGCGCATCCATTTCTCTTCGTCCGTCAAACACCTCGGTCTGTTACCGCTCCACCCCACCGACACGGCGTTCAGCAGCGATTCGCAAAAGAGAGAGAGAGAGAGAGAGAGAGAGAGAGAGAGAGAGAGAGAGAGAGAGAGAGATGAGGAGAGGGAGAGAGCGGAACGCAACAAAATTAATCCTTTTTTTCGTGATCCACAAAGCAAGTACTTGACGCCCGATGCCGCGCTGGCACACGGCACACGCCCACAGGTGGGGGAACGGTCGTGTTCGCCGCGATCCTCACCCGCGGGAAGCGTGAATGGAGTCACATGATCAATCTCACACCGCGCACCGCTGACGCCGCTGACGCCGCTGACGCCGCCGAACTGCTCCGCGCCGGGGCGGTGGGGGCCAGGTCCAGGTGCTTCCCTCCCCCTCCCCCACCGCCCAGCCTCCCCCGCCGCGCCCCGGACTGCCCGGACTGCGGGGGCGGGCGCTCCCCGTTGTTTCGCGCAGCTGCTCTCCGCTAAAGCGATTAGGCTACGGTGTCCGCCCGCGCTGGAGCGGCGGATTGCGTCCCCGGCGACGCTCTGCTGCCGGTCCCCGATGGGGTCGTGTCGACGCCGTCGTGCCGGTGGCCGCCGGTGGCCGCCGGTGGCCGCGCAATCGGGTTGTCATCACGTCGTCCCGGCGGTGGCTGGACTCCGCGCTCGCACCGAGAAAATTGGTTTGGACTGCCAGGATTCAAAATTTTGGGTCTGAGAATCAAAATTTTGGGTCTAAGAACCTAAATATTGGATGTGGGGATCAAAATTTGGGGTGTGAGAATGGAAATGTGAGGTGTAAGAATAAAAATTAGGGGTGTGAGAATCAAAAATTTTGGATGTGGGCATCAAACGGTTCTCTATCCGTGCCGCACCAGCGCTACTATCAAAGTTTTGGTTAGCCGTTTCAAATTTCTGTCATAAAAAACGAAACGTTCGACTGCGGCGCAAAGCACGGGGGATACAGCACATTTTGATGCTCCGTACAAAACAATTCTCTCAGTGCGGCTGCCGCGCTGCAAGATTCACTCTAGCGTAAACGCGGCGGTGGAGGCCCTCACGTAATACGGCGGTGTGGGGCGGCGCCCCGGTCCGGCCGCGGGGCACGCACGCAACGGCAGGGTAATGTCCGCCCGCCACACGGTAAACGGATGGGTCTCGGAAGCGTATTATTCTCGGTTTTTGCGAGTACGCTGTCCCTTTCCTTATTCAAGGAAAGAGGCACTCGGATCCAGAACCCAGACGCGCGCACAGTTCTCGACAGAGGCTTTCGTTCGGGGGGGGGGGGGGGGGGGGGGGGGGGGGGCGTCCACTCTCGGAAAATGTGACCCGACTACATTCTATTACGCGCTATTACGCTGTCACATAGCTGCTATATTACGCCAAAAATGCAGGTTTTTGGTATGATTTCACGACAAAATCAGTCAAACTATAATACTATTACGCGTAATGGCTCATCTGGGCTACCCGACTGGGTGGACGCCCCCTTGCTTTCTTTTCACCGCCGTGGCTACTCTACAGTGTGATTGTCGTCTTGACTTCCCGGTTCGGCGCCCGCCCCCGTTGCCATGTACACTGCTGGGAAGGTCACCCCCGCGACGTCTCCCAGCAATGTCAGTGTGGCCGACGTGCCGGATTACTCTTCAGCAAAACGTGTGGTTCAAATATCCAACATTTTTTTACCTTTATACGCGCATAACATGGCTAAAAACACACACAATCGCACTCTTGCCCCCGAGTGCCGGTGTTGGTCAGCGGTAGTAGAGGAGGGGGGGGGGGGGGGGGCTCGGTGTAAGCGCTGGAGTATGCTTCATTTTACTTCGAGTTACTCTCCGATTCTCCCCGGACTGCGGGGGCCGCGCTGCCCTGCTGCTCCGGGCTCCGGGTGCCTGGGTGCCTGGGAATAATGGGTGCCCACTGAACAGGGGACGCGGTATCAGCGCTAATTGCCGGGGCCCCGGTCGCCCCGGTCGGACCGGTCGCCGGCAGCGGGGAGCTGCGGAGCTCCACGAGTCCCCCGCGGGTCTTCCTCGTGCGCCGCTGCAGGCTCGTTACCGGCGGCCCCGCCCGGCCCCGCCGCGCGTGTTTGATTTCTTTTCGCTGTTCACCGCCGGTTCTTTATTCTCTGTGGGTTAGCCTACCTGCTGTTGCCTCGCGCGGTTCCTTTGTGGGCAATGTTGGGAGGGGTTTCCCTTATCCGAATCATGATGCGGTACACCCTCAAAATTGTATGCTTGAATCAAGAATTTGTCACCGAGAATGGCGAAATGCTTGGGCCAAGCATATGCATTTAACGTGGTATATGGCGTATGCTTGAATCGTGCATCCATATTTAGGGCGATGATTGATTCAAGCATATGCTGTATTTTCGGGGACATATTCGTGATTCAAGCATACAATTTTGAGGGTGTACTTCCATCCCTAGCAATAAATGAATAACGAAACAAAACACGCTAAAATGGCTTGCTATATGGAGGATCTCCATTACAAAGTCGCCTCGGCCGCTTCCTTTGCTCCGCCGCTGTTTCCCGGTAATTGGAAGATCACGCCGGGCAGGATTGCTTTTGATGTCCTCCCTCTTTGTCGCACTTCACGCATACCAGCGAGCGGGACCCCGGCGTGGCGCGGGCCCAGGCCCAAGCCGGGCCACGCCCCCCTCTTTCAGAAGGGCGCAGCGGGGTCCCGCCGCTCCCCGGGATGTGGGCCAAACACAGTGCCGCTCATCTCAAGGACCGAGGACTTAGTTGACTTGAATCCTAACCCACTTGTGAGCCGAGCCGCCGTCTGCGCCGCACGCCTCCAAGCCGCCGCCAAGAAGTCCCCCCGCTTTTATCAAATTCCGCGTCACACGGCTCACTCGTCGTAAAACGAACTTACTCGGCGCTGCTGTTGCTGCAACTCATTTCGCGGCTCGAGTACCCCTTCCCTCCGTCGCCGTTGTTTGCCGTGGGGCACAGCGGCGGCTGCGGCGGGGGCGCCTGCCGAGTGAGGGATAGGCAGGCCCGCTGCGCACGCCTGTCCAGCGGGTCGGCCCGGCCTCACGGCGTCCTCCGGTGAGCAGCCAAACAGTTTTTCTTAAATCAGGAAAAAAATGATAAAGATTACAGGACCCGAAGGAAGGCCACGTCGTAGTGTTTGGTTCTCCCGCCGGCCAGGCGCCACCCGCAAAGAACTTGTGGTCCCGGCTGGCACGTCCCGCTGCCTGACCCAGCCAGTGTTTGGCCACCGGGCCGGCGGTGTCGGACAACATCCCGGACACTCAGCTGCGGGCCCGGCGGGGCCGGCACGGGCTGCCGGGTCAGGACGGCTCCCAGCGGGCGCCGGGGACCTCGGGGTCCCCGGAGCCTTGTGCGTACAAGCAGGGGAGGAGGGTGGTCGGGGCAGAGGGAAAAGAAACGCGGCACGGAACCCTTGAGAAAGCCACACGGTTTTACTTTACTTTTTCTACTATGTGCGGCGGGCTGTTTGGTTAACTGTAAAAATATTTATCGTCACTTTACGACAATCCTCTGGCTAAATTTGAAAACATGAAAAGTCCTCACAGATCGTGACTATCAAGTCGTCACTTATAAAATTTTTGTTCAGACGGATGGAAAATTGTTCTCTGTTTTAGTTGACAGTATGTGACGATTTGCCCGTCATGCGACCGTCGTTAAGTGGCGACATATTCGGCTGATTGATGAATCGTCACAGAAATTCTCGTCCGTTGACGAACACATTTTACAGTGTTGTGCTGACCCACCCACCGCTTGTCCTGCTTGCAGACCGTGTCGGTGGCCGTGTCCGTCCTCACGCTCACCTTCATCTCCGTGGAGCGCTGGTACGCCATCTGCCTGCCGCTGCAGTTCCGCTCCACCATCAGCCGCGCCAAGAAGGCCATCGTCATGATCTGGGTGGTGGCGCTGCTCTTTGGTCAGTAGAACGCGGTGACGCCAGCAAGTAGCCGCGGGCTGCCGTGTTGTGCGTGGCTGCCGGGGAGCGGCACACACGTACAACGCACACTGCTCGCCCCTCCCCCCCCCCCTATTCCCCCGCCCACCCACCTTACCCCCACCCCCGACCCCTCCCCCCGGCACAACCAACTCGCCGCGTTATTGTGCCATAAACAACCAAAAAAATATATGCGTAAGCCGTATCCGGGCGGGCTGTATCGCCGCCCGTCACGCCGTCCCAACGTCACACACATTCGCATGCGTGAACGCGCCCTCTGCGCCCCATCAGTGCCGCCCGAGGTGCCAACACAGCGCTGCGCCGCGGGGCGCTACGCGGCGCTGCTGTACGTGCCCGCTGCCCGCCCAGAGCCCCGCATAGTGTGCCGTGAGGAGCCGGGTGCGGCAGCCACAGGCGTCGTGCAGTTAGTGCCCAAGAGTATGTGACAAGAGTCACATTTGGAACGGTGGAAAAGTATTGAAACATAGCGAGGCGGCTGGAGGGTGCGGCGTGACAGGGGAGGGGGGGGGGCACTCGAACCACCCCCACATGCTCTGCCCTTGCATTACGTCAGTACACGCAGCATACACGGCACACACACACACACACACACACGACACCTCGACGCCAAAGTTTCGCTCGGCGCGCGCCCCTTGTAATCGAGTCGGCCTTGGTGTTTTCATTACCTGGCAGGCAACAACTCGGTAATAATGGGAAGTACCCCCCGCGAACATCCAACGGCCGGGGATAAAGTGAGCAGGAGCAGCGTGAGCGAGGCACCGCGCCACCGGGGAAAAGATATTTCGATTTCTGTAAACGGAGCTGAGCTATACTCAAACAATTTTTCATTTCAATGTCTGCGTGACAACACTCTTCTCAATGGCGGTGTCAGTGGACGGTACGCCTCGCTCGTTTCGAGTACAGTGATCTCAGGGGCTCTCGTTCTTGACCTTGCTTCGGTAAGCTGTGCCGCGACACTGTTAAAAATATGTATGGAATTCCTAAAGTCCTCCGGAAACTTTTCAACAACTGATCCTTCGTTTTTTCCCAATGTTGGTTATATTGAGATTCGCTCAGCTGAGAGCAAATCTCTGAAGCAGATTCAATAGAGGACACATTACCATTCACAATAGCCACAATATCATACCTCAAAGTAACGCATACCCTCTGTGATAAGTGATTTTATCTGGCGAATTCCTGAAGGTTGTTGTCAAGAATGTATCCGAAACCAGACATCCTCTAGACAACGTGGAGACAATAAGCGGTGGATCTACGATGTCTGTATGATGTCTCCACCGTGACTCACGTTCTGTCTCCTAAATGTCTCCAGAAAGACTCCGCAATGTCTCCCCGTTGTCTCCAGGATGTCTCCGCCGGAGACATTGTAGAGACATCCTAGATCTACTTTTTTTGTACGGGCATGATTTTATCATTCCAGAAGAAAAGAAACTCCAGCCCGTTGGCATAGAATGCGTCAGTGTTGAACCCACAAGAGCCCCCCACCCCCACCCCCACCCCCTCTAAATCAATCTTTTACTCGTTTTATTACGCACACGCCGCCCGGCATGCTGCTGCTGCGACTGCTTTTGTGGCGGTTAGCCGGTGGTCTGCGGGTCGGGAGTCAGGTGACACAATGGCGGCGGCCTGCGGGTCTCGCGGACTCACGGGCCTCCCCCGATAGCTTCGGGGTGCGGCTGCGGGGCTGTGGGGCTGTGGGGCTGCGGGGCTGCGGGGCTGCGGGGCTGCGGGGCTGCGGTGCTGCGGGGCTGCGGGGCTGCGGGGCTGCGGGGCTGCGGGGCTGCGGGGCTGCGGCTGCACGACAGTGTCCGCTCTCGCCGCGGGTGTGCGCACTGGGTGCCCTCTCAATACGCACTGATAACTGTGCTGGCTGGTCGCCGCTGACCCGAGGGGTCCCCCAGTGCTACCAGTCAGTGTGCGCCTTCTAGTCCCGTCACTCTCCTGTCAAAGTCTCCTGTCGGACACGTCGTGCGGCTACAGTACCGGGAGCGCACGGTAGCCGCGTGGTTAGCGAGTCCGGCCGGCGGGCGGCTGGTCGGAGGTTCAACACAGTTAGCAGAAGTCGTAATTTTACGAAAAAGTTCGTCACGATAAGTATCGTAAATTTACGAACGTAAGACGTAAAAATTCGAAAAGTGTCGTAAAGTTACAAACCTGCGACGTATAAACACGAAAAATGTTGTATATTTACGACAGCTATCGTAACATTACGAAACTTTTCTCGTAATTACAGAGTGTAGCGCGAAGATTTAACCAATTATATTCCGTTTTACGAACTTTTTCGACAAAAGTTCGGTTAATTTTTCAACACGAAATGTTTGTAAAATTACGAGTTTTTCAAGGCTGTCAAAATTACGAACGTTTTCGTAAAAAAATTGAAGTTTTCTGATCTTTTATTATAGATGTCCCCTTTTCGACTGTCGTGGGCAATAGAGCAGTAAGGATGGGAACTTATACAGAGCTGTGCATGAAAAATTTACGACCCATCTCGTAATTGTGCGGCCCAATTTGTAATTTTTTCGTAATTTTACGACTTTTTTTCGTAATTTCACGGAGAGTTCGTGTTAAAAATTTAACAGAACATTTGTCGTAAAATTACGATAAATTTTTTAACAGTGAACTCCTTGCCAGTCCGTGAATTTTTTCTCTTAGTTGTGTGTCTGGCTCAGTGTCTACCAAGGAAACTTGGTTCGGAGACTCGGGTGTATGCTACGGGGGTACCTAGGGTTCGATGCCTTCGCTTTCGCTCCCTGTGAATCTGGCAGTTGACACGCCGTCGCGACTAGGGTTCGTCGTGAAGTACAGCAGCTTCGGCTGTGTGCGATATAGGAAAGCCTTCCTCCCCCTCAATCCGCTCGGGAGTGGCCGCAGTGCCACAGACCAACCAGGCAGTCGAAGGGAGTTGATTCCGGAAATCTGGCTGGTGGAAGGGGCTACATTGACCGTTGCGGAAGCGTGCCCCTGAAAAAGGCCGCTGCGTTGTGCCTGTGTCTTAGCGGCGGTCAATACCTGGTACACCGGTTCCCATTCGAACGCCGAAGTTAAGCAGGAGGGTTCCAGGCGGAGCCCTGGGACGAGGTAGTGCCCACCCATTTTTGCATTTTTTTTTTCAAAAGCATCCACAGATTTCTAGGCGAATGAAAAATATTCTCGTTTTAAGTTTTGGTCACGGTAGGAATGAATTTTTAACCTATTTTGGGGTGGGTGACAGCTCAGAACACAGAAACCATAAAAGATCGTGAATTTTTCATTCCAGTCAATGGAAATGTCTGGTCCAGTCACCAGTCAGTGTACGCCCGGCCGTGAACTGAGGCACCCCTCGGAAGAACCCCAACCCGAAGCATGAAAAGCGACCGTCTGGGTCTCTCTGTCGGGGCTGCCCATGTGAGGTGAGCGGTTTTGATGGTCCGCGGGTGCAGATGAGAGGATTTGACCAGGGCCTTCCCTGTTGAGCGGATTTGACCACACACGTTCCAAGCTGAGCGGTTTTGAAGGGGGTTGAAGGCAAATGAGCGTTTATGGATAGGAGGTATCGAAATCGGCGCTGCGACGCTCCGCAGCTGGGGGCCACGCACTGGTTCCTGGTGTACGTGGTCCTGCCGTCCTCCGCAGCCAGAGGCCGCCGCACTTCCCTTTCCCACGATCCACTCCATCACGGACCTGGAGGTGCCCGGCGAGGAGCGGGTCGCCTGGAGTGACACGCCCGTCGCCCCGACGACCAGCCCGCCTAGGCCTAGTCTTGCACCGCAACCCAGGGAGATTGTGTCCCTTTGCCAGCCCGACCCTCCTCAGCCGAGGGCGAGTGTGTGTGTGTGTGTGTGTGTGAGAGAGAGAGAGAGAGAGAGGGGGGGGGGGGAGGGGTGGCCCCTTTATCCGAACCCCGCACTCACGTGGAGTCTCTCGCAAGCGGGGTCAGGGTGCCATCAGCAGCATCTCCCACAAAGGCGGCGGCGGCGGCAGCACTGCGGTGCGCTGCTCCGCGCTGCTGTTCTGCACTGCTCGGCGCGGCCCGACTAGGCTGTCCCAGCCCCGTCCCGTCGTGTCTGCATCCGTTCGCTGACGCGGCATGGTTCTCGCCGCTGCCCGCATGTGCGGCGGCAGCTCCGGCGACAGCTCCAGAGGCAGCTCCAGAGGCAGGCCTGGCCTCGGCTTCGGGCTCCGGCCCGCAGCCCCGCCCCCACCCCCTGGGCCACTCCATCCCTCACACACGTCACGGCGGGGCGGGGGCCACGCACGCACGGCTAACGAGACCCTCCCTCCCCCCTTCCATCGAACTGAAACAAACGCACGTCCTCTTCTCGACAGCTGGATATACAACAGACGCAGACAATATTTTTCTAAATGCTTCCCCTTCCCCTTGCCCTTGCCCCATCCTTGCCTTGGAATTGATAATTATTGACGATTAAACATAAATGCATTAAAGTGTCGGAGAGTGGCGCGAGGTGGTGCCGCCCCTCACCTCCGCCTTGCCTTGTGTTGACAGACGTGCCGGAGCTAGTGGTGCTGGAGACGGGCCAGAAGGAGCTGGCCGTCAAGTCGGTGCTGCTAACGCAGTGCGAACCGACGTGGGGCCGGGAGTCGGACATGGTGTTCCACTGCATCAAGAGCGCCTTCCTCTACTTCCTGCCACTGGGCTTCATGCTCATCGCCTACTGCCAGATCGCGCGCGTGCTCTGGGACGAGGAGCACTTCCCCGTCCACCAGCCCGGTGAGTGCGGGGCCGCGTGCGGCGTGTCGCGTGTCCTGTCCGCATCGGCGGCCGCCCGGCACCGCGCCGCCGCCGCCCCCGCTGCGCGCGCGGTGACGCGCTAACTTTTTTCATTTTAACTTTATGGAAAAAGCCATCGCGGGCGGAATGAGTGAGCTTTGCCGCTTTGCCGGACGGAGCCCTTTCGCCCGCCTGCAGGCGCCGCTCTGGCTGCCGCGCTGGTCGGCGCTGCCGCCGCGACGACAGTCCGCCTCCGTCCTCGGACACCCCGCGGGGGCTCCGGGCTCGGGGCTCCGGGCTCCACCTCGTGTAATTGAGACCGAGCGGCCGCTGCTGCCGTTGCCCTGCCTTCCCTCCCCGTCACAGGGCCGGCCGACTGCCGCGGCGGCGCGGCGGACGCCCGGGCACTAAACCCTACTTGCCTCTGCATGCGGCGCGCACATAAAGGATTTAGCTCGGCGGTAACTTTCATATCCGTCGCCGCCGCCGCCACCGCCACCTCCGCGGCCGAGTGTGCCGCACCGCACGGCCGAGCCAGCGTGGGGCCACGGCTGCGGAGCAGCGGAGCGGCGGAGCCCAGACTTGTTGGAGCCCCGGCTCAGCGCCCGGCGGCGGCGGCGGCACCGCTCTACGCTCGCCAAGTTTACTCCGCCTGCCTGCCTGCTTACGCCCGCCCGGTTACTTACTGCTCACCTTTCTGTTGCAGCCACCTCGTACGGCTGCGTGCGCGGCAGGGGCGGCGGCGGCACGGCCCGGGGGACGGCCTCCTGGGGCCGGGGCGGCGCCGGCACCGCGGGCTGGCAGGTGGCCGCCCGGAGGCCGTGGCCCGCGGAGGGGCAGATCCGGTCCCGGAGGAAGGCGGCCAAGATGCTGGTGGCGGTCGTCGCCCTGTTCGCCATCTGCTACCTGCCCGTGCACCTGCTCAGCGTTCTCCGGTGAGAGGATTGCCGGGGCGCGCCGCCGCCGCCGCCGGTTGTTTACTCCCACCCCACCACCGCAGTGTTCCCGGTTTTTGTTTGGATTTGATTTTAATAAATCAGCGCCCCGCAGACCCACCACCCACGCAGGGTTGAGGCGTGGCGGGTACACTGCACCAACGACTCTCAGTCCGACGCGAGGGTCAGCTGCTCGACAATTCGCTGCTACAGTATTAATGTTTTAGTCGTGCACACAAAAAGAAAGCACTTGGAAAATAATTGTTTTTCCTTTTTTTGCCTCAGTGGGCAAACTCTGGGGTTTGGCTGTCAGCCCCTGTGGCAGCCCCGCCCTTTGCCCTAATAGAAAACCTCCCCTCCACCTCCACCTCCACCTCCACCACCCCCGCAATGTAGTTTCCGATTTATTTCATTCAGCCCACTATCACTCGCATAATAGGCCGGATATGATGGAGAGTAATAGGCCCGTCGCGGCGGCGGCGGTGGGGGCGGCGGTGCTGCCGTGAATGATCAACGAGCCTCCTCTGCATAAGTCATGCTGCCGCTGCCGCTGCTGCTGCTGCCGCCGCCGCCGCTGCTGCTGCCGCCGCCGCCCCCATTGTGTTGGCGGCACACGGCGCGGTGCAGCGCAAGGCCTCGCGGTACCGCACTATCTTGTTCGCAACTTTGCTTGATGGTCCCTCCGAGTAAAAGCGGGGCGCGGGAGGGGGCGGAGCATTAAGCGAGCGCAGAGGCGGATCGGCGGCGGCGGCAGCGGATCGACAACTATCGCCCGCCAGCGAGCGGCCCCATGACAACGGCATGACGCGCGCGTGCCGCGTCCCCGACCACAAGGTGCGCTACAGCGGGGCCGGGCCGCTGCCGCCGCCGCCGCTTGCCGCCCACAGCCCCCGCCGGCCCCCGGCCCGCCACCGCGGCCCTCTCGCTGTCCACTCCTGCGCGAGCGGTCCTCAGCCGGCTGTGGATAATTGCTGTTGAGGCCCGCCCACGCCAGCCCGCCCCCGTGCCGCGTGCCGTGCCGTGCCGCAGAGCCGGGCAGAGCGCCCGGCGAGGAAAGTAAGAGGAGTCGCTTGCGCACGCGGGAGAAAGGGGGTGGGAGGGACGTCCAGTCGAGTTTCGAAGAGCGCCCTCCGACAGCCGTCACCCCCTCCCCCGCCCCACACGTAGTGTGGTGCACCGACAGGGTGAGGGGTGGTGAGGGGGCGGGAGGGGGGTGGTATAAAATTATGGTATCGGCGAGTCGGTTTCGGGCGTCGCGCAGTAACAGGTGGCTCTCGCTTATTGCCCCGTTTTCCTCTTTATTTCCCAGACCTCGGCCCTCGGCCCAATCATCACAGCCACAATCATTTATGCCACGCGCAGAGATTTTTTGTTTTTGTTCCTTTTTTGCCCGAGCGGGGCGAGGAGCTCTCTACACCGACTTTGTATTCCGCGTATCTGTTTTTTTTTCCGCCACTGTTGCTGGTATGCCACTTGGCTACACTACAGGTTATCCTTACCGCGTCAAGGGGCGACTTACCCCGAGAATCGGTGTGCAGGGCACTACAGCTGTACGGTATTACAGGGTCAGTATGATAATACACTGTTTAAAAAAAGTGTGGGAAATCATGAAGGATCAGTTGGTAATTTTATTTCCGACAGTCCTTCGTGAATTTCAAGAGAACTTTCAGGAATATGCCGGATTCGCCGGATCACTTGTCACAGGGAGGGTGCGTTACTTTGAGGTATGATATCACTGAGAATGGGAAGGTGAGGAATATGGCAAAAAAAAATTGGCGAGGAAATTTTCTCGCCTAAATTTTGGTGAGGACGGTTTACTCGCCCAAATTTGGGCGAGGTAATGGCATTTTCTCGCGAGCATTTGGACGAGGATGCCCTTCTCACCCGAAATTGGGCGAGGTCCCTCACTCTAATTTGGGCAAGATCAGCATTCTCACCAAAATTTGAGTGAGAGGTTCTTTTCGCTCTTAGTTGGGCATTGTTCCTCACACCCAGAAAAACGTAGTCTTGAAAAGATGAAGTCTACTTTAGCTTCGATAAAGGTCAAATGATACTTGATTCAAGACAAAAAACTTTGCTTCGAGTCTACTTTTACTTCACACGGAGAAAAACGTTCCCTCGAATCAAGTCTAAAATAGACTTTGAAGCCAGCCAAGGTCAAATTAGACTTGAGTCAAAGCAAAAACCTTGATTCACAGTCAAATTTTCTTTGAATCAAGGATTTCGTACCTTCAATCAAGAAGTCATTTTTCTGGGTGCACCAATTCATTGTCAGTGATTGTGGCTATTGAGGAAGACCATGTGTCCTCTATTAAATGCGCTTTAGAATTTTGCTCTCAGCATAGCGAATCTCAATCTGTCGTATGTTTGGAAAAAACGAAGGATCAGTAGGTAAAAAAGTTTCCGAATGACTTAAGGAATTCCCAATGTACTTTTAACAACATTTTTTAGTGTTTTTAGGTCCACTTTGAACTGTTTGCGAGGTCCGTTCCATCATTTTATTGAATATTATTAGATATTACAGAAGTGTCTTACACAGGACGTTGTGAACAGGGTGCCACAGCAGTGAGTCGCCTCTCGTACCGCGCACAGTTCGGCGTGAGCCCCAGCCCCGCATCCAGCGAGAGAGAGAGAGGGAGAGAGAGAGAGAGAGAGAGAGAGAGAGAGAGAGAGAGAGAGAGAGAGAGAGAGAGAGAGAGAGAGAGCGTCCTCCCGGCTCCGGGCTCTGGCATCCCCGGAAAACAGCATGCGACGTCACGGTATTGATTTAAATAAAACCTCCCGCGGCATCCCAGAAAATAAATACGTAAACTTTGTAAACTGTTGCTGTTTTTCAGATGCAAAAAAGCACGTAATATTCTGGCTGCTAGAAACACCTTGCTCTGCTCAGCCACGGGCTACCGCGGGCTACCTAGAAAGTGAGGGCGGGGGGGGGGGGGGAATTAGTGTTGCCGGGGATGGCCGTGCCTGTGGCTGAATCATCGCGGGGCTCCGTGCCCCGTCCGGGCCGTGGGCGACCCGTGGACCCGTGGCGCTGCCGAGTCCCGTGGGGATCCCGGCTGGCCGGCCGGCCGGACCGGACTGCGCGGCGTCTCCTCCGCCCGGCTCAGACTTAATGAAACACGATCCCGCCCGACCAAACCACTCCACGCTGCTGGAATGGGGGCAGCAGGTCTATTCTCTGCTCCCCTTTGCGTGTGTTTTTGTTGTTTTCCGTTCCGGTGGTGTGTTGTTCTCGCGGTTTATTTTTCGTGTTGTTACCCGTTCATTATCCTGCAATGCTTCCGCACGTCCGAAATGTACGCAGTATCCCGCTTTCTGGCATCCGCTGAACGCTGATAAAAAAAAAAGAATTTCACAAAGTACTGCGGTAAAAGTCTTTACGTTATTGAGCCGTAGAAAAGAGGGTGCGGGGTCGAATTTTCGAATACATATGACTTTTTAGAGTGAAGTACACTAAAAAGTTTGGTATTTCGTGAATGTCAATTTGTAGTCGAGAATGAGCATGAGCGAGAATTCACGGAGAAACGTGGTAGACTAATGTTCGAAATTCCCAACGTTTCCTTATCAGTGGACCAGCACTATAAACAAAGGAGGAACGACGGGTCGTGAGGCAAGTCGGAAGGGCCTTTGGGAAATATTAGAGCATCTCTTTTTTATGTGTCTGTGCTCTTTTTCGTTCTCCGTCGATGCCAACCCCAAGTTTTGTCCGCTGGACTCTGGCAGTGGGTCCTTGCTCTCCCTCTGGCAGGGGCCCTGCAGGGGGGCTCCGCCTGGGCCGCCCCCCCCCCCCCCCCGGTCGCCACCACCACACCACCTGGTCATCCATCACCGAGGCGTTCCCGCGGCCGATGCGTGTCTCGTGACGTCACTCACGCAGACGAGGGCGGCGAAAACAATGGGGTGGAGGGCCGCGGCCGGCGGGACGTCTGCGGCTTCACGGCCGGGAAACAGGCGAGGGCTTCTCTCTTTTTGCCGTTGATTTGGCTTGCGGACGACACGGCAGGCGGCCAGCACGGCATTGAAATGGGGCGCGAATGGAAGCTCTGCCCTCTCCATCTCCCAATTAGACATCCCCGCGGCTGCGGCCGGGGACCGCCGCGGGGCCGGTCCGGCGGGGCGGCGGGGCGGCGGCTCGAACTGGGTGTGCTGATGGCGTCCTCAGGCAACCCCGCCCCCCGGCTCGGAGGCTGTCTGTGATGTGCCAGGTGTCGCTGCGGAGGTGGTGGTGGAGGGGCAGCCTAGAGCCCTGCAGCTCCACCGGAGGCAGGCGAGGAGAGGCGGCGGGGGTGCGAATAGTGGCACCGACGCTCCACCGCACCGCAGGGGCGCACCACAGGGGCGCGCCGACAGTCAGACGTCAGGGCGCCATGGGGGGAGTGCGGACGTGCGGCGTGCGGCGTGCGGCGGGCCAGCATTGCAGCCCGGGCACCCCACGTCCTGCCACGTCAAAAGACACACTTTCGAGATTGGCGTTGTCTTTGCCGATCGTGTGTTTTTTATCGTTTTCTTTTCTTTGTCGTGCACGGCCGTCCCCCGGCGACTCGATAAGAACGTGCCGGAGGCGGGGTCCCGCGTTGGGAGGGGGGCGGGGAGGGGGGGGGGGTGCGGATCGGACCCCGTCCAGCGCTCCATCCTCCAATCCTCAGGGCATCAAGAGGCCGCTGCGCCATCATCGATCCGCTGGTCGCCGCGCTCAGCTGTTGCCGCGTGCATCCCGACGCCGCCGGGCCGCCGAGCGCCCGCGGATGCCGGGGTAGACCAGCCCGCACGACACGCGCGCACGCAGCGGCCCGCTGCTGCCTACCCGGCAGGCGTTTCCAAACTGACGCCCCGCAGACCTCTCTCTCTCTCTCTCTCTCTCTCTCTCTCTCTCTCTCTCTCTCTCTCTCTCTCTCTCTCTCTCTCTCTCTCTCGCGCGCGCGCGCGCTCTCTGTCTCTCTTGTTATAACGAGGAACTTCGGTTCGGAACTTTTGGTTTTCCATTGCGCTGTGGACGGCCTTAGTGCGCCCCCCATCAACAAACTGTCTAACAAACGAAGCCGCGCTCAGTTCCGGTGGATGCCAGTGGACGCGCGAACTGCACGAATGCATTGTCAGCATTTTTACAAGGCGGCAGCGCCCACCAGCACCATCCGCGGCACGGCCACGTTCCGACCACCGTGGGTGCTCTACAAACCCAAAAGTGTGGTAACAAGCTTTTCCTAAAGCGTGATGGTCACCACACTGAAGGAAAAGCGTGATGGGCCACCACACATCAGGAAAAGCGTGGTGAGGCACCACACTCCTGTAAGAGTGTGATGGTGCCACACTCTTCACTGCGGTCCCATGCGTTTACATAGGCATCATAGCAAGAGCTTGGTACCCATCACTCTCTTACAAGAGTGTGGTGCCTCACCACGCTTTTCCTAAGGCGTAGTATCCCATCACACTCTTCCTTCAGTGTGGCGCCCATCACACTTTAGGAAAAGCATGTTACCACACACCTGGGTTTGTAGAGTGGCTCCACATCGGCGGGGCGCAGAAAAACAAAAACGTTTAGAATCAAAGTTGTAGCTCTTGAAACGACCTATAGTCGGTCAAGGGAAGGATACGGCAGCGGCTTTGGGGGACAATGCCTCGGGCCTTAATAACAACAATTAGACACGCTCATTTACGGGGCTGCGGAACCGCAGACCCACGTGCCTACCTGCTGGCGGGGCCTGCGCGGCTGCGGCAGGGACTCCGACCCCCGCCGCCCGCATTCCCTTTTCCATAATAGGAAGGAACATGGAGGCGAGCCGGTTCGCCATCCTTCTTCTTTTTGCTTCTGTACAATTTTGTGTAGAAGTGCGTACTAATTTATGCGTACACAGCTTCCGAGAATTCGTAAGAAAATCATGCACGATAATAAAGATTTTTACACAATACCGTACAATGGAGTACATAACAATGTACAAGAAGCATTTCGCGTTCATTTCCGGCCAAACAGCTCGTTGGAATTTCGGGGAATTCTCCTGGATTATTACCTATCTTTAGTAGAACAAAGTCACAAAGTTTCAAACTGTTGCGAATTTTTTTAGTCTAAAAGTCTAAGAGGACTGGGGGACTGTGCTACTCCTGCTTCACGAAAAGCAGGGTCCCGAAAGCCAGTTATGTCCCACTTGCTAAGGGATGATTCGTTATTTTAGCAACGGCGCTTAGAAGCTCCTTAAGGGCTTTGCCGTTTATTTAAGTAGGGACGAGCGTACGAGTTTTGCATGCCCCCCCCCCTGCCCCCTCACCTAGCCTGTCCGCTTGCGCGGTTGACTACGGTTAAATTTGCCGCGGACTATGCACAGAGCACAGAGGGGGGTGGTATGTTTTAATGCATCACCTACAGAGGGCTCGCGTACGCGCGGCCCCGCACACAACACAGTTGGTTGTTTGTTGAATAAGCCCATGCTCCAGAACAGCGCGCGCCCGGTAACCTGCCACCTCCGTGCCACCTCCGTGCCGCCGCTGCCGCCGCCGCTCCCCTGACGGCCCGGCCCCGGAGTTTGCCCCTCCGTCTCGGCGCGGCGCGGCGGGGGGTCTGCTGCTATGACGCGGGCGGCGGGCGGCCGGGGGATGAGAAGAGATCTGTCTCGGCTGATAAACTTCGGCACGGGATGAATGAGGAGGCGTAGGCCAAGTTTGACAGGCGTGACGGCGAGGCCAAAGCCCCGGCAGCCCGGCGGTGTGGTCCGCGCAGTGACGCGACGGCGACGGCCGCCGGACCCGCCGTGCTGCTGCTGCTGCTGCTGCTGCTGCTGCTGTCCTGTCCCCGTGCGGCACGGTGCCACAACCGGAGCCACAACAACCTCTGTACCGACGCCTAGCTCGGATTCACCTGCACTTGCTGCCCACCAACCCTCCCCTTTTTCCTCGTCCAGGCGTATTTCTCTGTTTCTCAGTTCCCCACCGGGCCAATTTGCATGGGACGCCCGGCGAGACATCAAAAGGCGAAGGGCGTGGGCGGCGTCCGGATCTCAGGCCGACAGCCGCCCCCCGTGCCGGCGGCAGGGAGGTGTATAAAGGGCAGTAAATACAGTCCGGAGCTGACGGACATGTCCTAAATGTCACCGCCCCTTGCTGTTCCGCTGCACTGCTGCTGCAGGACGCAGCACGTGAGCTTTCACCGGCGAGAGGAAATCAGCCTTCCTTAGTTTCTGATTTACAGTGTCGGCGGAATTCGCCTTCCTTCATTCTTTTACTGCCGCGATTTTATGAGGCTATTCAATTTAATTTTTTCGCTTTTGTGCTTTGAGCCCCTCGGGCGGCGTCCATGGGTCGACTGTCTGTGATTCTCTGACGCGTTGTGAGGAGGCGCCTGGCCGCCGCGCCGGCCCACGCGGACGCCCCTCCAGCCCGGAGCCCGGCCCGGGCCCTGAGTCATATTGCCGCCCCTGCGGGCTGTTCTCCTGGGACCCGCGGGACCCGGGACCCGCAACCTCCGGGCCGCCGCGCCACCGAGCCGCCGCCTGCGGCCGCTGCGGGCTGCGAGGAGCGAACGGCGAGGAAGCAATGACGGATGGTCTCTCGAGAGAGGAACCGCTGGGGGAGTCGGCAGGGCGCACGATTATTGATCTCGGCCGCGATGCCGTCTCGCGTTTTCGGAAGCGTGTCGAGTTCTTTCAGGAGAAGAGCGAGGTGCAGCAAGCCTGGAACACACGGGGGAGGGCCGGGGGCGGGCCGGGGGCGGGCTCCAGCAGGAAGCGAAGCCGGGGAGAAAAAGAGGAGTAGGGAGGGGCGCGAAGGTAATCCGGCGGTTCCATTTGCAGCCGAGTCACCGGGACCAGGTGCCCTGGGCCTGGCGGGGCGGCCTGGCGGGCCTAGCAGACACCGCAGCCAGATCGGCCGACCTAACAAGTCGGTGTGCTCTACAGTCGGGGTGACGAGACGAGTTTCCCCGCGCGGAACTCCGCGCTCCGCCGGGTTTATTGGACAACTTTCTTTTGACAAACGACGCATCTCGTCGTGGCCTGGCCCTCCTGGCCTGGCCTGGCCTCGCCTCACTGCTGGCTGGGCCGCGTGCTGCGCCCATCGCCGCCGCTCCCCAGACAAACTTGGGCTCGACTGCTCTCGAGTCGGAATGGTTTGTCATCTTGAGATGAGGAGCCGGTGGTGGAGGCCGTCATATCACGAAGAGGACGTGTGGCGGGCGCGAGGCAGGAGGCAGCAGGCAGCGCGCCGAACCAGCCCGCCCACGAGACGGACCAAGGAACCAAGGATCCGCCCTCCCGGCGCGGCGGCCGGCGGAACGGGCCGCCCCCAGTGTTTACCGGGCCGCATGCAATCATCAAGCTGACGATGATAGCGTGGTCGAGGCGGGGCGTGGCGAGGCGGGGATGCTCTGGTTACGGCTGCGGGCGCTGCGGCCTCGCCCAGGCCCAGGGCAGGGTGCTCCTACCCGATGTACCGAGGCGAGCCGCAAACGACCGTCGTCTCTCTCTCTCTTTCTCTCTCCTCTCTCTCTCTCTCTCTCTCTCTCTCTCTCTCTCTCTCTCTCTCTTCTCTCCCTCTTCAACTGTCTTACACACACACACACTCTCTCTCTCTCTCTCTTCCTCTGTCTCACACACACTCTCTCACTTTCTCTCTCTCTTACTCCACCTCCCTTTCCACCCTTTCCTCATATCCGACGGGGTTTTCCGAAGGCTGGATAAACACACACACACACACACACACACACACAACAGCGTCAGGCTCTGCCCCCCTCCCCCTTCCCTCCCTCTCCTTCAGCCCCAGCGACGCTGACGACCGCGGCAGGTTCAGATTGCGCGTCGGCGCTGCACTCGAACATCAAACGCGATTCCTGGCCGGGCTATTTCCTCGTGGTGTGAGCCGTGCAGCAGCCTGCAGCCCGCAGCCCGCAGCCCGACAGGTAGGCAGCCGGCGGGAGCTCCACGCGTGGCTGCCGGACGGGCTGCCTGCCCCCCGGGCTGACTGTGAGCGGGCGGAGGAGGCCCAGCTGCCGCTGTTCCGTGTCCGTGTCCTTGGGGACGGCGCACAAGGCCGCGCGGCCGCGCGCGGCACGCGACACCTCAGGACATCTGCATGTCAAAGCTCTCACTCTTTGTCCGCAGGTACACGGTGGAGATCCCGCAGACGGAGGTGACGGTGGCCTGCTCCCTGCTGTCCCACTGGCTGTGCTACGCCAACAGCGCGCTCAACCCGCTCATCTACAACTTTATGAGTGGTGAGCGCAAACTTCGCAAGTCCCGGTTTGATTTCGGGTGCTGGGCCTTGCTTGCGGACGCCTTGCGGACGCCTTGCGGGTGCCCAGCGCGGATGCCCGCCCGCCTCCACCCGGGCCTGGCCTCCAGGCTTTCAGTTTTAGCACGCGCTGGAGAGCGAGAGAGAGAGAGAGAGAGAGAGAGAGAGAGAGAGAGAGAGAGAAATACGGATGAAGTCTAATGGGGGGAGTGGATTGCAGGCTGGTAGCACGTTCTCGAAACAAAACTCGGTAATGGAAAACCACCATAGGACCACAGCGGTCACCTCCTCATTAATTTTATATTTTATTATGCTCTTAAGACTTTTTTTAAATTTGTTTTTTGTTTTTACTTGACAATGCCGTGTTCCTTGTTTGGTTTCCGCAGAGAAGTTCCGCAAGGAGTTCCGGCGCACTTTCGGGTGCCGGTGGTGGCGCCGCAACGTCTCCCGCAAGTGGAGCCGGCGGCCCAGCCGCAGCGGCCACGCCAGCGGCCACGCGCACACGGCCACCCCGTTCACGCCGGGCACGCCCAACGCCACGCGGACCATGATCGTGCAGCTGGGCCGCAACTCGCAGGTGGAGGTGGTGCCGCTGGGCCCGCTGGCCGCGCTGCCGCCACGCGCCAACCACCACCTCAACGGCAACCACTCCATCACCGAGCTGGACTGCTCGCGCTGCTGAGCGGCTCCCGGAGCCATACGGACTCCCCGGCGATGGTTTCTGTAAAAACTATAGGTTTTTAAAAACTGATTTAAAAAAACACTGTGCTGTTTGTCAAACAAACAAAACTGATTTTGTTTTTTGTTTTGTGGAAAATGATCGGACTGGTAGTATTTTGACCAAAACTAAGACTCGCTGTGCGATAGTAGAGTGTTTTTGAAGGAGGGCCCGCTTGAGGTGCATTGTAAGAGATGGCCAAACGGACATTTCAATATTTTTAAAATTAACGAGAGTGCCTTTCTCGGTACATTGAAGACTGGAACAATTAAGCCAAGAGTATGGCCTCAGCTGTAGTTTTAGTTAAGTAACAAAAGTTGTGTCTGTGGTAGTATTTATTGAGGCAATTTTTTATGTTAATCTATTATGTTTTGTCAGTGGACATTTCTCTTCTTGATCTTGAAGGGGAAAGGGACGCTTAGAGACATGCCCAACACAAATAATGTGATGGTTTCTTGTCTGCAATGTACAGTAACGTTGATAAATTATCTCGGTGTGAATTTTGCAGTGAGTGCGTGCGGGTTCCACACGCAGACACTGGCTCGCCATCTGTAAGCCACGTGGAGAAAATGTTGTCAATAAAACACTGAAGCTGAACGAGTCAATTTTACCTGCCGCCGCGAAACGTATTCTTTCAGCGCCCCCACACACCACTCATGGCGACACGCCTTCTGGAAGCACTCTCTGCGCCGCCGGCTCTTGAGGCTCATACCGTATTCATCGCGACCCACGCACGAAAAAATGAAGAACGAGGGGAAAATGTTGGGGAAAATGGGTATTGACAGGAAGGAGTAGGCGGAGAGGATGTGAGGGATGGCGCGGTGCTGATGGCGTCGTGATGGCGGCGGTAGCGAGGTAATGCGATGCTGTGCGTGCGGGGAGGGAAGGGGAATGTGTAAACCGATAGCAACCCGCGCCGCGACCTGACCTGGTGTGCGGCCGACTCCTCGCCGTGTAGGACGGCCCGCGCGCGCCCACCTGGGGAGGGGAAGGCTCTAGGCGCGCGCACACGTTTACGGAGCAGCCCTAGCACGATCACCTTGGTCGACTTAGCACGCGTCCGGCGACAGCGGCGGCGGCGGCGGCGGCGCGGCGAGGTGAACAGACCGCCTCACCAGCGCCGCGGCCGCAGGTAAACAAAGCCCGGCTGTTTTTATTACCGCAGATAACCACTGACCTCGCCTTTTGACCTTGCCGGGAAGAAGCGTCACGTTTGCGTCGTCTCAAGATTTGAACGCGACCTGTCCCCGCGGGCGAGATAATGTTGTCCGCTTTCGGGTGCAGCCACCGGCCCGGCCACCGGTGCAGCCGGGCGCACACACGCCCGCGGGCCGTGGCCGATAGCGGCACAGCCGGGCATAGCAGCCCGCAAGCCGTGCACCGCCGCGGCGGCGGGCCGCGAGGGCCGAGGCCGACCGGTATCTCGCGTGGCTGCGCTTGTTTGCATCGGCAGCACTGGCGGGCGGCGGGAGGCCGATTTGGGACAGCGTTTTCATCCTCGATTCCCAGCGCAATCTCACAGCACGTGATGTGTGACCGGCAGAGTGGGTCCTGTCACCCCCCGCGCCCCGCCCACCTCACCTGGTCTAGGACAGGGGGACCTCCGGGGGGAAGAGGGGGGGCTTGTGTCCGGCGGCAGCGGCGACCGGATGGGTCGCGGCGCGGCGGTCCTAGACAACAGTCCGAGAAGAGGGGCTTGAGGGAGCGGAGGGGGGGGGGCGCTTATCGGTAGGCGCGGTACAGCAGCAAATGTGTGCTGCAGCGGCGGGAGGCGGCGGTGGGCGGCGGCGGCGGCGTCATGGGCCGTTGGCGGGCCGCGGGCCGGCGGCTGGCGGCTGCCAGCGGCAGGCAGTGACTACACAGGCGGGCACACGCGAGGTTGCCTCAGTAGCGCGCGCACGCGTGTGTGTGTGTCCGTGAGTGAGTGAGCGTGTGAGCGAGCGAGGGAGAGAGCAATGTGTGTTCGGTGTGAGTGCTAATCCGTGTGCGGTGCCAACGTGATCGACGCTCACAGACACACACTCACACACACATACGCGGGTGGCGGACCGGACCGGACCGGCTCCGGCAGCAGCGACGCGGCAGAGCCTGGCAGCGAGAAGCGGCTCGGAGCAGCACGGCTGTGTGGCCCCCGGGGGACGCAAGGACAGACGCCGTCGGGCACGCTTAGCACGCGGCGCTCCAGCAGGACCCCCGCAGGACCCCCGCAGGACCCTCGCAGGACCCCCAGCAGGGCCCACCGGACCCCCCAGCGAGTGCGCGGCCAGCGCCCAGGTCTGTACTCCCGTGCGCCGCGTGCAGTCACTGCAGCTCCTCTCAACAGCAGCCGGGCCGGAGCGTCGTAGGGGGGGGGGGGGGGGGCACGGACAGACAGATGGACAGACAGACAGACGGAACGCTTAAGCCGAAAGCCGCGCGTGCTCCTAACCCAAAACGGAAGGCGGAGGGATTTCCACCTGACGCGGCGCTCGGCACAAATGCACAGCGCAACAGTAGTGGCGGACTGGAGCCGGGTTCCGGTTCTGCCAGCAGCAGCGGCAGCGGCAGCAGCGAGTGTCGAGTCGCGGCGCGGCTGTGGGCACGGATATACACACGGCTGACAGCAGGTCGGCGAGCGTAGCGCAGCGCATGGCAGCGCGAGTCCGGCTCGCCGTATGAATGAAGCAGGGAGGGCCGCGGCCGCGGTACAGTCCACGCTATCGTCTCGGCAGGGTGAAGGCCGGCAGCAGCGCGGCGGCCCCCGGCGCACATTGTCCGTGGCCATCGCCTCTGTTTGTCGAGCCCTCGGCAGCGTCAGCTGATGCCCAATGAGCCGAGGCGATCCGAAAAAACAGACCTTCTGACTCACGAGTCATAAGGATGCGAGGGGGGGGGGGGCGTCACCACGCGGACTCGGGCGACGATTCGCGGTCCCTCTGTCTCTCTCTCTTTCTCTCTACCTCGCTTTGTCTCCCTCTCGTAGTCTCTCTCTTTCTCTCTACCTCTCTTTGTTTCCCTCTTGTAGTCTCTCTCTCTCCCCCCTCTCTCTCTCTCTCTCTCTCTCTCTCTCTATCTCTCTCTGCCCAAAACAAGTTCACGATCCTCTCTTTCCGGAGCACCCCAAGAGCGCGGCAGAGGTTGAAGTACGTGCGCGGACGGGTACGCGGAATCGAGCGTCGTGTCTGTGTGCGATTTATCCTCGCCCGCCCCCCGCCCCGTCGCCCCTGCTGGGTCCCGGGGCGCTGCAGGGAGGGGCGGCGGAGGCGTGAGCGCGCGGGGGAACAACAAGTGCCGCGTCGCCGGCCGCGCCCCGCGCCCCGCTGCGCACCTCAGTGCCGCCATCGCCCGCCGCACTCATCGGGCAGTAAAGGAAAGCCCCGGGCAGCGGGAGACGGAGCGGGCTGGGCTGGGGCTGGACTGGCGCGTTGTAGGCGGCCGTCCGCCGCCGTCGCGTTGACCTCGACCCGATGCGGCGATAGGCAGGCGATAGGAGAGGGCCATAGGCCGGGCCCTTTAGAAGTACGGAAGGGCACACCACAGGCCCTACACCCCCGAGGAGATTTTTAGGGCCCCGCGCCCGGCGCCTCTGAAGGGGCCGGGGGCCGGGGCGGGTCGACTCTGCTCGGATGGTGCCGCCGCTGACTGCGGACTGCCCTACGCGGGGGGTCAAAGCCTGCTGGGACCTGACACGGGCGGCCGGGGATGAGGCTGGAGTGCGTGGACATGCAAGGCTAGTCGGGGCTGTGGGTGTGGAGTCGCTGAGCACATCGGCTGCGGCCGCTTGCCAGTTTCATTATTCCGCCGGCCTCAGCTGCGCGGGCTCCGGCTGCAGCCGCGCAGGGACCGCCGCCGCCTGCACAGGTGAGCGATGGTCCTGTACAACCCATCAGTTCCGATGCCCTCCGATTTATCTCGCAATCGACGGAGGACCGTCGTCCTTCGCCCGTTCCGTTCCGGCCGCACAGCCCGCCGCGGTACAAATGCGGAGGGATAAAGCGAGAGCCGCAGGGATTCCTGTCCTGCGGCGCGAGGGGGCAGAGCAAGCAGCGGCCAGCTCTGAGGGCAGGACGGGAAAGGGAGGTCGGCCAAAGGTCCCTCATCGCTATGTTCTCTGGGGCGGCGAGGGTGTACGGGTCAGGTACGTCCATAGCCGTCTAGTGAGGTGAGGTCGGTCGTGGGGGGGCTCTCACTGGCCTCGGTGATAGAGTGGGAGTAGGGGTGTGAGTGGTGTGGGAGTGGGGGTGAGAATGAGATGAGAATGAGAGTGAGACTGAGCGCGAGAGTGAGAGTGAGAGTGAGAGTGAGAGTGCGAATGAGAATGAGAATGAGAATGAGAATGAGAATGAGAATGAGAATGAGAATGAGAATGAGAGTGAGAATGAGAGTGAAAATGAGAATGACAGTGGGAGTCACATACAGTGAGTGAGAGAGAGAGAAGAGAGAGAGAGAGAGAGAGAGAGAGAGAGAGAGAGAGAGAGATCACTGCGGTACAAATCCCACCAGGAATTCTAGTGAACTATCAGAAAACTTCTGATTTCTGATAAGATTTCGCGCACCTCTGATAGCAAACTGAAAGCATGTGGACCTGATTGCAAGTTTCTGATAACAGGGCTCTGGTAGCGCTGTTCTCTGAAAGCAGTGGCTCTGATAGCATTTCCTGATAGCACTTCCTGATGGTTCAGAACTTTTTGAAGGCAATTATACCGCTTGTTGATTAGGAATCGTAAAAAACGGCATACGGATGTCAGAACTGAGTCTAATCCAAATCCGCGGTCAGATTTGACCTGTCACGCACCGTTCTGGAGCCAGAGAATATCTGCGATTTCAATAAAATTAAAATGGCCCCAGTAAACTAGCGCCCTTATGTCCTGTACCAAATTTTCGTCGAAAATTCTAAGTAGTTCCAGTTTTATAAATCGTAAAACGGGAGCTTTCAGGATATCATGATATCGTTTTCTCTGAATGCAGACTTCTGATTGTGTGCGCTGAAAGCACAGTGTTTTCAGACTATGTATCGAAACAGCCTGCAGCAACAACTCGGAAATCAGAAACGTTATCAGGAAATCAGGAGAGCTATCAGAAAAGCTTATGAGGAATCAGAAAGGCAAACAGGAATCAGAAAGGCAAACAGGAATCAGTTGGGCTAAGGAAAGCTGGTAAGAATTAGGAAAGCTATCAAAAATCAGAACAGCTATAAGTAAATCAGAGATTCTATCATAAAATCCGGATAGCGCTCCTGATGTCCTGATTGGGTTCACTTTTCTCTCGGTGTAAGAGGGAGGTGATCGGAGGTGATTTGATGGCCGGTTCCAGGGTTTCAGGGCGCGATGACTCGGGTTCGGTGTCGTGTTTGTGGAGTCGCGGTCGCGGTGGTGGCGTCTGTCACCAGAAGGTTTAGGTTTGACTTCAACTGCGGCGCCGTGTCGGAGGATGTGTGTATTCATCTGCGTACAACCATGCTGCCAGTGGCGGTGGCAGCAGGAAGTGTCGGCGGTGAGCTCTCCGCGGGGTGTGAGGCGGCGCGGAGTTGGGCCAAATAAAACCTTCCGAATCTCGTTTACGCTGACCGACCCGTGTGATCGATGAACCGATTTCAATCGGAATGCTCTTTTAGAACCAGTTTTTCGGTTGAGTAATTAACCCTGCAGGTCTCGGGGGGTACGGCGCGTGGCTGGGCGCGGCCTCGGGGGCTTGCCGCCGCCCCTCCTGCCCGTGGACCGTGGAGCCCCATTGACGGCCGTGTGTGTGGGGTACTCGAGAGTACTCCCCCCCCCCCCTCGCCGCTCCCGGTACAATCAGGGCGCGCGCCCAGGACGCCCGCCACGCTACGCGGCCTCTTATCAGTACGCACCGACTGCGGGAGCTGCGGGGCTGCAGCACGTCACACACTCTCGTCGTTTGCTCCATTTTCATCCGACTGGCGCGGGCGGCGCTGGTGGATGTGAGGATATGCGCGCTCGAGCGCCGGCAGTCTGTTCATGCGTGTGTGTGTGTGTGTGTGTGCGTGTGTGTGTGTGTGCGCGCGTGTGTTGGGGGGGGGGTATTCTTTCCGATTAATAAATCCCCGACGCGTCATCCCCCCGGCCTGCGTCTCTGTATTTATACACATTTCGAATCCGCTCGCAGGGCGGAGGGGGGGGGGGTATTTCTTTTTCTGTGCGCGAACCATTATCAGTCGGTGGCCAGAGCGACGGCGGACGGACTGCCCAATCGCCCGGACGGAAATTAGCCCACTTGCCGGGCCCCGCTCGGCTCCGCTTCCGCGACGGCTCCGAACACGGCTTGGCAGCGCAGGGCGGCGGTGTCCAGCCCTGGCGCCGCCCAGCTCATTACCCACACAATCATGTCCCCGCGTCCGCTCGGATCGGAGCTCGCCCCACAAAAGTCTTTGCACGGGTGGTCGGGGTCGCTGCGCGCGGTAGTGCAGTATGCAGTGCGATGCGCTGTGTTGCGGCCCGACCCTACGCAGGGACCGTCCACAAACCGCGAGCCCCCCCCCCCCCCACGCGGCGCCCAGGGAAAATGCGGGAAAGTGGGTGGTGCGCGCGGTGCGTCGGGAATAAAGAGCCTCCAGAGTGTAGGGTGTAGAGCCCACCGGACCTCCGGGGTCCACCGGGGCTCCGCGGCCCGCGCCAGTGACGGTCTGCCCCCGACACCGCAACGCCCTCCAGGACCCCACGCAGCGCAAGAAACACACATCGCGTGGTTGGCGCTGGCGCCCGCTCCCCGCTCGGAGGGGCGCGGCCGGCGCGGCCAGTGTCGCGCCGCTGTGGCCCGGCCCTCCAATTGACGATGCAGCTGCAGCAGCCGCGGCAGCTGCAGGCGCCTCTCGTCGTGCTCCATGTCGCGCGGCAAAAGTTTTGAGTGCTCTGGTAGTGGCGGCAAGCAGCCAGGGCCGCCGCGGCGCGCATCGCCGCCGGGATGCCCATGCATGACGCGAGGCAGAGCGAGGGCACGCTGCCCGCTGCCCGCCGCCGCAGCCGCCGCTCCGGGCACGCGCGACTGCTGCTGGCGCCACGCAGGCGCGGCGGTAAACACTCTGCGGCGCGCGTACACACACACACACTCACACGTGTGTGCACATATATCGGTACGCGACGTTGCCACAGTAGAGGAAAACGGGAGGTAACAGTGATATTCCCGGTGCGTTCAGGTCGACTAGGTGTTGTAGTCGTCCGCCTGGTCAGGGGTCTGTAGCTTCGAAAATTTAATGAACTGTCGTCGAAATTATCGGCATAGGGTACCTGGAAATACTTGCGATAAAAACTCTCGGAACGCCCCATTCGGTTTTTTGAGAAAATGGCGTTATAATCGACAACAATCGGCAACAATAACAGAATATTAAAATTTATTGAAACGATATTTAAACGCGATACAACTAACCTTGGTAACGCATTGAGGCAAATCACAAATTTGCAATTTTTTAGGAGTCATGAACCTTCTGATATTTTAACCGACGACACCACATTTGGTTTTCACAACACAATGACGGCATGACGGCCGCATGGCCGCGGCCAGCCGCGGCGCGTGGGGCCCGCGGGGCCTGCTAACTTGCCAACAATGGTTTTAGAAGGGAACGCAGAGGGGAGAAACTGATGTTATTTTTATTATGATTTGAATACTTGTACCTGATGTAATTATAAGGTGGCATATGATATAAATATATTTTTGATAGTTTTTGGTTCATACAGATACAGTGACGGTAATGTGGATACGGAGAAGTAAAAATGTGCAGAGGGGAGGGATGTAGAAGCTAGAGAGGCTTGAGAGTGGGAACCCCTTTTAATGTAAACTTTGAATTTTTGGATCTGAGCTAATAGGATTTTTTCAATGAGTGTTTGTAATTTATTTGATGAAAATATATTATTTTAAAACTTATGCAATAGATATTAACGGTGAATGAAAAAAAAATGAAACCTAGGGATAGTTAGAATGGGAAGCGAACTCATAGGCTATGAGCGGCAACAATGGTTGGGAGGAGGAGAGAAGAAGCGTGAAAGTCGCTGCAAAGGGCTCCTCGCTCCGCTCGGACCCAAAAAAATGGTCGTACTGGGAATTTCAAAACAATACTATTCCCGGGAGTACCATAAGAATGCCTCGGGAGAGGACGAATGCCCCGAGTGGGTGCAGCTTACAGCGGCTTACAGCCAGGGCGGCCACCGCTGGGAGCGCCGCGGGGGGCGGGGGGCCGGGGCCGGGGGCCGCCTCGTGCGCCGCGGTCAAGCGGGTGAAGTTGCCGCAACTCATGGCACTGCTGGCTTCGACAGCCGGCCGCTCGTATGAGCGAAACGCCGACCAAACAGGGCGTGGCTTATTCGCACTGGTATCATGCAAAAAGGGAAAACAAGGTTAAGATATAAGGTCACGTGAAAAGGTCGCTCTAAAATAAAATTGAGATTCCGTTTTAACCAGCCCTTTCAGGCGAACTAGATTTAAACGACGAGTGGTCTGCACTCAAAAATTCGTGACCTTCTATAAAGTAGAACAGTTGGGGTGAAGTTGTTGGGGCCTTTGACGCGTCAGCATCCGGGCCCCGCCCCGCACCGCCCCGCCCCGCCCCCGTCCCCGCGGCGGCCGGACAGGTGACCGGCAGCCGGCGGGGTACCCGGGAAGGGAGGGTTCCGGCGCCGCACGCCTGACCGCTTCAACACTGCTCCCCGCGGCCTACTTTGCCTAGCGCTCCCTGCGGCGGAATTATACCAAGCAGATGGAAAAGCGGTAAAAATTCATGGGAGGGGAAGGGGGGGGGGGGAGGAAAGCAGCGGCAGCAGCGGCCTGAATGCGGGATGTCTCCGCACACAAACACAAGCGTGCGCGCACGCGGGCATACATACATATTACATACACAAACGAATACTCTCACGCACACACGGCCCTCCCCTGGTGGCGGTGCATCCCCCCTGGCCGGGAGGCTGCGCCGGGCTGCACCCCCCCCCCCCCCCCCCGTGCGGCCTACCTCGCCGGCGTCGGGTCCGGAGCCGCGGCACGCAACATGCATGTCATCCGGGCCGCGGCCAGCCGCCACTGCCACCGCACTGCGGACTGCGGGACAACGACGGACACGGGCTTCCTTCATTATTTCGTCCGCCGCGCGTGCCTGCATATGTGCCCCGTGCGCGTGTGCGTGCGTGTGGCTCGCGGAGGGAGGGGGGGGGGGAGGGGGCAGGGCGGGCAGACATCGCTGCCGTGCCGGCGTCTGCCGCTGTCGCACTCGGAGACGAGACCCTTTTTAGAGGGCCGCGCCGAGAGCGCCCGCCCGCCCCGCCTAGCTCATGTATTATGAGACGGGTTTGTTATTACTTTTCAGACGGCTCCCAGCTTTTCATCTTACAATTGCTGGCTGCTCTGCCATGCCCTTTCTTCTTCTCGTGCGGGGAGGCAGGCGGCGGGGATAGTGAACGCAAGGTGTCTGTCCGTCTGTCTGTGTGACCGCCCCCCCCCCCCCCCACACACACATACACACACGTGTCTCTCCTCTCACTATCCGATGCGGGGACGGGGACGTTTCTCTCTCTCTCTCTCTCTCTTTCTCTCCCTCCGTCTTTCTCTCTAACCCTCTCTCTCCCTCTCTGCCTCTCTCTGTCCATCTCTCTGTCTCTATCTCCCTCTCTGTCTCTCGGGGATGCGTTTGGCAGTTGCATTGCAGCGGCAAGAAAAGGGGGGCGCGACGAGGGGAAAAGAAGCTCTCCCAGAATAGGTATAGAAGACATGTGGGAAGGAGAAGGGGGGGGCCTTTTGGTTCTCTGGCCCCCTCACAGACACCACACACACACTCGCACGCGTTCTTGGTGCAATAATACGCTGCCTCAAGGTGAGGGGAAGGCCAAGACGCCGTGCCTCTGTGCCCGGTCGTGCCGCCGTGCCGCCCGCCCAGCTGGGTTGCTGGGTTCACGTTCAAGGCTGCCGTATTGGACCCTTCCCTTATGCCATCTTCTGAAGCCGTGGAGCAGCGCTGCCACCACCGCCGCTGTCGCCGCTGGGCCAGGCCTGGCGCCCCCCGCAGGGCCGCCTTTCAGGTCGGCTCGCCGTGTCGTCGGGGGGTCAGGCCCGGTCAGGGGTCGCCGGGACCCCCTGCAGTGTTAATCCTTCCCAGGATCTGCGTGCCAACGCGCGCGTCTCGGGGCACATATGCTCTGCCTCGGTCCCGTGTGTCTGTGGGTGTGTGTGCGTGTGTGTGCACCTCGGGGCCGAACACCCCTTTTGTGTGTCCGAGGTCGTGCTCTCGTGGACGATTACAGGGCGTGCCCCATACAACACACACGTCCCAGGGCAGGAGGCGCAGGAGCCGCCCCCGCAGTGCTGCATGGCTGACCTCTGGCCTCCGCCTGTTGGGGATGACGTCAGCGGGGGGCGGGGGCACGCCGGGGCACGCCGTCGCGCCCGTGTGTGCGCTCCTCCTGGCCGCCCCCGTTCGTGCCGGGTTGCAGTTAGGCCTGGCCAAAGGCGGCCGCGGGGGGTCTTGCAGCGGCGGTAAGAAAAGAGCAGCGGCGGCGCGGCGTCAGGCCGGAGGGCCCGGGCCCGGAGGGTGCGGAAGCAGCCCCACCCCCGGCACGCCCCGGCACGCCGCGGCACGCCGGGGATGCACTGCTGCCTGCCCGCCCCGCACTGCGCGGATCCCGTGTGTAGTCTTTTGCGCTCGCCTGTACCGGACGAGCGCGGCAGTCGCGCAGTCGCGTGCTCAGGACGAGTAGTGCATCCGGTCGTCCGGCCGTTCCGGTAGACCGAGCCTGACCTGCAGCCGGCCGGGACCCGACTAGCAGACTGCAGAGTGCAGAGCGGCGCGCTCACTACTCACTACTCACTACTCACTACTCACTACTCACTACTCACTACTCACTACTCACTACTCACTACTCACTACTCACTACCCACTGCGCTGCAGAGCTGCGGGTGCGGGGCCGCGAGGGCCGGCAGTCACAGTAATTGTCAGCTGCCCGCACACCACGCCCCGCGATGCAGCGCCAGCGCCGCCGGCCGAATGGCTGCTGCTGCTGCTGCTGCTGCCCTTTACAAGCCCCTCTCCAAGGACGAAAAGCTGGACTGGGCGCCGATCTCGTCATGGTCTCATTATTTGTAGACCCTCTTGCGCGAGTGCGAGTGTGTGTGTACATTGTGTGTGTGTGTGTGTGTGTGTGTGTGTTGGTGTTTGCAGCCGCTGCCGCCTGCCATACCCCCACTGCCCTGCCCTGCCCTGCTGCCGGGGCCGAACCGAAAGTGTCGATTAATTTCGCTCCATAACGGGGCCGAGCTTTACGATTGCGCTGCCGTGGCCACCCCCGACACTCCCCGACACCCCCTGACACCCCCGACACCCCCGACACCCCTGACACCCCCGACACCCCCCGACACCCCCGACACCCCCGACACCCCCTGACCACCCCCAACACCCCCGACACCACGCTGCGAGACCACCACACTCACCCTGGCGCGCACGGGGCTGCCGCCAGTGCCGCCCCTGGCCGGCCGGCGGCCCGCCACTGTGCCCTAGTACAGTACCACGCTGTAGTACGCTACCCGGGGCAGCTGAGCGACTATTTCGAAAACCAATACCCCCTTGTCTTCTGGCCGTGCGTGCGCCAGGCCCGGCCTTATCTTGTCAGCGTGAAAAGGAGGGAGTCGCGGGAAGCGAGTGCCCGGCCTCCCGGCCGGTGCCCGCCGCGGCGCCGCCGCCCGCAGCGAGCCGGGCCGGCGCCGGCGTGTGTGATTTGGACCAGGACCGAAGAGGCCTCTGCCCTTTTCCTCTCCCGACGCGGGGATCGGCGGGAACGGAGCGTGAAAAATCAGGGGGCAGTTAGTACCCTTGTGTCCCTTGAGCCCCGCCGAGCCGCCCGATAGGACGGGGGACGGGGGTGGGTGGGGCGGTGGTGGGAGGGCGAGTTATCGGCGACCAGCACCCAGGCCCTCCTGATGATGGCGAACGGGCAGTAGCAGCAGTGGCTCGGCCGAACACCGGGCTGAGGGACGAGGGGTGCGAGGTGTTCGCCCAGAGGACGGGTGGGGGGCTGGAGGAAAAGCGCGGCCTTAGCTGCTGTGTATGGACATTGACTGGGCGTGAAATGTTGTGGGTGATGTGGCGGGGGGGGGGGGCCATGGCCGTGGGCTCTCGGAGAGGGGAGGGGGTAACCTGGTACACCATCAGGCCGCCACCGCTAACCTGACCCGACGGCACGGGACGGGGTCTTCTATCACTCGTCTCCAACACGTTCACTCGTTAACTCACACATGACGACGGCAAAGGAACGTTGGCGCCGGTTGCCGCTGAGGGGGTTGACGGGGATGAGGGACGAGAGAGAGAGAGACTTAAGGGTGGGCCCACGGGGCAGGCACGGCGCAGTGTCAAGGACGCGATGATGTATCCCGGCCTGCAGAAGGAGAGAGAGAGCCGCGGGGGATTAGCGCACGAGACGCGTGGCGGCGCGGCCTGGGGGCCTGCGGGGGCGGGGGCGGAGGCGTGGGGGCAACGGCCTGCTGGGGTGCGTGGACCATGTCATGTGTCGTGTCGAGTGCTGTACCCTCCACGGAGGCTGCGAGGGGGCGGATATCCACATAGACGACACGACGCTGACCGAGGTAGACGCGGATCCAGGAGGAAGGTGATGGGGGCGTCGCCCCCCCCCCCCCCCCCCCGAGCTCTCCGATGGACGCCTGCTAGGTAGGCAACAAGCCTAACTTTCCACCTGTAAGCAGGCAAAAAGTGGTACATCGCCCCCCCCCCCCCCCTCGAGTCCCCCCCTGGATCCGCTACCGGACCGAGGGGGAACGTTCCCGGGTATAACTCCTGAACCCGAACTAAACTTTAAAGGGATCGGCACCATCTCCGGGCCGCTGCCCGCACTACGTAGCGCCTGGGAGGTAGGCGGCGGACAGCGCCCGCCACACAGCCGCGGCCGCGTGCTGGTGTTGCCTGTCGGCCATGTTTCATGTTCGCTGTGGTCCGCCGGCGCTGGGTCCGCCGGCGCTTTCATTAGGGGCCGTTTACAACTGACGTCACGCATTTTGGCCGATTTTTGTCCCCCCCCCCCTCCCCCCATCGACACGGAGCCAATCTAACCTTTCATGCATTTAAGACACGACCGTCACGCGAACCTCGACCCCCTCCCGCCCCCCTAAGAGCGTGACGTCTTGGGAATGGCCCCTCACTGGTCCTCGGACGGCAGCGTTGGTAGGAGTAACTCCCGGTCAGGTGGTGGCCGTATTTGGGAAACGCAGCGTTCTGCCGGTAAGGATTTTGCCGGTCCTTATGATCAGTCAAGGTGCACCCGTCCTCAAAACGTGGTTGTACATGTGGGATGAGTCACACCTGCGAACATTCCCTCCATGTGAGGAGACGACGAAGGGGCCGAGGGCGAGGCAAGGGGTTAAATGCTTGCCTTGCCCGTCCCCCAGACGCCGTCCGCTACACGGGCCCGAGCGGGGCGCCCCGAGGACTCGGAGCACCCGGGGCAGACGTTTTCACGTCTCGGCGGTTCGCTCGCATCGCCTCTTCAGGCCGGCGACAGCGGCAGGGGCTCCATGGGGCTGCAGGGGCGCAGAAGCACGGAGTGGAGGGGGGGGGGGAGCTGATGGGACGTCAACCACACAAGGCGCGCCTCAACACGTCGCCCACCAAAAGGGGGGCGTCTCCGCCAAGGGACGTGGTACATCGTCCGTGCGCTAGGCTACGCAGCACGGAGCAGTAAACGCACACACACGCACGCACACACACGCACGCACACGCGCGTACGGACGCGCAGCACGGTCGGAGGCCGGCGGGGCGTCGAGTGAGGGTAAGGTCAGAGCAGCGGTGTACCGTCGGGGTGACCAGCCCGCCCTGGCCGCCCTGGTCTCGGCCTCGTTGCCTCGGACCTCGGCAAGCGGTGCGTTTGCGGGGTGCTAGCTGCCACTGTTTGGCTGTCCGTCTTGCTGAACGATGTTTGCTTTGCGCCGTCACTGCCTCTGTCCTGCGTCGTAACTCAATGCACCGGAGGTCGATATCAGCTCTGATAACGCTGACGAAGTTGCTGCGACTTTGATGACATGATTCCGGAAGTAGTCCTTCCCTCGCGATTGGCATTCCCTCCGGAGAACGGGGTGAACCCCCCTCCTCCCCCTCGCGGTCCACCGTTCCCCGCAGTCCAGCTCCTCGGTGGCTCTGGCAATTTCTCATACCGTGATGACTAGTCCCCGCTCCTAGCCCCTCACCACCGTGCATTCTTTGCCATGCGGCCACCCCATCCCCTCCCCCGTCAGTCCCAGACTGGCCAGACGGGCCGCACACGCCCCGCCCCCGCCCCCTCGCAGTCGGCACCGGAGGGCGTACCGAAGCCGCTACACTCGTCTGCTCTCATCGCAATGATGCAATCTTGACAATTACGAGGAGTTTGGGGAAGGCATGCTGTGGACAGTAACTAGCAAGGTACGGGTTTGGCGGACGACTCTTAGAGGCTGCTCCTCGACGTAAGCATAAGCATGAGACGGCACACACTTCCCCAGTCACCCGTTTTGTTGTGGGGCGTCCATGTGATGCTTGTGGTGATCAATGGACTGTTCCTATTTATATCTGTTTTTAGACAGCTCAGTCGCTTTCACTATTTTGGATTGAGTAGTTTGTTTTCTTCAGTAAACGTTACGACTATGGGAAACATAACCTCTCCAAACCGGCACTGGACACCGGAAAATCGATCAACGTTGTTTAAATAGTTTCTGAATGAATTAAATATCTGTTTATGATTGGTATGCAATGTTTTCTTTCATATCGTTAATCTGTATTGATATTCGCTCATATATCTGTCACCATATGTGAAAGACAGTATTACATAGATATTACATAAAGGCAGAAATAAAACATGTTCGTTTCAACCGTTTCCAGCTAAATTTTCAAGCTTGCTGTTGAGTGTTCCATAGTTACTTATTTTTTTTTTCTTTTCTGTTCATAGGATCAACTATGACATACGACCACGTGTTGACTCAACTGGGAGACTTTGGCCGCTACCAGAAAAGAATTTTTCTGCTGCTGTGTCTCCCTGGAATATCATGTGCATTCCACAAATTAGCTTGGGTGTTTCTTGGAGCCAAAGCAGATCACAGGTACACTAGCTTGAAAACACAATATTAATCTGTGCCCAAAACACTGTAAGTTTCTCAGTGCCACCAATGAATGTCGTACGCTAACTTTCATCAGGTGCCAGCTGCCTTCTGAGGGACCGAACGCCACTTATTACCTCGAGCCTGATATCTGGAACAACTCCATTCCATGGGATTCAAAATTTCAGAACTACTCATCATGCCAAAGATATGAAGCTAACTATACTTCTGTGGCATGCTCTGAATGGATATTTGACCATTCTAAATATGAAAGCAGTGCGGTCATGGAAGTAAGTCCGTGTCCATTTAAATAAAATTAAGAACTTGAAAATCTTGTTTTGGTTGACATCGTAATTTTTAAGGAAATATGATTTACACTGTCCCATAGATTATGGTTTACATTTGTCATTGTCCATGTTACAGTGGAATTTAGTCTGCGGTAAAGCATGGCTCCGGGCTACCGCAGATGCTCTTTTCATGATTGGGGTCCTCCTTGGATCCATCATTTTTGGAGATCTTTCAGATAGGTAGAAATTGTATAATGAATCAGCTTCTTTCCTCTCTTTTTTTCCTGTTCGTTAAACAACAATTTAAATTTTTCTGTTGTGTAGGTATGGGCGAAGACCTATCTTTTTCTCATCCTTGGTTCTTCAACTTATTGGAGGCATTTTGGCTGCTGTAGCTCCAGAGTTCATTACATTTGTTTTGGCACGTATGTTGGTGGGAGCTACAACATCTGGTGTCTTCTTGGTAGCATATGTCATTGGTGTGTTCTTTTTATTTTATTTCCTCTTTTTCTGAAAAAAAAACAAAAAAACTGGGATTTTGTTTTAAACATTTTTTTCTTATTTTAGCATTAGAAATGGTTGGATCTAAGAAGCGTCTGGTAGCCGGAGTAGTGTGTCAGATGTTCTTCTCATTTGGGTACATGCTGACAGCATTAATGGCATATATGATAACTGACTGGCGAAATCTTCAGTTGGCCTTGACTCTGCCTGGTTTGGCCTTTATGTGCTATTGGTGGTAAGTTTTCATTTTAAGATGCTATGTATTATTAGAGAAATTCCGACAGTTAACATGAAATACTTCACTAACTTAGGATAGTGCCAGAATCAGCTCGTTGGCTCCTCACCAAAAATCGCAAAGAGGAAGCTGTTGAGCTGCTTCTCCGTGCCGCTAAAGAAAATAAGGTGACCATATCAAAGGAAAGAGTACTGGAACTCCTAGATCAAGATGATGATACCCCTCTCTCAGAGAAGGAAATGACAACCCTTGAATCCGGCACCCCTTTGATGAACAAAGAATCTGTTCAGAATGGAGTTGATCATAACCATGATGGGGAAGTTCCTCAGGAAAAAATATTATCCAATGGTATTGCAAATGCCGCAAAGAAAGAAGAAGAAGAAGAAACAAGGAAACCATCTGTTCTTGATCTATTCCGCTATCCAAACCTACGAAAAAAGTCTCTGAATATTTTCTTTAGCTGGTAGGTTTCTAACGTGTTTTATTCCACTGAGCTTTTTTATAGTTTACGGTATTGGTGCAAAGTTTTAATTGATTTAATAATTGATTTCAGGTTTGTGAACAGTGCCACTTACTATGGACTATCCTGGAATACATCTAATCTGGGAGGAAATGATTATTTAAACTTCCTTGTATCTGGGGTTGTTGAAATTCCTGGCTATCTTTTGTTGTTACTTTTACTTAACAGTTGGGGTCGCAGGGCGACTTTATGTTCTGCCTTGATAGTGACAGGTGTGGCGCTTCTTCTGACACAATTAGTTCCTTCGAGTGAGTATGACAACCTTTGTATTAGAAAAGTACTGAAATTAAGTAAAAATTATTCCTTGCTTACATTACATCTGTATTTTTTCCTTTTCTATTAGACACAGATTGGCTTGTGATCACATTTGCTATGATTGGGAAGATGACCATCACTGCTTCCTATGGAACCCTGTACATTTTTACTGCTGAGCAGTTCCCCACTGTCATACGAAATGTAGGCCTAGGTGCTGCCTCCACATCTGCTCGAGTTGGGGGTGTTTTAGCTCCATACTTCAACTTACTGGTAAGCTGTGCTCACAGTGTATAAGATTTTTGTGTTTATGTGATTTACCTGGATCCCATTTTAAAACAAGACCAATGATAATTTCAGGCTGACTACTGGCGTCCTCTGCCCCTCGTAATATTTGGCTCCCTAGCTCTGCTTTCTGGATGTCTGGCATTATTACTGCCTGAAACTTTAAATAAGAAATTGCCAGAAACCATCAAGGATGGAGAACGATTTGGGAAGTAAGTGATATACCTAGCTTATCTGTTTTCTTTTAAGGGGAGGATTTAGTACCAGTTTTAATAGGCAACCATTTTTAAAAATGATTGTTATAGTTTAAAATACTGCAACAAGCTGAACTGCAGAATATTAATCTTTCATAAATTTTTTGTAATTACAGAAAAGAGAAGAAGATGAGCACCTCTCCCAGAAAAGATGACTCATGACTATAATTGTGTGCCTTACTTTTAATGCCATAAACTAATTATCTATGTAAGATTTAATACTGCAACTACCTCCCTTTTATAAGGAAGAGACAATATTTATAGTGTTGGCTTGAAGTATATTTAACAATCAAATCAAATGCAGTAATGCGTGCTACTTGTTTTTTATGTATGACTTAGTAATAGTATGAGTGGTCGTCTGGTATGAGAGAATCAGTTTTTAGGATGTTGGCACAATACTTAAGATAAGGTTCTGACAGTGCTTCTGCTCTTTGACTTAAAGTCCATTTCTTTGAAACCTCTCTTTTTAAGAAGGAGGATTTGTATGCAGTTTCGTTTGTTTTCAAAAGTGGACTCTAATGATTTGGTTATAAGGTATGAGTTGACAATAAGTAGTACTACTTGTATAATTAAGACTAAAACTCAAAGCACTTTATACCAAAGAGTATTGTTTGATTTGTCTTTGTGGTTTGTTTTATTTTATATTATTGCATCACTCAAAGTAATCGTCTCAAGGCCGAAGTTTTGTATTCACAGGTCAATATTTATTTTGAGGTATTTAATACTTAAAACAAAGAGCCTGTATACTTTTAGCAGTGGCACCAGGACTTAATTTAGGGCGGTTGTCCCTGACACTTTTAACTTTGTGATGAGAAACCCTCTGGTTTTATGTGCTGTGTTTTTATTTGTTCAGAATTCACCATAATTTTATCTTCGTTAGGTCAAAGGCTCTGGTATTAAGACTGCATTTGATGTTTTGCCATGACCTTTTTAATTTGTGATTTTTGTACTTATTTTTGATGTTTTCATTATTGGATCATTTTGGCCTGGGCTGTTATCCCTTTAAAAGGCCATTTTTCCACAAAATTGAAATGGAAGTGGCTGTTTGACAAATGAGGGTTTTTGACTTGAAAAGGTCCACAGCTCCCTCTTGTCTAATGTTTTCTCACAAGTGTTGCGTAAGGGCGAATAAAGAACAATCTTTGGCGTTAAGTAACATGTTTTTATTGTAATGAAACCTGTCCCCACAGGTCCTACACAAATCAATTGGTATTGTCTCCTTTATAATCCAAGTAACCACGCACTCCACATAATGCTTTTGGAAACCTGTGCAAGGTCTATGATGCCCACGTCATTTTTTCTTCTTGTGTTGGGGTTTGGGTCTCTCCACTTGGGTTAGAACTATTTCTTCGACAACTTTGGGTATTTGTGAAATCAGTTCTTCTCGTTCCGGCTTGAAATCATTGTCTGCCCAATAATCTTTCAATTTTGTGACAACCAGTGCCATTTGTTTGCCTATATTCAAAGGAAAAGAACTAGCAGTAGGTCAGATTGAAGTAGGAATCGTACATAGTAACGAACAAAAAATCTGCTCTTACTCTGGGTGACGTGTTCCTTCAAATCAATTCCTGTAACTGGAAGTTTGGGCATGATCCATTCTTTCATTTCTTGTGCCAGTTCATACTGGCCATTGTATAAAAGCACCTGCACACACCATTCTCGAACATCTGACACCTTGAATTTTGTATGCAGCATTATCTTTTGGAATGGCCTTGAAGAAGAATGCAAATGTTGAATAATCGCAAATATTTAAATTATGGTGCAGAAAACACAATAATACCTACAATAATGGTTTGGGACAAAGTTTTTCTTCACGATTTTCAACAATAAATAAAGCAAGCTCCCTTTCAAAACTGGACATTCTCAGACGATTGTTTAGACTAACAGCCTGAAGTGTGGGGTAAAAGGTAGAAAGATTAGAACGTAAAGCTTGGACTTTGACAGCAAGCTTTAAACCATTGTATAAGTTTTACCTCAGTTGAATTGTTTAGAACCGCAGCCAAGTAGGCAACAGGATTAAGTCTTGTATCTCCTGTTCTATCAATTAATGCTTGTAATTCAGCTATGTTTGGTTCCTCTGGAAGGCCTGTGCTCGGGAAATATAAAAAGAAGGTTTATGAGCCCATGTAATGTCAATAAAATGTGGGCGTAAATTTACTGGATTTTGATTGAGTACAGACCTATGAAAGGTCCCATGCCTGTTGACAACATCTTTTCAAAAATGCAGGGACCATGATTTCCAGACAATATTAAGCGTACCTCACTCCAAATTCGCTCACCAGCTATTTTTCCCAGACCACTGACATTTGCTTGTATCACTGCAATACTCTCTTCATCATATTTGCTTGGATTATCTGCTATTCTTCCAAAGAACCTGAACATACGTCGTAAATATGGATACACTGTGGTGCCCCTTCAAAATTTTGATAGACAGGAATGCAAAATAGATATATAATTACCTGAAATATCTTAATATGCGCAGATAATCCTCTCTGATTCTATCTTCCGGGTTTCCAACAAACTTTACCAACCTCTTCTGTAAGTCCTCATAACCATTGAAATAATCATAAACAGTACCATCAAGACCTAAAGCAAAAATATTACACATTATTACCAAGGCCAGCCAACGTGCTACATCGAAAAAAAAAAACCAGCCTGTTGTTCGTCTATGCACATACAAAGTATGAGCACTGTCTGAGTACCAGTTATACTATCGAGAAAATCTTACCTAAGAACATTGAATTAATTGTAAGATCTCGACGATTTGCATCCAGGAGCCAGTCTTGTGTGAATTGTACCTTTGCATGTCTACCATCAGTTTCCACATCTATCCGCAAAGTTGTTACCTGGAATCAAAAAGTACAATAATTGCCTGATAAAATCCATGGCAGAAGAAATTACTACAACTTGTGAAATTTCCTACAAGTATACCTCAAAATTTTCTTTGTCATTGATTCGTGGAGTAATTGTGCCATGGCTTTCCCCCTTTGGATTAATCATGCGTATTTCCTCTTTGGTAAACATTTCTCTCATTTCTTCTGGAGTCGCCACAGTGGCAAAGTCCAGATCTTTGGGCTGCTTTCCCATTAGTAAATCTCTGCAAGCACCCAGAAAAATGTTGCTGGTCATTTAAAAGAAATTCTAAGCCTTCACATCGTAACAGAGTAACTTGAAATTACCTTACAGCACCTCCTGCTATACGTATCTCATAATTGTATTTCTTGAATATGTCTGCAAGAGCTGTCAGTTCAGGTGTAAACAGCGCCTTGAATTCTGGACTATCTAATATCATGATCACTGGGTCTTTTCTTTTAATGTCAAAAGACCTGGACGAACTGAGAAATCTTCTCCTGAAGTGCCCTGCTATAATGACAGTGTCCTGGATATGAGGGAACATCAAGAGCAAAACGAAATTGTGAGTGTTACATCATGTAGGGCGAATTTCAGACATAATCTTTAATTATGGATTCCAGCAGCGCCTCCTTTTGAGTGCGCTGTCACTCTAAGAGACTGTTGATGAATCGTAAAATATTTCAAAACAAACAGAACTGGCTACCGGCGCAAAGGACATAATCATAACCTCCGCATAGTTCCATAACAGTGCGGTAAGTGCACGGTATATGAGGGATATAACTTACATTCAAAGGTTTTGAGGGACACGTAATAATGCGTTTAATTAATAAACGAGAGAAACTAGACATGCCCGATGACAATCTCTCGAAACCTCATAAACTGAGAAATATCAAGAAGGCAGCCTCTGCAGACGCCTAACCTGACACTGACCCTCCTCTGGAACCCAACCAACAGCCGTTCGGAGGTGGCGGCGGTGCGTTGAGCAGGGACCAGGGAGCCCTCGTCGAGCAGGTAGTTCAAAAATAGAAGTTCAACAGGATTTTGTTGTGTGTATTTCATCATGTATCAACAGACTGGCACAGTTAAAAAAATGAGAGTAACTTTCATTCAATAAATATATAAAATTAAAATTTGGATTGACATACTCTTAACTTCTAAACAAAGAACTAATATATATTTATTCACGAAACGGGGGAAAGCAAGGAAAGTGTCAGGCTATTGACTGGAAACAACCGATTCAAAGTGGAAACAATAATAAGACAATACCTATATAAACAAACTTATTAAACATGATTACATTTTATCATTACGATGGTCTAAATTAACAATCCACAATATCATTTTATTCAGTCTTAGATTTTACAGGGGTGGTAACTTCTCGAAGCAGAGATGATACCGCTTTTTTCACAGTGTGGTAAATTATATTTTTTATTTGTAGTTTATCTTCATGATTAGTATGAGTGTCTGATAAATCACGAAATTCCTGTGTGAGATAAAAGCAGTGCGACACATTCTCAGGGGAGACGAAGTCTTCTGCAACTTTCACACAGTTATGTAAATTCCGCACCTGTAATAAAAATAAATCTCAGTTACTATGTCATCATCACTGGGCTGAAAAATTCTAGAAAATAGAAGTCTACAAACCAACCTGATGAGGAGCACCAGCAGGAATAAAAACTGCATCACCCAAACACTGCACAATAGCATAACCACTGACATTGTACTCTTTATACAATCTTTTGCGAAGCTCTGCATCCAAGTACCAACTTTGATCATGTATCGGGTCATGATGTGGCTCAAGACGTGTTCCTCTTTCAATTGCCACTTTGTTCAACAAATCTCGTATTTTATCAGAATCACATGCATGATAAATGTGCCATAGGGCACCAGGTATCGCTTTCTCCGTGCGAACCCTTCTTCTTGTCATATCATCACATCCTGCCTCATCAATAGCATTAAATGCTTCTAAAGGAGAAAACAAAAAGAGTGTTGTGTTACTATCTGAAACAGGAGCAATGAAAAGAAAATTAACCCTGAACAAATAAAATAGGAAATGCTTTACCTTGTATGTGCTGTTCATAGTCTGCATCAGTTGGGATTCCTACATATACCATGAAATTGACAGCATCGGAGATATCTAGATGCAAATTAGTTGTACCCTTGGAAGGAATGCAGGCTGATCCATATGCATTGTACATTTTGGGACCCAAGTCTGGCCGCACAAAAAAGTCTGGCAAGCAAGATGCAAGGTTCAGGCGTCCTAATCTTCTAGTATACTCTGCCAATGGCAAGGCCTGCATAAGGTCTTTGAATCTCTCAGGTAGGAGCTGAGCAAAATCTTCACCTGAAATGACATCAAATGATGAGAGACATATTCCATTGGGAGTGATATGAATTTCATTAGTTAGAACAAAGAACTACCTGGTGGCCAATCTTTCAGTTTTAAAAGCATAGGATTCCCATGCTCATCTTTCAGCCTTTTGGAGAAGTTTTCAAAACCTTCCCAGAATTCCTTCATGGGACGGTTAGGAACTAAATTACCAGTAATGCAGTTGATGAGATCATTCTTAGCCTCACCAAAATCCCTACAAAATGAGTTGGGATGCCACATATCCATGTTGAGAAGACTATTCATATTGCCAACAATGACTGGCTGTCCTCTTCTCCATTGATCCTACATAAGAAAAGAGGGTTATGCCGATACACAGTAAAGTGCTTGTTCACAAAGTTGACCTTGATAAGTGTGATACCTGGAATAATTTGTAATTTCCATTATGACTTGGATCCCACAACCTAAGTAACCAGCCATCACAGAGCCAAGAATGAGGAACTCCTGGGTATAGTTCTTGACTTTGGGCATTAGTCATCATTCGTGGAGGCAGCTGGTTTTGGCCCTTGAATACTAAACCCTTATTCCGACGCACAAAGTGTTGCATTTTGTCAACATCCAGAGTCCTAGTCGATTCTCCATCTAAGCTTAAAAAACACTGAAAATAAAGAAGTTGTTTACAAAATGAAGAATGAGCATCTCATGACAAACAACACTTCTAGAAACACACTTACATCAGCCATAATACTTTTGGTGGAAATTTTGGTTTGCTTTGATGAGGGTGTTTTAAAAGAGGGTTTCAATGATGATTGCAGTTTCAGCTCTCCATCATCAGGAAATCTAGCAGCCTGATCATTAAAGCGCATTTCTGATTGTCGTTTGGGTGGATAATTAAATCGAGTTAAAGAGGAACCATTTCCATTAGCAGCAGGATTACTTGGGACAAGTAATGCACGTAGTCCTGACTGTCCAGCATTGTCATCTTCATCGGAATCACTGTCTGAATCCTAGTCAATACAGAATGAAACAAAATTATAGAAAGAAGTCATAGAAAAGTCCATGACTGGGGAATGGAGTAAGCAGGAAACACCATTCATACCTACCTCATTTTTTGTTGAAATGGCCAGTGAAAGATCATCAGGCAGTTTCTGTTTGCTAGCTTCTTGAACGACACGTGTCTCATGTTCCACGCTATTGTTCACAACCCTTGGCTGGCACTCGAGATAACTAATGATTGCATTTAAAGGGTCAGATTTGGTAAGCTCCTTTAACCGCTCCTGGATAGAAACAATACCCAGTAATAAAACGTATCACAAAAGAAGGCAAGCAATACAATACACGGTCTTTAATACTAACCACATTAAGACCAGGACAGCTATTGGGAGTTATCTCACACTCACAATTCTGAGGAATTCCAAAAATTTCTCTCAAATTATGTACTTCTTGTGCAAGCTTCTGACGACAATCTGCAGCAATTGTCTGACATAATATCAAAGAATCTTGTTCATGTGGTAGCCTACTTGTACAAAAAATCCACTTCCACTCGTCATGATCACGGCTCCCTACCATCCATGCTTTCTTAAGACCATTTTTCCGAACCTGAATGTCAAGGGTAAATTAATTTTTGAATACAGATATTCAACTAAAACAATATTTATATTTTTGTTAATGTTCTGAATACAAAGTCTACTTTATTTGTTGGTCAAGAATGGCACAAAACATAGGAAAACAGAGCAGTGGCCTGTGACCTACCTTGTAACAATCTATGCATACAACGAAACCACATCGTCCACAAGCCCAGTGGAAATTAAAGAGAGTGGTCTTACAAACATCACACATCTCACGGACACCTCTCATTGGCTTTTTCCATGCAATAAATTCTTCATCTGCACAAATGAGATAAATTTTAACAAAAATATCTAAATGGAAGTTAGATTGAACCTAAGCAAATTTCATACCCTCCTCTTCTTCACGCATGTGAAGTTGTATGGCTTCCTCTTCCTGACGCATGAGACTGCAGAACTGATCGCCTACTTGAGATAGGATGAAACGAGCCACATGGAAATCAAGGGAGTCTTGCTGACCACTGCTAACTGTATCAGGCAGCCACAAACTTTTTTCTTCCTAAAATATTATTTCTAGATTAACATCTACAACCCATAACTGAGGAAGTGCACAAAACTACAAAATGACTTTTGATAATTTACCTCTGTGGCATCATTTGGGCTAGCAAAGCCACCATCATACAACATATTCCCCTTGCTCCATCTTGTTTTTCTGAAGGAATAGAAACGGCAGGAATACCGATTTGTATCGGAGGACTTAAAACACTCTCTGCACTTGTAAATTTTCCCAAACTTTGAAAGTTTTGAGCAGGAATCTTTTTGAAGGAAGCTGTCCGAGCTATCCCTGTGAGGGATTTTGGACGCAGACTCATTGTCAGATGCTCTGCTCCCAGTTTTTTCTGGAGTTTTCCTCTTTCGACTGGATAGCGGGAAACAACCAACACTGGCGCTGCTATCGGAGTCCCTGCTGGCACCACTTTCCTTCTCACTACCACTCTCACTACAGATGTTGATAACATCACCACTATCAGATGAATATGTCTTATGGTTTAAGCCATTGGAACTCATTTTCTTCTTTGGTGGATATTCAGAGAACTTGGATGGAGTAGACCTTTGCTGTTTTTCATTATCACTTTCATCTGAACTTGAAGATGATATACTCGAAATGTTGACAGACATTTTCGCTGCTGACGAATTTCCAAAAGCTAGATCCTGTAAGAAAATAAATGTGTAAGGAAACATGGCAAATGACTACATAGAGGCACTAAGCCATACAAATACTCCAGTAGACAATGCCACTATTCAACAATAGAATCGTGATAACGATCGAAACACTCCCACTTCCATCTTGAAAATAAACTTTGATACATAATTTAACAAACAACATAGATCGCAGTCAAAGCCTTTGGTTTTTGTAGAAAATAAATATAAATAACACAAATAGCATAACCTTAACAAAACAACGTATTTTCAACCGAAAAACACAGATAATTTCACCACACCAACGAAGAGTTCCAAATTTTCAATTGTCAGCTTACTTTTGATTGAAAAGTCTATCCCGTCATAAATGTACTCGTTCGCAAACTGCCGCTCCCACACGCACTTGCATTGTAAAGCACCCTCCCTCACTGCCCTGCAGCCGGTCACGTAAGCCACAGCACGTCCGTGTCCGAGAAGCACCCCCTCTCGCTCGCACCTGAGGCAACACATGAAAGGTGGAAAGAGACGGAGAGAAAGAGAAGAACAGAATGAACCAGATAGTGAACGGAGGTGGAAGAAGGAAAGAAATAACTGCAGTCTGTTTTCAAACGCAGCGATTCGAGCGGAGGGAATGCAGACAGAACCTGACAGAATAGATGGTATAGTTGCAACGGCGGCTAGGAAACGTCATGTAAAGAAAAAAAAAAGAAATAAAAAGATTTTTAAAGGGGCATTTGTTGAAGAATTTCGTTATTTCGTTTTCAAGCTATGGTAACTTCTTTTTAAATTACATAAAAGTTGGATACCTAGAACGTTGTTATTGCCATGGTAACATTCTACCTTAACAGATGAATTGTTTTTATTACATGAGGAAGTACAAGTCTTATATTGAACACGTCAAATACACCCTTAATTTAAGCTAAGTGGGGGAATACTGCATTGGTCTGGAACCACTGCCAAACACTTGCAGTAACTCGTGTTATATGTAAAGCTCTCTCCGTAACTCAAAAAGCTTGTCAAAGAAAATAACTGTAAAAGTATCTCTTTTAAAAAATCTAGTCAATCAAACTATTGCCGGGAAAGGTAAGTATGAAAGCTTGAGATTGTAGAATATACAAGAATTTAACTTTTGTTTTACTTTCCCTCTCAAGACTTATGCTAATACTGAGCCAAACTTGCTCAATTAGGTAATAAAGACTGCTGTTTCTGACCACCCTAAATTTGTGACAGCTGAAAAGAATTTTACACCATTCTGGATATATACCTACCATCTGATGAATAACAATATGTTGCGCTCATAGAGCAAGGAGGATGCCTTTGTGTACTACAGAATCAGTCCTTTGCTAGGCTTTTCACTTGTGTAATAAATAAATAACCCCAGCCACTCATAATGGGAAAAAAAGGAAAAGCTGGTAAAGGAAAAAAGGGAAAGAAAGGCAAGAAGACTGAAGAAGAGGATAAAAACCTACTGACAGAGGTTGACAAAGAGTTCTATGAACTCCAAATCACAGACCTCAATCGAAAGCTTGCCAGGTTTACAACTTCTGCACCTCGTTTCATACAGTTCATACTTACATTCAGGTTACATAAAAAACATTTAAAACTTATTTCCTGCTTTTTACAGACTCAGATCTCGGTGTAATGAACTTGAGCTTAGTAATGAAGACATTGCATCGCAGAGAAATAAGCTTGAGGAAGATCGTGCTGATGTCATTTCTTACCTCAACCGGACACTTTCTGAAAAAGTTGATGAAATCCTTGAGCTTAAGGAAAGATTGGAGGGTTTACAACAGGTTTGCTAATACATGTCAAATGAAGAAAAGAAAATTTGCAGTGTGACATATCTTTATAGGGACTCTATTTCAGACGCGTGACATGGAGACCAAAGCTTTTAGGGAAAAAGTGGAGCAAATGGAGCAGGAATTTAAGGCAATGCAACTACAACTTACTTCAGAAGTTAAACTTTTAGGTAACTTGTTGTTGAAAGGTTGATACTTTTTTGTCTACCTTCTAAGGGTAATGTATAAAATGTACCATACAGCTGGCAAACTTAATGCTCTGGACGAATTTAGAGTACAACGTGATGACTTGATGGCCAAATTTGTGACCCAAGAGCAGCAAATGGAAGAGCAGCGCCAGAATCATGCTCGAGAACTATATGAGGTTGAGCGTAAATTTATTGTAGGGAAAGACAGGTACCCAAAATAAAGTAGACGAATGGAATGGCATAAAAACAAAATACGGAGGCTTCATCATGCTTTTTTATGGCAGTTTGAAGAAAGAGATGGAGGTGCGACTGCTGCAATTATCAACTGAGTTTCAAGAGGCTACAGAATCAAGGATTGCCAGCACAACGCATAGAGTCATCAGAGAAAATATAGCAATTAACAATGAGGTACCACCAGAAATTATCTCAGCATGTAATATATGTTTTTGTTTGCGATAAAGTGTGTTAAAAGGGCATCCCCAAGAATCAACACCCACATTGTATCGTCCCTCTGTAGAGCACATGATCTTGGGGATTGGTTTCCAAAAGAAAAAATGTACATGAACATTAGATTGGTTCTTACTTCTCATGATCGCTTTCCTGTTTCCAGCTCGACTTAATGCTCGCATCAACAAAAGAACTAACTGAAGAAAATGACAAGATGAGAGAGCGAGACAAAGAGCTGAGACTAAATGCTGAACTGCATGAGAAGGAGAAAAAAATGGCACTTAATAGGAGTGAGATGCAAAGCAAGGTTTGTTGTAATTTTAAATGCAGGTATTTAAAATTATTCTGTTGGTCTAATTGTTGTACCTGCTGTTATTGTAGCTTATTGACCGCTTGTCCATGGAACACGCAAAACTAACAGCTCGCGTCAAAGAGCTGACACATTACCAAACATTGGCAGATCAGTACAAAAACCAGCTATCGGAAGCAGAGGAAAGGCACAACAATATGTGCAATGAGATGCGAAAGCTCAGAAGTCAGCTTGCTGCTTCAGCAAATGAGCGAGAAAGAATGCTCCTGAAGGTTGCAAACATGCATCAATATGCAGCAAGAGTTAGCGACACAATGCTTACAGCAATATCTGCTATTAAAAACGCCCTGGAGGTAAGCAGTTTATCTAATATGAACTGAAATTTAATAGGAACAAGCCTACTACAAGTTCTGTTTCAACAGATACAAGATAAACCATCAGGGGATGAAGCTTTAGATTTGGCAGTTCGAGACAATGTTCTTGCCACACTCCTAGAACTGCTAACTAAATATGACGTTTGCAACCTACAGCCTAAGCCTAAAGATACAGGATCGTAAGTGGAAAGTATTTATCTCTAAAATGAGAAGATTAGGGTAAGATACATAAACAAGGATCCTTGTTCCAGATTGTCAACAATACAGCTGTCCCTTCCAATCGCTTCAGGATCAGCTTACCGTAGTGGTGATTTGGGTCTTGTGCCACGAAAGGACGAGACTCCACCACCCTGTTCAGATAATGATATTAAGCCGGTAGACTAAGGGGCTCAAGGGGAGACTAAGAAATAAAAGACCGTAGATTTCAGGTTCCACCAACAATTAATATTCTAACAAAGTAAGAGGAATTATAATACATAACACTGTTTACAGATCGCAAGTTCATTTTTGACCAAGTACAGTTTTTCCCTTTTTCTTCTGAATTTGCTTCTTACTCAGCAACGGATGTGTTTCAAAATCAATTTTGTGAGATGCTCTGGTGAATACCTTTTTCTTCTTGGTGCGAGTTTTGCTAGAGGAAAAGAAGCAAAGAAACAAAACATTAATGGATTCACAATCTAGAAGTTTGAGTAGGTGTGAATTTAGTAGCAAATGACACTTACAATTGATGAGAGGCCGGTTCCAATATATTCCTCTTCTGCATGCTGTTATACCGATCTGACAGTATATTACCCTCAGGCTTAATGGAACGTAAGCTGCCCTTCAAATCAGAGGCCATATTAAAGTCCAACTCGTTCTCCTCAAACTTCTGTCTTCCAAGACGCCTTGTCGTTCTATTGAGGTCATTTTCTATTCTCTTCTCACTCCTCTTTTGGGTCTTTTCTTCTTGATTCACAATTTCCTCTTCAAATTGATTAAGCCTAAAGCAGTAACCAGGAAGAGAGATTGTAAACACGTCAAAAACAATGAAAAACTAACAGGTTTAAAAAACATCAGACCAACGAAAAAATATTTAAGGTTGTGGTATCTCACCTGTAAATGTCAGCTAACTTCTTTTTCTCTGCTTTAAGTAGTTTATTTTTGTTTTGCAAGCGCTTCTCTTCCACAATATTTCTGCGCTTTTTCCTGTCTTTCTTTTTAAGCCGATCAACTGGGGGGTTCACAGCATGATATTCGTTGTCTGATAGGGGTTCATCAGGTTTAGCTGCTTCAGGATCAAGCGCTGGAACTCCTTGACTCATTTCTCTGAAGTATTGAGCCTGCAACACATCAAGAAAAATTAAAACATAAAATAAGCACCGCATCACATGTCATTAACATAAAACAATATCACATGTAAAAGACATTTTCAAATAAAGAGTATTCCATGGATTGAAAAATTATCACTGAGCATCTCTGAATAAGAAATCAGCCCCCAAGCAGAAGCTGCCTCATTCATACCTCTGCTTCATGCCTAGGAACCTTCCTGAACATAGCACTTGTAACCCTGGTAAGATGCGCATCCGCTTTGGCAAGTGCTTGTTCTTTCGTTGTGATCGTCTCCAACAAACTGATATGGTCCTCATAAGATGGATTGTATGACTGGCCTGGATAGATTTGAACGAAAATTTTCTTTTAGGTTAAAGAAAACTATACAAATATGAAAACAGGTATCCTGAGCATTATGAATGAAGACTACATACCAGGGAGAGGAAGCTCAACAGCAGGAGTTTTGTAGGGTTTGGATAGATTTTTCTCCTTTGGTCTCCTCAGTTTATCTTTCATACGGGTATTAGCCAGTACATGAAGTCTAGTACCTTCATTTACCCAATCTGTCTTAACTGTAGCAGGAAGGGCAACCTCTACATGGGGAAAAAAAAGATGAAGTCAGTACACAACGACAGGATGAAGAAAAAACTCTTTATCAGTATGACTTAAGTACCGCACAAGCAATAGACACGAACCTTCATTCCAAATGTCTTTTTTGAAACCTGAGCGAGGAGCCTGTCTATGGAATTTCCTTATTGCTTGAGCCCTGTTATCCACCTCCTTCCGCTTTACGATGCCTTTCTTGCGTTTTAGCTTTTCTTCTTCTCTCTTGCGAAATGCAGGATGTTGACGATCTTCAGCAGAGCGGCGAATGTTCCTGGAAAACCAAGAGAAGCTCTTGAATTTAAAGCGAATCATAGCAGAAATTTAAACACGCCCAAGGAGAGTTGACATACCTTTTAGCTATAGGATCTTGAACTTTGGAGTCTGATTTCAGTATCTCAAAGCACCTGACCGGTTTTGCCAGAAGTTGGTTTCTGCGGGCTTCTTTTGAAGATTGATACTTCAAGTTATCATTGTCTGCTTTAGTATCAACAGAAAACAATTCTTCATCCTTGCGGTCTTTGAACGGAACACTGAAAGTAAAACGCGTAAAGATAGTTATGGCAGAAGTATAGTTAGGCATAAGAAAACAAATTCATTGGACAAATTTGTACAATAAACACACGAGGACATAACCCATCCAACCCAAACAATACTAACCCTAGCCTTTCTTCGAGACGTTTATCCTCGAGAAAATCCTCAACATCTTGGATGTCGCTTCTCCTCCAGCCCTTCTTAGTTTTCTTTGACCCGATGCGCTTCTTAGCTTTAACAACAGCCATTTTAGCAGATCAGAAACTTAAAACGAAACGCACGCTGCGATGTGCGCCACGTTTTTGACTGAGGTAAGTAAGAAGCAGCAACAGATTCTCATACCACACTACAACACTGTATGAGAAATATATCTGGCACTAGATCACGTGACATCAACAAGAAGCAGACGACAACGAAAGCTTATCTCCGAATCGTGAGCCCGCCCGCTCCGTCCACTCGGCGTGTCAGTCAAACCATGCGGCGGCGGCAGTAGCAGCTTGGGACCAGAGACAGCAGGGTTTTACTCAGTCCAATATCAGCTCCGCAAGCGAGCGCACGGACCGGCAACGGGGACAGCTGAGCGCGTTCTACGAGAATGTTACTGAACAACAACTTCAGCGGGCCGAGCCCCGGCAGAAAGGGAAGTTCAACGGAGAGGTGCGTCCCGAAGGAAATCCTCTTCAAGTTCCTCGTCATTGGTGACTACGGCGTCGGTGAGTCTTCTGACACTCCTCCGAATTGATTTCCAGTGCCGGGCCCGGGCAGGGCAGTCCCGTGTGTCCCGCGGTTGCCTCGAGGACCGGAATCCAAGGAAAGTGCGTGTGGCAGGGGCGGATCCAGGATCGTCTTGAGGGGGAGGGGCAATGTTCCGCGTTTTGCCTAACTTACAGACGGGAAAGTTATGTCAGTTGCCTAAACTTCAGGCGCCCTACTGGCAGGCGCGTAATTAGGGCCGATGAAAAGGGGGGGGGGGGGGGCGCTTCGCGGGTTGCCTACTTCTAGGGGCAAACCTACAATTTATGCGAGAATCAGAATCACGATGATTCTGTTGACTTGTGCACAAGAGTGCACTCTCACATGTGTAATAAACGAACTCATACGAAGTCTGAAGTTGCAAACAGAAGTCAGGATTTAAATATTGTTTCGAACGCCGCCCCGGAGTGCGTCGCGGTCGCGGGTCGCGCTAGGGGGCGGGGGGGGGGGGGGGGGGGAATACGGCGCGCTTGAGACGCCCGCACCCGACCCGAGAGCATGCCGAGAGTGCAGTGGCAGAACGAAGGAAGGCGCAGTGTCAGTGCTCAGAACAAGCCGGGGCGACCTTGCGGCAAGGAGACGGAAATTTTGGTCCCCTTCGGATCGCCTCCATCGCCCCCCCCCCCCCTAATTACGCGCCTGCCTACTGGCGCTAAAGGGGTGGGAAGGGGGGGTGGGTGACAGTCCATTTGCCCCCTTGCCTCCCCCCCTTTTTGGCACTCCTTAGTGCAAGGGGGCGAAAGGACTGTCGCCCTCCCCCCTAAATATTGCCTAAATCCGTCCCGAGGGGGCGTCCACTCTCGAATTATGTGACCTGACTAATCCCTATTACGCGCTATTACGCTGTCACTTGGGTGCTATCACGCCCCAAAATACAGGTTTTTGGTAGGATTTAGCGGCGAAATCGGCCAAATTCTAATACTGTTACGCGCGTGATGGCTCATTTGGGTGACTTGACTATTTCGTGTGTGGACGCCCCCTCGATTCGCCCGTCTCACAGAAAAAGTCGTATGGACAATTTTGTCCATGGCTATGGACGATTCTGTGCGTCCATAAGCCGGTAACAAAATTGTGACTGCAGATGGACAATATTATTACCTTCTGTGGACAAAGTATTAATTTGTCCACAAGTTAGTAACAATGTTGTCCATCTGGAGTCACATTTTTGTCACTAGCCTATGGACCCACAGAATCGTCCATAGCCACGGACAAAATTGTCCATTGACTTTTTCCGTGTTGTGGCATGTCTGCATTCCGGGATCTCGAGCGGCTCCCCCCCGGGATGTGCGTCTGAACAATAACATAAAGTTACTTTTTAGATATTTAATTCCTTGCTACCTCTTTTCAAATCTTAATTGCACATGTTTTAAAAATTTTCTTATTTTCTCCCACCGTTCTTCTTTCTTTTCCTGATCTTTTTTTAAAATATGTATCTTGATATTGTTAAAAGAAATGTTTAGTGGGGGGACCCATGCTCCTCGCCCTCCCTAGCCCCCGTGCCCGCTCCTGCAGTTGGGCCGTGATATGTGCAGCTAGCCAGTGACTATGCCCACGTGTACGCACACAACAAGCCGACGCGACACCTCAATGGCGATAGCCGGCGGCAGATAGTGAAGGGATGGGAGGGTGCGGTGGTGGCGGTGGTGTCCGTGCGTGAGTGGAGCCCCGCGGCGAGATAGCGGTGCGGGCCCCGCCGCCCACATCGCGGCCCATGCCGATACCGCGGGCGCACCTGCCGCCTGCCGTGTTGTGCTGGCCGCCAACACGCTTGCCGCACGCGCCGAGACGGGACGGGACGGGACGGACCCTGGCGATGCTCACTCGGGTAATCGCAACAACAGATTCGGCCGGTGCGAAAACAAGAAATAACTTTCTCCGGGCGCCGCGCGTTGCTATTGTTAGCAGGGCCGTCGCGGCGCGTCTCGCAACGTCCACGCCGTAGGCCCTACGGCGGCGTGAAGGAAGCCGGAAAGTAGGGATTGGGGATGAGAGGGTGTAGAGCTGTGAATATGTGGGAGGGCGGCCAGGGAAGGGCCTGCCTGCCTGCTGTCTGTCTGTCCGTCCGCCCACTTGGCTGCGTCAGCCAGCCCCGCCGCCGGCCGGCCGGGAGCCACAGCCGCCGGTTACTCATGCACACGCACCCACTCACATCTCGCTCACGCACCCATTCATTCATTGCATTTAACTCACGATCCGCACCGGGGAAGTCCAGCCAACCCCGTGGCGTTGGCCACTGCGATGCAACGCGCCGTGTATCTCCGTCTCGCTCCTTCTCCGACACGTCGCATCACTTTGTCTCGCCCTGCGCCCAAACGGGTGGCGCACGAAGAAAGGGCTGACCCGCGTAAAACGGCTAAGCGAGGCGCGCCGCCGCCGTCCGATAGAGTTCTCAATCGAGCGGGTAAGCCGGGCTGGCCAGGCTACGCTCGTCTTCTGTCTCTCTCGCACCCTTTTGCAGCTGCAAGTGAGTGGGAGCGAGACAAGACGAGCGTAGCCTGGCTAATGCCGAGAACTCTTCTCCCCTTTGTGCCCCGTGGCTGTGTCATTTAGCATGCATCAATGCATGCACGTGGTCTAATGGTTGGGATTTCTGACATTTCCTCAGGAGGCTCAGGTTCGATTCCCGGTATCGGTACCACCTTGTGTACCTTCGTACGCACTTGTTCAGGCAGTTCAGGGCACGACGTAACGTTCCGGCCCCGGCTGATTCGCTGTAACGGAACAGGGCGGCTACTTGCCAAACACCGAGCGGCGTCTCTTCTTCTTGTAGGGGGCCATGCCAATACTACGTGAGCGATTTTAGGCCACTTTTCGCCCCCCCCCCTCCTCCCCGTGACATGGATAACCTAACCTTCCCATTTATTTAAGATAGGGTGTACTATATGGCAGCCCCGGCCTCCAAAGCGGTCACCTAGTATTAGCACGGCCCTCTGGATACTCCGGGGCCGCGGGCCGCGGGTGCCGGCCGGCTGTTTTCGACGTTTTCGAGGGCCTTGGCCGGTGCGCGGGTGTAGTATTTACGTCGCAAAGTGGGTGCAACGACCTCTCCAGGGGGCATCAACATCGGCACGACGGCGGGCGGCGGGGACCCGATCCGATACGGCTCGGCCCGGCCGCTGTGGTACTTGAACCCTGACCCCGCGTCTCGACAAGAAGTCACCCCCATCCGAGCCCCAACGAGCGTCGCCGCAGCGGGGGTTGCCGGGCCGAGGCCGGACCGCCCGCCGCCGGCGGTGCCTTGTTCGTAGCGGACTTGGGTTTCGGGGGGTGAAATGCTGCGCTCGCATTGCCTACATTCAGGCGTTTGTTAAGCGGGCTGCCTCACCCGGTCTCCGGTTTTGCGCCCCCCCCCCCCCCGCCCCTTGCCTAGCTATCACGTGCCACCCTGCCTCTGTTACGGCTAGACGCTTCTCTATTACCCCTCCCCGTGCCTGATCCAGCTTTCGCCCTTGACATTGCACGCTGTCTGCCGACCCCGGCCCTCTACTGACACGCGGCCTCTGTTCTGTGTGCTTGCAGGCAAGACAGCTGTGGTCCGCCGCTACACGGACGGTAAGTAGCCGCTAATATCGGCCGCGCGGATGACGCAACGCGTCACACACGCACGCGAGCCGGCGCGTGGTCCCGCCCCACCCCCGCCCTCTCCACACCCCGGACTTATCTTGTCGCGATGCGCTGGAGCGCGCCGCGCGTGCGGATTCGGCCGCCTCGCCGATGATGCCGCTCTGTTTGCTGATCACCTCATCTCACGGCGTGCTCCACTTCCTCCTCTCGCCTCTTACATTTCCCAGCCGTATCGCGCGGCCGTCTGCTATCGTGCCGGGGGGCGCTCTTTGAAACAAAACGCACGGGCTTAAGTTACGCATTACCGCAGTGCGGTATCGGACCACACATTAGCTGATGCGCCGCTCTAGACCACGCTGTGGCTCCTCGCCTGGCTGTGGCTACTGTAATGTGTGGTGTGGTGTTGTGGGTGCGGACACCAAAACATTTTTCAATGTATGGTTCTTCGACCACACTCTAGCTAAAGCGTGTTGCTATACCGTACCATACATGTAGTGAGTAGTGCGTAGAGCCACGCATTTGGTTTTGCAGAGTGGACGTCACACTTTTCCCAAGGTGTGGTGGTGAGTACCCGACCCCGCAAGGCCTTTACCCGCCCGATTAACAACGGTATCCCCCCCCCCCCCCCCCCGCCCCCAACTCCCATTTCTTCCTCCCTCTTCTCCACCTCCTCTAAATCCCGTCTCCCACCCCTTGAATTCTCCCCTCTTTCACGACTGCTCTGAATATTTGTGGGTCCACACAGGGCGGTTCTCCTCGAACTACAAGATCACCATCGGCGCGGACTTTTCGATGCGGACTCTGCAGTGGGACGACTGCACCAAGATCAACCTGCAGCTGTGGTGAGTGTGGCCGCCTGCCGCCGGTCGCGGCCCCTCCGCAGTCCGCAGCTCCGCAGCACGCGCTGCCTCCGCCCTTGCCGCCACTAACGACTCCGTGCGTCTTATTCCCCAGGGACATCGCGGGACACGAGCGCTTCGGGTGCATGACGAGGGTGTACTACAAGTACGCGTGAGTACGGCGCGGATCTGACTTCCCTCCGGACAGACAGGGACTTCTTGGATTAACGGAGCTCCTTCCATTTTGCAGAGTCGGTGCGGCCATCGTGTTCGACCTCTCGAGAACGGCCACGTTCCAGTCCGTGCGAAAGGTAACGAAACCGAACGGAGGCAACGACGAGATACTGCGCGGGGCGCGGGCCCCAGTCAGAAATGGGGTGATTGAATCGACGTCATTTGTCGAAACTTCGTCGATTTTCGGGACAAAATCCTATGGATCCGAAGTCGACATCGAGGCCCCGACTCAGGCGCTGAGCGCCGGGGGTGGGGCCTGATATCCTCGCTAGGGCTGCCGGTCCGCCATGCGCGCGTCGCATGGGTTGCCTATGGCGCCCGGCGCTTTCCAACCCCGGGCTCGAGCCGGGGATCGAAATTAGAATCTCATACCCGACAGCAAAAAAAGGAAGGATAAAGAAAAATTTTGAGTAACTCTGTTTGGCGGACAGTGGCTGAAGGATCTTCGCGAAAAGCTGACGCTGGCGGACGGCGAACCCGTACCGGTGGTGCTGTTGGCCAACAAGTGCGATATCCCCGGGTACAGCGTGCAGACGGAGGCTGTGAACCGCTTCTGCAAAGAGCAGGGCATCCAAGGCTGGTTCCTTACCTCGGCCAAGAACAATGTGAATATTGGTGAGTTGAGCGGCATGCAGAGCTATTTCTCTCCTCCTGTGTATCATAGTCCACTCCACACATTGCATTTCCCCACCCCTGTAGATAAAGCCGTCCAGTTCCTGGTGGAGCGGGCGATGGAGTGCAGACACCGAGAGATCAGAAGAGAGAGTGATGCTATCCTACTGAATGCCGAAGGCTGCGAGGACAACGCCGAAAAAGTTGATATTTGCTGTTAGTGTTATTCAATAGATGCCTTGCTTTTTATAAGACTGAATTATTGCCAAACCAATTTAAATTAATAAGGATACATTTTAAGACAGTAGAAAAGACCTCCTGTAGTTATAATCCGTCCAAATGTGTATGTTAAGTTTTTATATATGGTAAAAATATTAAATTAAAAAAAAAACAATTGTTTAGTACGTAGCATGTAGATATGAAATAAATGTGTTTTTATATATTTTTTTAAAACACTTTTTACTGCACTCTGTTTAAATTTGGGTGATAGGGGTAATATACACAAGTAGATGAAGAGAAAAATCTCTTTTTGTATTTCATTCAAGCTCACCGCTCAAAGCACCTAATGGACATAATTCCTGGCATCATGTACACCGAGATTTTCAACCAACATTTTGAATGCACATTGACACTTGCAATAAAACAGTTGCATGAAATCATAACAGTGTAGATGCCAGAGGTAAAGTTGAGATACAAAAATAACAGTAATTGCTGGCTAGAAATAAACTGAACTAACTTCCAGGACCTTTAATTACCACCACTTCCTGCTGCAACAAATAAAAATAAAAGTTTATTTGGTAAGAGCAATTTTAGCATTTGTCCTTAGATAATGGGAGACCTACAGTATTTACCTTTCCTCTCAGATTTTACATCAATTCCATAAATGGTTCCAGGAGTGTCAGTTTCAGTTTCTGCATACTCCTGAATGAGTTCTTGCTGTTTACTACTAAGACGGCTGGGCATTCCTATTTTTAGGGTGACAAAATGATCACCACTACCAGACCCTTCTAGACGCTTGATACCCATTCCTTTCAAACGAATGGTAGTGTGGGATGAAGTGAGGGGCTGCACCTGTAATATAACATCAGAAGTGAGAAAGCCACTCTGCAGGGGACTACACAGGAAGTGAGAACAATGTACCTGAATAGTCTGATTTTCATAAACTCCTTGGACAATGAGGGTTCCACCAAGAGCTGCCTGAGCAAGAGATATAGTGGCCTCTGTGTAAACATTGGCACCCTCACGTCTGAAGTACCTAGACTTTTCAATTTTAACTGTTGCAAATACTTCTCTATTGGGAACACGGATCCTGAGAACATGTCCATTGTCCACACCTGCCCAGAATCAAATTGCCATCAATCAACAATCAATTGTTGCATGAACACAACATGATGTGAGATAAAACAAAAGTTCACCCACCAGCTGGGACTGGTATGCTTATTTTTCTTCGTTGAATACTGATGCCTTTGGCGTCACAGTCAGGGCATGGGTATTTGATGAATTTACCAGTCCCTTTGCAACCTCGGCATGTAGATCTCATAACAAATGGACCTGAGGGAGTCATTGTTAAAAATTGTTTGAAGAATGTTTAAAGAAACAACTATAATAGTCTTTGAATTATGTGCACGTCATACCGTTGCTAACAGTTTCCATCCCTGAACCATTACACCAAGTGCAAGGTCCTGCCTTGGTTCCTGGGGCACAGCGAGATCCCTTGCATAGTGGGCATGTGTCAACAACATTTATAACAGCCTCTTTAACAATACCTTTGGCTGCTTGAGCAAAAGTAAGATTTAAAATAATCTAAAAGAAAAAGAAAGTTCTGTTGTTAAAGCTCTTCACAACAACGCACCCATCACCACTATTGTCATTCATCTGATGCATACCTCTTCAGCAGCTGAATAACCATGCTTGTTTGCCATGTAATCTGTCTCCTTCAGACGTTCACCAAAAGCACCAGGGTGAAAACCTGCATCCCCAAAAATCTTTCTGAACAGCTCTTCAGGGTTGATATCAGACTCAAAATTCCAACTACCAAAGTCCGCCCCCTGACCACTTCTTCCCATTTGCTCAGATGTAGTTCCCCATTGATCATATTCTCGGCGCTTGGTGTCATCACTAAGAACCTGTAGCAATAAATGACATACAAATGTAGAATTCATTAATATTAACATAAGAGTAGAAAAAGGAAATCTTACCTCGTAAGCCTCTGAAACTTCTTGGAATTTCTTAGCAGCATTTGGGTCATTCTTGTTTGTGTCCGGATGATACCTCTTTGCTAATTGATAATATGCTTTTTTAATATCCTTGGATGAAGCATTGCGAGCTACTCCTAACAGCTGATAGTAATCAAGTTTTTTCAAGAAAACTGGACTGCTATGAAATGAACATGATGGAACTAAAGTTGAAGGTGGACCTGCAGAGCAACATCAAAACATGTCAGAATGTGAAAAAATAGCAATAGAGGACTAGACAAGACATGATAGATTCATTGACGATGCCGCAAACTCCGAACTTGCTGATGTGAACATAGTTAGCAAGGAAATTTGGGAGGAAAACTAGAGCAGAGTGCATCGTTTTGACAATATATAGCAGAAGATTTCACGGCGAGCTAACCTACCTGCCGCAAGGGGCGAGAGGAGCGACGGCCTTTTCCGAAGCCCCGACACACCGCATTTCGAACACAAATGTATTGACTTTGTACACACATTCACTGCACTACTTGATGGAATAGCTCTAAGTTGAAATAATAGGGAGGCACCCCTTGTTGTGGCCATATTTATGGAATCATTAAACGCCCGATGCGCTTCGGCGGCGAGCTTTGGGCCAAAAGAAAGGGTTAGGGTTCAGACAGCAGAAGAAAATGATAGCGAGTGGTGGGGGTAAAATCTTAGGACAGTTGGCACTACTGGACAGCGGGCTAGTTTGTGTTGCTGTGGTGGTTGACATTTTGAGATGTCTGTATTTTTCACTGTGATATTTTATGTCTGCAAGGAACGTAGATGTCAGTAAAACTATACGAAGACACTTAGCTGTGTATTGACATGATGTACGTTTGGAAGTTTGTATTTTAACCAACTGGACACTGCTGTCATGGCTGCAGTCAGGTTGCATTATTTCTTAGCTGAGAAATAATTTTGCTTCTCTTCTCTTTCAGTTTAATCACTTGCTACACATGTAGCTTCTCACATGTCTTTCCTGCACCGATTTGATGTAAGGAGCACAAGATGGCAAAGCTGTCAACGAGCATGTGTCAAGTTCTAACCAAGACAGCTATTGAGAACTTGGGGCAACGAAAAATCTTTACAGTCGTAGATGTCTTGCAGGAAGATCCAAAAAAACTTGCATCTATCTCAAAACTGGACTTTAAGGATATACTCACTTTGAGGCAGGCTCTTGTGTCGAATTACACTCCTTTTCCTCGTCAAGGACTGGATGCTTACAATGAACTCATGTCAAACTGTTCTTACATACCAACCGGGATTCAGAAGCTGGATGAACTGTTAGGTGGTGGATTTCTTACAGGAAATGTGTTTGAAATTTGTGGTCTTTCAGGCTCAGGCAAAACTCAACTCTGTCTCACAGTTGCTGCTAATGTTGCCCTGCAAATGAAAAAAGTTGTACATCTAATTGATACTAAACTAGATGTCTCTGGAAAGAGAATCCATTCTATAATTGAAGGGAGAGAATCTGATGAAGAGGTAATAGGGAACACAATGGAAAAAATTCTTGTAACAAGAGTCAACAACTTCTACGAGCTATATTCTTTCTTGTACCATCTCAAAAACCAACTTGTTCGGGAACCAGGAAGTGTTCGTTTAATAGTTATAGAATCCTTGCCTGCTGTATTCCTTCAGTATATGGGAAATTACAAAATGGATAGCCTTGGATTATTGAATAACCTTGCGAGTTTAGTCAAATATATTGCGCATGAACATTATGTCTCAATCCTTATTATAAACTTGGCAAGTATTTGGGTAGAAGAGGAATCTGCTCCTTTGAATGATGATAGCCAAATGGAACCACCTGTACCACATGTTGACGTGAAAGCCCTCCTAGGAAAATACTGGGCTCATGTTCCAAATACAAGACTGTATATAGAGCAGAATGGAGTCCCCAATGGAAGAAAAGTCACTGTGATGAAAAGCACTCATCTTGCTCTAGGTAGCTCTTGCATTGTTTCCATCACAAGTGATGGAGTTAGATGATATTGTACTTTTTAAATAAGTAACATTTGTAATGTGTGATGAGAATGGTTTAAAAGGATGGTTAAAGGATGGTTTAAAAATAAACTTTGTGTTCACTTGACTGGAATGGTGAACATATCATTTAATAGTATTTCATAAACATTTACACAAAACAAAGTCAACATAAAAACATTTCAGTGGTCAACAACATTTGATAATAAAAAAGAAACAAGCACCCTACAGACATTAAATTTATACAGAAAAATAGAATATGTAGAGAAAATAAAAATATTCTTTGAATCCAACAGTTTTCCTGCTCAAAGAAGAACAAGAAAATATGTCAATCATAATACTGTTTTAAATGCTAGGCAGAATTTTGTGATGGTTCACTGACCATAACACCAACAATCATTTCAAAATCATAACGTTGGACTACACTTATCTCGATGGGCATCACACTCAAATGAAGTTGAGTGTATCTAAAATTGAAATGGTAGAAATTGTGTTCTTTCAGAACACCTCTCCAGGCTAGAAGAGGTGTGTGACTAGCTAAATATTTCACTAAACCTAGTTCTTTATTTTTAAAAAGGTATAACAAAAGGGGGGAAAATGCCACTGACATGAAAATCAAAAGTAGAATAGCCAGTATCCTACCACCTTCATTTTCAAAGTTGACTATTACATAGTTGTTATACATGTGGTGATTTTAAAGTGAGGACAGAGGAAAAAAAATATTGAGCATGGCATTCTCATTTGTAGCAAGCAGATTAATATAGGGATGACAACTTTGGTGTCACAGTTTCAAAACTCAAATAACAATAAGCCATTAATCTTAACTATCGTATAGATGCTGCCACATAAACTTCAATCCATATTTATCTTTAAACAACAATAACAGCGCTCATTAGAAAGAAGCAACTCCTAACAAGCTCATAAAAGGCACCATATGTTGTAGGTACGTTACCTACCAGCACACACACTATCACATCAAATATCATCAATTACTTATGGAATATTATCCAATGATATGATATTGAAACAGTTTTCAACTAAAATGAAACCTCTAACTTTACCTCTGTGGTTGAAATACACAGATCTTTTCCATGCAACTCAGCTCTAAACATCCATAAAAACTCTGCAAATCACGTACTTTTCCATCACAATCATTTTAAAAAATTGTCTTTTAGCCTGTGTGAACTCTTCAAAAAAATATATAGAAAGAGTCATCCATAATTTTGTGGTATTGATTTTGTTTCCAGGAAGTCAAAAACCCAGTTTGTTGAAAGGAGAAATATCCCGCACACTCAAAATTTCCTCCAACAACCACTTTCTGAAAGATTTCTATCACTGGTCCTTTTGAAGAGCCTTATAGTATCCAGCCAATATTCTCCATGCTTTGGGGGCCATGAAACCATCTGGTGGATTTTCTCCACTCTTGGCAAGACCTGTGACCCAAAAAAAACAACAAATGTTTTGTAGTTTCTAAAAAGTGTTAAAAATATAAAGAGAGGGGAAAAAATGTCATACTAAGATGGGGATGGGTCTTACCGCGCATTTTAGTTCCAGATATGAAGTCAAAGTCTTGTTTTCTTTCAGGATCAAAGAAAGACATTTTCCTGGCAGCCCGGTCATACGCCGCCACACGGAATGGAATGATTTCAAGTGATGTAAGACCCGGTGCCATTTTCAGCACACGAGAGCCGTGAGTGGCATCATACAGATCACCACCTTTGCTTTTATCTGGGTGGGGTAGACCTGCAGGGTCTCTGCCAACAATGTAGAAGTTGGCACCAGCAGTCATACGTGCTTTGGCATGCCACTGGACCTATGTTACAAAGACAGAGAATAGTGTGAATAGGTGCATTTTAATTTCAGTTTCATGTTAATGAAACGCTCTCTTGAGAATCTTGGACAGACCTCAGTGGGACCAGCATAAAGCATTGGTGATGGGAAGATAGCCAGGACAGTTTCTTGTGAATTCAAGACGCCCTCTTCCAGAACAGCTTGGTGCTGCTTAATCCTAACTGGTAAAGGCACATCATCATCCTTAGTCCAGCCACCCAAAGGATGCAGAAGAAGTACAGGGCGTCTGAAACCCTTCTCCAAAAGACGACGACGAGTATCCTGGAAATAGTACAGGTCATTTAAAGAAACCTTCCATATAATCAGTTTTCTGGCTAAAAGAAAGTGTCAAATACAAACCTGCATCAACAAAGCGTGACCATTGTGGATGGGGTTTCGAAGCTGGAATGCAAACACTGCATCTGCTCCCATTTCGTGAAACTTGGATCGCAGCTCATTGGGAGTAAGGCGGTATTCGTCCAGACCATCTCTCCATTGGATGCGCTGCAGAACCTCTATTTCACCTCCTACCAACCAGTCTCCACTTTCAAGAATCAGACGAATGGTAGGATGGTCAGAATGCGAGGTTCCAAATTGGCGGCTGATACGCTCTTCTTTACGGTGAGGATAAAATGTGGGCTTGCGCAAGATTGCATATCTTTCTCCATTGTAAATAAGAGCAATTGCCTCTACGCCTTCAAGACGGTCTTTATCAGAATCATTCACAGGCAGAACAATAGGAATGGATTGGTTGGTAGGTTTGGCTTCTTCCACAAGACAGTTGAAGTGCAGACACTGGAGGTACTGATTCTCTGACATAAAACCTTTCAGTGGTGCGGCCCAGCCCTCTGCGAGAACCTGGACCCATTGGAGATCCACTTCACCAATCTGCAGTCCAGGGAGGTTGCTCGCTTCCTCCATTGCACCGTGCACAAGGTTCTCTGGCACAAATAACTCCTCCACGACACCAGCTGCAGACGGGCGGGAGGCACGAGGAATGATACCCTGAAATGAATAACAAGAATTTTAAAACTTCACAAGACGGAACAAGCAACAGAAAAACTACCTAGTTCAAATGGGGACCTTACATTTTCCTCCAGCATCTCAGCAACTTGCAGCATACTCTCCTCTACAGTGGCACCCACCGTCTTCACCACTAATTCCGGGTGCTCTGGCTTCTCATAGGCTTGATCCACTCCAGTGAAACCTGCATTAAGACCAAGGATCAAGTCGTGTCCAGCTCCAGTCTATGGTTCTATGTCAGTTCACCTAAATCCGTTCACCTACACAACAGCTATTCGCACTCAATTTAGTCCCTTACCTTTTGTCACAATAATTGTCACCGCATCATTTAACTTTACAATAGCAATTATCTCTATAATGCCTATGCCTCCATTATACTTAGCAAGTATATTCAATAAGATTAGGAAGTAAGTCTATAAACAATTTTGTTTTAAAAAAGATGTGAATGATATATCTGCAGAGGTTCTACAGCGCTGTCCCATCCAACTTGTAAGTAGGATACTCCTGTGGGACGAACCGACCCACACCCCTCACACAAACAATACACTTAGCATTTGACATTTTTGGCTGAGTAAAATATAAGGATGTCAGGTGTGTTAGGCCAAGTTTCTATTAGGCAAATATGTTGTGCGAAATATGAGGCCTCAAAGTTTCGGTATATGAGGTGTAGATAAAAGCGTAGATAGATGAAAATGTTTAGGTAAACTGACGCATTACCCCAGTCTATACCATAAGACCTGTCCGTCCGTTCGCTGCGCCACTCACCCTTGATGCTGCCGTCGCGCGCCTTCTTGTACAGGCCCTTGACATCCCGCGACTCGCACACGTTCAGGGGCGTGTCCACGAACACCTCGAAGAAGGGGAGGTCCGCGTCGCGGTGGATCTGCCTCGCCATCTCCCGATCCTGGTCAGGCACACCGTCAGAAAACAGAGTCATAAGACCGTCCGGGCGGAAGCAAGGGTCGGCGAAAGCAAACCAGACTGTCACCGCAGCGGACCTCTGCGAAGGGCGACACGAAGCTGCAGAGGGCGACGACGCCGCTGTCCGCGAACAGGCGCGCCACCTCCGCCACGCGCCGGATGTTCTCCTCGCGGTCCTCCTTGGAGAAGCCCAGGTTCTTGTTGAGGCCCGTGCGGATGTTGTCGCCGTCCAGCCCGTACGCCACGATGCCGCGGCCCACCAGGTAGGCCTCCAGCTCGAAGGAGACCGACGTCTTGCCCGCCCCGGACAGACCTGGTGGTGCGACAGCGAGAGACGGTGAGCGCCTGGGGGGTAGGCAGGACCGCCTGGTGCACGGCGCGGGTGTCGGGCGGGCCGGCCTACCCCGGCGCCCGCAGGCGTTCCGACTGCTCCGACTCACCGGTGAACCAGACGGTGCATCCCCGGAAGCCGCGGAGGTTGCCGAGGATCTGTCCGCGCTTGTCTCGGGAGACGTGGTGCTTCTGCTCCGTCACGTTGGTGGCCACCTGCACCCCCTGCGGACACAACATGGAGCGAGATGAGAACAGCGGTACCAGGAAGATCAAGCTTCAGGTGCTGGGCCGCAGTTATACCCAAACTTCAATATTTTTTGGGGGGACCTGATTGTCGGTAAAAGTAAACGGCATCTCTGTGAGTTGTGGGGTGGCAGGCTGCTGGGAGTTGCGGCGCGGCGCGGAAGAGGGGAACCTGATTGGGCGTCCGTCCGTTACGTCACAGGTCGCCGGCCGCCGCGCCGCCTCGGCCGCTCCACCCGCCCTCCTCCCCGTCACCACCGCCGCCACTCTCGCTCTCGTCAACACCGCCAGTCGGCCGGGGGGCACTGGCGGCCGCTGCTGGTGCTGCTGGCACCACCCCGTCGCCTCTGCTGCATCAGCTCGCCGAGCCGAGACCCCGCGGCGGCCGCGGGGGAAAACCCCCTCAAACCTTGTACCCAAGGTTTATCGAGGGGCTCCCACGGTCGGCAACCCACATTTGTTCAAATTTCGAAAATGTAAGACGACCGTTCCGGGCCGAATAATGACAGCCGGTAAATTATTGGTCTGCCGGTCCGAACGCGGGCGGAGTCCGGTGCATTTCTGTGGCTCCTCTTGATGGGATGTGTTTACACAGTACTTCACGAGTGATTGGCCCCTCGGCGGCGACAATGCCCGCGCGATTCCAGCGTCCAAAAAACCAACAGCACCGACGAGTTGGGGGGGGGGGGGCAAACGCCGCCTTACAAGCGCATTTCCATGTTGCCGGCCGCTTCTTTGCCGCCGCCATTCTCACGGCTCGCGGCCGGCGGATCATGCATTTTTCATAGCGCTGCCGAACCGAGCACGATGACGGGAGCGCCGCGGGGGAAATGGGAGAAAAAGCAGGCGCGCGCGTGACCTTTTGTCCCCCTTCCCTTCCGTGGCGGCGCAACAGTGCTGAGCTGTCACTCAACCGGAAGACCCCCCCCCCCTCCCCCCAATCTGCCGAGGGAGTTCATACATCCTTCTTCATTTATCTCACGAAACCCATAGAAAGCGCGACAAGGACACTTCGTGGTCTGAATTGTAGTCTTTTTGTCAGCGCAATTTCCCACATACCGCGGTAGTAATGCTTTTGCATTGCAAATCCCAATGAGCACTTAGCAATTAATGCATCTCGTACGAGACGTCAGCCATGAGCACCCAGTTCCTCGAAAGAAACGACATACGGCGCAGGACCGCCTCGTGTGCATCAGGAACCACACGGGGAGAGGGAGAAAACCTCTACCCTCCCCTCCCCCTAACCTCCGTTACGTAACTCGAACGTAACCATAGCGTTAGGAAGGGGAGGGGGAGCCGGAGGGGAGGGGGAGGGGGGAGGGGGCACCGGTGATGTGGCCGCCGGTGCCCTCTCAAAGAGAGTAAAGCAGCTCCCGAAAACTGAGACGCATGGAGAGTCGATCGCATAGGCGAGCCGACAGGAGAGCGGCCGCACGGCGGACCTAGGAGATCAGCTTTTGCTCCTCCTTCAGCGGCTTTCAGAATCATTTTTTTTCTTTTCGTTTTTGCATGCTGCTGCCCGTTTTGTTATCATTTAGAATTAGGAAAAACAAGCAGACAAGGCAAAGGGCGACCCCATATGTTCATACTGCAAACAGTCCTTTGCCTCTTCAGTAAAGACAAGCCCAGTAAATTTACTGCTGTTGACCGCAACAGTCATGCCCCTCCCCGTCATGGACCGAGTTGGCAGCTCCAAGTCTGAGTGTGCACACGACTGCCAAGTGGTGGTGATTACCGGCGATTATCGACGATCACAGCGATCATTCTTCACCACGTTTACCAGTGATTATCAATGGTTCCTGATGATCGCCAGTGATCAGGGGCGCAGGCGCAGCCGGGAGGCCCTCCCCCGAAACAGGAGACCGGGTTAGGCAACCCGCTCAACAAACGCCTGAATGTAGGCAATAAGGGCGGCATAATAGCACCCAAAACCTCTGGCTACGCCCTTTGATAACCACTGATAAATCAATGATTACGACTGATAACCGCTTGATCACGACCGGTCGCCTTAAACATTTGCCAAAAGCACCGCTGAACCTGGGTGCGATTATTGGCGATTACCGCTGATTATGCATGCATGATTACCTAGGCGATGTACACGCGATTACCAGATTTGTCGGCCCATCAAAATTAAAACCTCAAAAAGCGACACCTTTTTTTTTTAGAAAATTTTGACGAAACAAACACATTTGCGGAAGGGTTTCCCCCCCTCCAGCAACACCTGCATGTGAGTGTTTCAACGGCGTGATGGATTCGAGGGTTATGGTAATGACACCGACGGCGGCGGCGGGGCGGGCGGAGCGCCGCCGGCCCGGCAGAGACGTCAACACGACGAGGCCGTCCCGCCGCCGCGTCCAGCGGGGAAACGGAACCGCAGCAGGGCCGGGCCGGGCAGGGCAGGGCCGGGGGGAGGCACTCTTACGGTAGCGGCTGTCGACATGGTGCCGGCCGGTCGGTCTGACGCGTCACGTCGTGTCGTCCGCTGCTGGCGGCTGCCGTCTGCTGCCTGCTCCGCTCCGCTGCTGAGGCGGTGTCCTGCTCAGGCCCCCCGCGACGACGACGACGTGCACCTCTGCGCCGCGCCGAGCGGGACGTGGCGTCACCGTGCGCTCGGCAGCCTCCCTCCGCCTCTCCTCCGAGTAAGCAAGAGGCGCGAGAGGGTCGTGCCGTGCCGCGCCCGCGCCGCTCACAACTGCGCTGAAAGCCACTGGCGCGCTGCAAAACGTGTCCCGCCACGTCCCGTCGCGACGCGCTCCCTCCCGCGTTGTGCCGACAACTAAACAGCTGATTGACTCGCCGCAGTGCCGCGGGGCCGGGAGGCCGCGGGAGGCCGCGGGAGCCGCTGCTGCGCCGCGCGCCGGCGGCGGGGGGGCGTCCGTAAGTGTCAGATCGCAGGGGCCTCCGCCACCGGGAGCGAGAGTGAGATAGCAACGATGCAAAAACAAAAGAAAGAAGTAATCAAGAAGTCAAAGTGGTTTTGGGCGATATGACAATAATTATGACGCCGTCAATGGGTTTGGAATTCCCCGCGGCGCGCGGGAAGCAGCGGCGTCTCTGCCGTCGTATCGCATCGCGCCGCGCGTCGGCGATCTACGGCCGCCGCGGTGTCGCGCCGCGTTCCACAACAAACACGCGACGCCCCGCCGTCACCGCCGCCGCGGCCCCCGCAGCCCCGCAGCCACACAGCGGCGGGATGAGCGCGGCAAAGACGGGATAAACTGGGGAGGAGCGGCGGGGGGGGGGGGGGGGGGAGATAAACGCCGCCAGATAGGGAAGTACACCGTACGTCCACTTGTACGGCGGCCCGCCCTATCTCCTGCGTGCCGGGATTAGGGACCACCACGGCGGACACACACACACACACACACACACACACACACACACACACAGGGCGTCTCCGCATTTCCGCGACGCCAATCTCTCCGCGCCGGATCGCGAAAAAGCAAGATTCTGAGAAGGCGGGGGGCGCCCCCCGGCCTGCAGGTGGTGGCCGCGGGCCACTCGCGGCCGGTATCATCGGAGTCGGTGTTAAGCGCCGGCCGGTAGGCGATGCGAGGCCGAGGAGGAGAACCCCGCACCCCGGGCAAAAGGATCTACGATGAAACTAGTTTAAACTACAGTGCCGCCAAACTGTAGTTCTACATAGACTGTAGTATTATCGCAGAAAACGCGGAAAACTGTAGTGTTTGTCTCAAATTATCTGGTACTTTTCATCCAGCGGAGCTACAGTTTTATGTACAAAACAACTGTAGTTTAATCACGGTGCCGCAGGTCAGCATCAGCGTCCCGCCCCGGCCCGCAGCGAGCCGAGCGCCCGAGGGTGGCCGGGGTGGGCCGGCCCGCACGACACAGCTGCGGAGCACGGAGCCGGGACTGCCTACCCTCCAAGGCGCTACGGGCACTGCACGCGGGCGCGAGGAAGGTCCGTGACGCGATGACGGCGGTGCCGCGCGAGAGGGAGACGGAGATACAGACAGACAGATAAGGCGCAGGTCGCTGACCAACAGACAGTCACATCAGTGTACGGTGAGAGAGCGCCGCGAAGGCGTCCTGGCCTTGACGGGAGCCGACTCGGCCACAACGCTATGGTCTGCTCCGTATGTGGGTCAGTGTCCTGCACGCCCCTCACGTTCCCGCGCGTTCCCGCCGAGCTGCCTCCGTGGCCGGCACCGGCACGCCGCTGCCGAGCCAAGTGCAAATCTGTACCCCGACACTTTGCGAGAGTGTGAACCGAGAGTTTGAGATGACGAACCACGGAGCTTCGTGCGGGGGCCGGCCGCACACGGTCCAGCTGCACTGCTATCTGACATCGTCATCGCCACTAAATTGTTACTCCTCGTCCCAATAATAAGATACTCCGGTTCGGCGGGAAGTCCAGATGACGCTGCATACTGCAAATCGGGGGGAGTACTTCCCGCGACGAAGCGATAACGACTTTTGTCACGCCGAAACGACGCCGCCCCCTTGGCACTGATCGATGACCACGACGAAAAGACCGTCAGACAGCATCACAATTTAATGACAGCTGATAACTCTCGCCACGGCCGGCCTGGGCGGCCCCCGCGCAGCAGTCACGCGTGTGCGGTCAAAAAAAATCACCACAATTACCCACCCGGGGCCAGGACGCCACTGTTGGGCGCGCCCTCCCGTTAGGTTACGTGACGTCGGCGACCGGGGTGAACGTACAGAGGGAGTAATTCGGGGCAGGTTTTACGGCTGGATGCGCAGCCTCAATATTGTATCACTCCAGCTCTGCCATGAGACGCCGACGATACTCGATGCAAGAATCCTCTTGGGCACGGGCTTATGGGGAGATACATGAGCCGAGCATCGCCCGGAAAGCACGTATTCGGGACGATACTTTTAGCAAGAAGGAGCACTCTAAATGTCTAAGGACAATTTTGTCCTTGAGCTGGGACCAGATTTGAGCACATCTAAATCTAAAGACAATTTAGCATCCGCAAAATACAAAATTGTTCCAAGGTAGATGAGATATTGTCCCCAGATTTAGATGTGCTCAAATCTGGCCCCAGCTCAAGGACAAAATTGTCCTTAGACATTTAGAGTGCGAACTGCCAGGCAATGCCAAACAAATTTACTTGACCAAAGAATTATTCAGAATTGAGGGTGAGGGAGCGACTTTCCGGGACCGTTTCCTAAATCCGGACGAGATAGATCCGTGCCCTACATGCATCGGGGGCCGACAGACATGTTCCCTCATCGCTGCGTATCGCGATTGGTGACCTCGTGCGGGGTTCGCGTGCAAACGGTGCGAGCACCAGGCGGCGAGATCTAAAGGGGTCCGAGCCGAGCCGCCAGGCACTTCGAAACAGTGCGCCAAATCATGTCGAGTCAGCAAACGAAAAAAGCAAGACAAAAAAAAAACAGCACTGGGCTGCATCGCAGATTCCGGACGGGGAAAAGGAGTGCTTGAAAAGAGTGTCAAAACAAGTAACGCCGATGTTACTAAAATCAGCGATGTGTTGACTCAGGTGCGCGCAGCCCCAGAGTACGCTCGAGAACGCCTGAGTGCCGGCCGGTAGCTGTCTCAGTGGCGGTTTTCGCGTGGGTTGCAGTGAGGGGAGAGGGGGGGGGGGGGGCGATGTTTTGCGAATGCCTATTTACGGGGTATTTGTGTGGTTTAATGCCTAGCTCCCGGGGAACGTCTCCGGCTCATGGGGAAGTGGGAGGGGAGAGGGAGAAACTCCCATTAATAACGCACAGGTATTTGTGTGGTTTAATGCCTAGCTCCCGGGGGACGTCTCCGGCTCATGGGGAAGTGGGAGGGGAGAGGGAGAAACTCCCATTAATAACGCACAGCCAAAGCACCCTATTTTTTTTTATAAAAAAAAAAACCTTCATAGAAACTAGCATTTAAGAAATTTTAAGCACATCAAACATTAACTCGAACACCATAGGTGATTGTTTGGTTTTTGGATTTTTGGTCACCCGTATGTACTGCACCACAGGTGCATAATGGGGTCCATGTTGTTTGGAAGTGCGCCCTCTACAAAGTCGCACGGTCGCGGCTGCCGCGGCGCGGCTGGGTGTGGCGGCATCATAATTCCAGGCCGTCTCCATGTATTCATGGCGGCTGTCAACCAAAACGTGCGAATGCGAACGTGACGGCAGGCTAACCGCGCCTAACCCCGTGTCCCACAGCGAACACAAATGATTATGTGGCACGCGCCGACACCGCGGGGGGTGACACCCGTGGCCCGTGGAGGCGGAGCGGCGGATATGAAAGCGCATGTGATGGCCGCCGTGGCCGCTTCGCACAGCAACCGGCTCCTTTTACGACCGATATTAAAAAATATACATTAAAAAATATACGAAAAACGTTTTTATGGCCAAAAAAAAGAAGTGGCGTCGACTGCAATGAGCTGATGGGTGTCGTGGCCTGCCTGTGCGCGGTTCAACGCGTGTCAGACCCCTCCTTACGTAACGCCACACTGTTTTGGGGACGGATGCAGGGGGACCGCATCTGCCGGTTGGAGGCCGCACTGTTAATAGAAATCGTAATCTTACGAAAAAGTTCATCACGATAAGTATCGTAAATTTACGAACGTAAGACGTAAAAATACGAAAAGTGTCGTAAAGTTACAAACCTGCGACGTATAAACACGAAAGATGTTGTATATTTTCGACAGCTATCGTAAAATTACGAAACTTTTCTCGTAATTACAGAGTGTAGCGCGAAGATTTAATTGATTATATTCCGTTTAACGAACTTTTTCGTTAATTTACGACAAAAGTTCGGTTAATATTTCAACACGAAATGTTCGTGAAATTACGAGTTTTTCTAGGCTATCAAAATTACGAACGTTTTCGTAAAAAAAATGAAGTTTTCTGATCTTCCACTATAGATGTCCCCTTTTCGACTGTCGTGAGCAATAGAGCAGTAAGAATGGGAATGTATACAGAGCTGTGCATGAAAAATTTACGACCCATCTCGTAATTTTACGGCTCAATTCGTAATTTTTTCGTAATGTTACGACTTTTTTCGTTATTTCACGGGAAGTTCGTGTTGAAAATTTAACAGAACATTTGTCGTAAAATTACGATTAATTTTTTAACAGTGCGGCGGAGGCACGGCGCCCGACAGCTAACAGCGGCCGGCGCCGCACGTGAACACACACCCGCGACCTTCCATCGCCCCGCCATGCGCCGCGCCAAGCTCGAAGGAGAGGAGCACCCGAAACACCGATCGGAGTGACGTCCGCACCGTAAGTGGCTCTGGCCGTCTCCCCGCTGCACACGCCGCGGGTGCTGACCGCACCGCACCGCACCGCTGTGCCCCCAAGGACGCCCCACGAGTACCACGCGGTTTATGCAACACGCCGCCGCCGCTGACATCGCCTTTACGGGCACTCGCAGAGAGAACGGCGCATCGGGAGCGAGTCAAGTGAAGCGACGTTTCCTCCGTATGGTAAGCTGCCTTGGGGTAACGGGCGCGGCGCGGAAGCCGGCCGAAGCAGCCGCAGCAGCCGCAGTATCCAGTGACAGCACGCGCGCGCCGGCCGGGCGAACGCTTCCCGGTGCCGCGCTGCATGCGATAGCATGCGATACTGCATGACAGCAGCGCCTGTCATCGGCGCGGCCGCACGACGGTTGCGTGTCCAAAGTTGTAACATCGTTAGTGCACGGACAGCACATATTTCAGGGTCGTATGGTTTTGCGCGCACCAATTTCCTTCAGAATCATTCCGCGGCTTCCAACACCAGCATTCGTCCGATTGGCTTGCCGGGGGAGATCGTCTATGTCCTCCCTCAGACAGTTGATAGCGTTTCTTTCTCCAGAACCGTCCCTGACCTACATTACTGCCGCCCACGGGCAGAGCAGGAGGAGGGAGGCTTTCCCTTTCCCCGGCCGGGGTGAGAACGTGTGCGCCGTCCTCGAGAGCTCACCTCTCGATCCCACCCATAGCCGTTGATGTAGGTCCTGTGCTGCTGGAACATGTCTGCTGCTGCGGGGTCCGGTTCTGTCCACTCAGGTGCACCGCGCCGCACCGCGTCGAGTCGCAACACAATCCGAACTGAGCCGGCAGCGTCCTGCCCTCCCTCCTGGTCTGGCTAAAGACCTGTCCCGCCAGCCTCACCGCCTCCCCCTCCCGCGCGCCCCCCGCCCTCCGCTCCTGCCCGGCGTCTCCGGCCCGCTCCGGCCCGCCACGGCCCCTCCCCTCTCTTCCTCACCTGACGCTTTCTTCCGAGTTGCTGCCGCGGCGGCGCGGCTGCCCGTCTGTAGCCACGGCTGGGACCTGGAGGCCAGAGCCGGAGCCCTGGAGGCGCCTGGAGAATCACGAGGGAGGGGGGGGGGGACAACGTTACAGAGCCGCCCCCTTTCGCCGTCCTCTCACCTTGTTGGCGGCCAGCTTGAGGTCCTTGCGGTACACCATCCTGGACGCAAACGGTTGTGCGGTCTGTGGTACGGCCAGGTACGGCAGTGCACCACCTACACCCCGCAACGTCCCCTCCGAAACTGCAGCTGCGGGCCGGCTGGAGGCGCTGGAGTGGCTGGAGTGGCCCGGCGGCACGGCGGCCAGCCACCCCGGCCGCACGCGGCCAGAGTCCACCGAACCCCGAGCCCAGGCGCCGAGGGCTGCGGCTGCCGCATAGCTCCGGCGGCCCACTTGCCCCCGCCTGCCCCCGCCCTGCGCCGCCCTGCCCCGCTCCCCGCCCGCTGCCCTACTGTCGCCAGTCAACCCTGCCACCCCCGCCTCGCCCCCTCCGCCCGTGGGGAGGTAAACATGTTTCGGAGGCGGCTGGTGTGGGTCTGTGCACGTACACAATACAGCAATCGAGCAGGCAGCCACTCGTGCAATGAACTTTACACTCTTTTCGGCAGCGAGAAAAATAATTCGCACAGAGTGTCAGACTGTGCCTTATCTGTGACGCATTAGCTCTGTCTGCAATATGAATTTTTCGTCCCACGTTCCAAAAACATTGGAGCGGTGAACCAGAAACGGATGAAACATACACTCTGATTCCTAGAGATTTAAATGCCTTGCTCAAATAATTTTCTCAGTGCGGACTGCACCCTCTCTCTCTATGCTTGAAGCTCTTGAAAAATTATAGAAAATAATAATTATATATCATCACTTCATTTTCACTCGCTTTCAGTTATTTCTCCCGGCACGACGCCCCCGCATAAAGAGCCCCGCCTGTCTGGCAAACCGTACCTCATAAACATCCGCGGGGACAAAGTCACGTGGCCTCTAACGACGTTATCGGGGCGCCGCCCTGCGCGTGCGTGCCGCGTGCGTGCCCCGCGTGCCAAATCCCCCCCGCGAGGACGCCGCTCCCGCCGCCGCGCGCTTCTCTTTGCGGGATGAAAAATTTAACGAAGCGCCGTCGGTACAGTACGGCGGCGGCGCCTCGTCCGGTCGTCGACGAGATTACAACTTCAAAGAAAAGAGAAAAGGAAAAGGCGAAAACAAATGAAAGGATGTGAAGTGCGGATTGTGGTGGGAAAGCCAAGTGCGGCGCGTCATTAGGATCGACAGCCCACAGAGCGGCGCCTGGCTACGGCACACCGGCAGGTGCTACAGGTGCCACAGGTGTTACAGGCCGCCTTGCAGACTGCACGCAAATCGCGGACGACGCCAACGTACGCGCCTCGTACGCGCCGCCATCGCGCAAGACGAACTCGTCCGTCATTTTGTGGCCGTCCTTTTCGGAAAACCGAAAGACAGTAGGGTACTCCGCTGAAACCCAGAACGGAGGTAAGACGAAGGCGCGAAGTTATTACAGCAGCAACTAAAATACAGCAGGGTGTTTTTTTTATCGAATCTATAACACTTTGCTGGCGTGTAGAGAGCACCTGGGGAGGGGGGCGTATTTTGGGATACTTAGGGTCGGAAATGAAAATTGGGTCGGCTAGAACGAAATTTCTAGCTTGGAGGGTAGGCAACCCTACCGGACGGCGGCCTTAGCACGGAGTAACGAAGTGCTGCGCCATGCTGCCCGCCGGCTGGGCTACCCTCCAGAACTTTCGCGCTGGTGGCCGTGATTTTCATTTCCGACCATAAGTGTCCTAAACGCCGAAGTACATGCGTCCGTTATACGCTCCCAAAATATGGTAGCTTCGATAAAGACCACCCTGTATAGGCGAGGGAGAGCGTGGTGGACGGACAGTCCCACCTCCCCTCTCGCCCAGCTTTTCATCTTGTTGCTTCCATTCTGGCATTCAGCGGAGTACGCTATTCGTCGGGCTCGAGAGAGCGTATGGCGTATGTATAGCCGTCTTGTTTTCCTCCTGTCGGAAACGCGGCCGAAGTGGGCGTGGTGGCAGGAGGAGGCCGTGTGTTCGTGTGTGCGTCTAAAGAGGAAGGGGCCGGGCGGACGGGACGGGGTGGGAGTACGGTGCGGTGCGGTGGTGTGGACTCGTGTGGACCCCGCCAGCCGCGCCCCGGTCAGCCCCGGCCGTGCCCCGGCCGTGCCCTGCCGCCCGCCCGCCCTCGGGCGTTACGCAAGCGTTACAGCACCGCTTACAACAGGCTGCTGGAGGCTGCTGGAGGCTGCTGCGCCAGGCCACCACCACCGTGCCCCGCCGCCCGCCACGAGTATGGAGCCGGAGCCCCCAAGAGCACGGCACGGCGGCACGGCGGCACGGCGGCACGGCGGTCCGTTGGACGCTACCGGCGCGCGACCTCCGCTGCCGCTGCCTCGTCGCCGCGCTCCACGGCCACCACAACAACAGGGATGACACGCTCCGCGGAACCTGATCCAAATCACCGGCCGTCGTTTTGTCTCGGACGCTGATGAGAAAAACGGCCCTCCTTTATTACTGCTGATGCGGAGCAATCGTATCTCTATCTAACCCCTTGACGGACGGTCGATTTAGCGCGGGTGCTTTGTGTTTGGCCGGTGCTGGTGCGGCGGCTGGCGGCTGGCACTACATGTACCCGTCCTTGAGTGCCCGCCACGCCTCGCCGGGCGTGAGATGAGGCAGGCATGACACTGCATGTCCAAATGCCTATCTGGACAAAAACGCGTCCCGCCAAAACACTACGACTGGCCGACGCCGCCGCATCGCCACGCCCCGCGTTGAGCGTCGCAGAGCAGAGCGTCGCAGAGCGTCGCAGAGCGTCGCAGAGCGCCGCAGAAAGCCCGAGGGGAGAGAGGGAGAGGGAGAGAGGGAGGGAGAGGGGAGAGGGGGAGAGGGAGAGAGAGAGAGAGAGAGAGAGAGAGAGAGAGAGAGAGAGAGAGAGAGAGAGAGAGAGAGAGAGGGGGGGAGAGGGAGAGGGGGAGACCAGCCACTAGTCGAGTATAGTCCAGTCATTTATTGTCTTTTACAGCCAACGCCACAGTGTTTACTCGCGGCGAAGTCGCGGAATTTTGTAACGTTGACAGACAGTACAGACAGTCGCGACGCGTCGGGAACGGCGTGTTTTATTACCGGCACGTCCGCACGCTTACACGGCCCCAAACGAGCCGGCTGCGTTTCAATTAGAACACGGAGGCTGCCGGCCGCGGCGAGTTCGCGGCGCGGCGCAGCGCGAGGCGTGAAAAATAATAAAGCCCCAGGTTGATGCAAGATGACGCCCCAGATTGCAGCATGCAAATGCACGCGTATTGGTCCGTGGGAGTGTGGGACGACACGGGAAACACGTCCTGCCACGCCGGACAACAGGCGGCGCCCGAACACTGCGCCTGCGAGTGGCCGGGCAGGGCAGCCCGAACGACACGCGTGCCTGCCCTGCCCGTGTTGCGGTTCAGGCTCCCCCCCCCCCCCCCCCCAAACCCCGACTCGACCAGAGACACCCAGAGAACGGGAAGCCATCTCTTTGAGGGAAGTCCGATCAGGGAGATCAATCGATCGACCAAACACACGTATACAGATAAGTGTTAGTACGTGCTTCGTACATCATTTCCGAACGATAAAAGGGTAATAGGGTATTCCGCTAAATCCCAGACTGGAAGCAAGAAAAGAAGACAAGAAACACTAAAAGATGGGGAGGGCTGTGGCTGTTTCTGATTCCGTTTACCGCCTCATTCACCCATGTTCTTACTTCCGGTCCGATTCAGCGGGGTACCGCGGAATAACCTGTTGAAAGATGTCTTCTTTTACCAAATAATAAAAACAGCGCTGTTCGCTACGAACGGACGAAATTTTTTATGACGGGGTTTTGATTCGTCACTCTATCGAAATTCCCCCATAGACATTGCCTCTGGGACTGTGCGCTTGGGGCACTGCAGGGGGCACTGCTGGCGCTGCACACTGCGGGCACGTGGGGGAGGAAAGTCAATCCTCGCTCCCACGGAACATCCGGCCGATACTGAATCCACAATTTTGTGCCGGAAACCGGTTTCCCCAGTCAAAACTAAAAGTCCGCCGCTTGTGGTGGCGTTTTGGTGTTTTAGCACAGCGGGCGCAAGACGGCGCTGGTACACAGCCGCCGGCCCGCGCGGCCCCTCGCCCGCCGCCGCGGCTAGTTTTGTTGCCACCGCACACAAGTGCCCGCGCGGACACACCTCGCCAGGCCTCCTTTTGTGCCCGAAATCGCCATGACGGTCGGCCCAGGTCCAACAGGAGGCGCCGCGGGACCGGCGCCGGCTAGCACCGGCAGGGCCGCCGGTCTGTGCTCGGAATGCCATGAGAGAGAGAGAGAGAGAGAGAGAGAGAGAGAGAGAGAGAGAGAGAGACGCTACTCGAGTCACCAGCCTGACAGCATCGGAGTAATAAGGGGAAGTGGTGACCCATGTATCACTTTTCTTTTGTTTTTGAGTGCGGGAGGCCTGATAATGCACGAAAACTCAATGTTTTCGGGGAAGGACATTGGTTGGTCCTTCTACGTTGAGGGCCAAATTGAAAATTTTCATCTATCTGTGCTGACTTTCGTTGGGGGACTAATTTACTAAAATCTTGTACGGTACTGTACATCGCACCCCAGCGTATCACAATTTCCGTATGCAATTTTCTGAAGACGCTTTAAGAACTAAACTTTTGATATATTTGATTCATTAGAGGTGGTTTGGAGCAAAAAGAAAAGGCGGAGATCTAAGTAATAACTAAGCACATTTCTGACGTAAAACTATCAAAGCTGGCATATTTCAAATCGAATATTTCATCCCTGTCCGTCGAGGAAACTTAGGCACGAAACTTAGCACCTTCCCTCATCGGAGCCCGGCGCGGGCTCCGCAGGACACGGGGGGACGCACATCGCCTTGTGCGTGATTTGTGGCAAAGGACACCCTAGAACTCGGCCGAGGCTCCTCCTCCTAGCCGCACTCCTTGCGTAAGCGTCGCCGGCCACATAATGCGGTTTCGCGCCGTTTCGCGCACGCACCGGTGCCACACCGCGAACACGCACGCACGCACGCACGCACGCTCGGCAGCGCACGCGGCGGACATCGGCGCCTGTGATTTGCAGCTGCAGTGCCTGGCAGCAGCTTGGCCTGTCGGTGCTGACCCGGCGAGGCGAGGCGCGGATCGCAGATCGTTCCGATGCTCGCGTCGCGCGGACTTCGCGTTGCTGAGCGATGGCTCGCGGGGCAGAGATTTAGTGGCGGACTGCGACTGCCAGCCTCGGCCTAAAGCCAAGGCGACGCCCGCCGCCTTTCGCGATTTGTGACTGGAGAGGAGCGATAAGACACAACGCGTCGCCGCGGCCCGCCTGCATCCAGTGCACACGGCCTCGGCTCGCCAACCCATGTATCACATTGTCACGATGGATTAAGTATTATTCTTGCAAAGTGTGATCCAGCGCACGATTAAGCATGCTGAGATGCCGTTCTCTAGTTCTTTTTAACTGAACTGAACGATGCCAACGCCTCCTATAGAGTCACTCTGATCTGTGGTCCACAGACGGCGCCCGTCGGGTAGGCAACACATCGGACACAGATGGCATGCTGGTGAACTAGCCTGATGCACCACACAGTGATGGATGAACCAGCACATCAGACTGACATATCTCAGTTATAAAATCAAAGTCGAAATCGGTAGCTGTTATCTAGAAAGCCATCTATGTGAACAGCATTTTTTAAAAAGAGTGAAATAATATATTGGCTATGGGGCAAGCTGCAAAGATTGATCCAGGCGCCACAACATGATGACAGGCTTGCAACATGTTCACTTGGTTTACTAGGGGTACAATCCAGGTAATACATATTACATTTTATGCCAATATTTCTGTTATAAGTACAGATGGAGACGAAATTACAATCAGTGCTTGGAACACGGATGTGGATATGATTTACAGCTCTGTGGCACGGATTCGACACAGTGGCATTGATCAACTAGAAAAGAACATGTAAATACAACCTAGCACTGACTTATCAATTCTTCAGTACTTACAGTTCAAGTATATGTAAAAAAATAATACTTTCTTATCAAATAGGTGTTTTTTACAATTTCTCAGTTAATGGAACACCCGAACAAATATATGTATTAGAAGATAATTTAAAGAACTACTCACCGTTTTCAGTTTTTTGATTATTTCCCCGCCAGGCATGTTGGGATGAATGTGCAAATTTTGCAAAAGCAAATTGTCTTGTAGGTTATGTTGTGCGCAGACGACACATACCACTTCCAACTTTGGATATAAACAAGGGGTTAAGGTTCAACATTAATCCAAAGCACTATTAAAACCGTTGTCCGTATTTCCACATTCAGAAACTTGTAGGCTTTTGATCTAAGGCAATTGAAAACGAAAAAGTGAGGAAAGTCCAGTTCGTCTGTTTACAAAGTCTATCAGTTTTCTGCTAACCCACTTCGCCTTCGCCCACTCACTCCCCTCTCCCACCCAGCGACGCAACGTTGCCGCCATGCCGGCCGACAGGGGCGCGAGATTTGAATCACATTTTCCTAAGGGCCTACAGTGAACCGGGGAATGGGTTTTTCATTCATTCTGCGAGAGTTCTATATAATCTCAGATGTGTTTTGAGGCGTTTTCACATGCAACATAAATTCTACGCGCTTTCCAAAGAACAGAGTTTCTCAAAGTTGGCAGCGGGGAAGATTCCCCAGATCACGTCCGCAAACTCCTCCTGATGATACCGTGTGTTTGTCTCTGTCGCCGTCAGCACAAGCCTACGGGAAAGAGAGAGACGGGAGATCCCACTTAGTTCCCATGGCACTATCGTGTGTGTGTCGTGGGTGATATGGTAATCGCGGGCTTGATGTAAATGATCACCCGACAAAGTGTGTTGAAATGTTAGCCTGACACGGCGGAGGTTTGGTGGCCGTCTGCTGGCAGTTGTCGAGAGGACACCCGACACTTGCAGTGTGTTACGGATGATACTGTATTTGTGCAGTAAACAATGTCGCTCCTTTTCAAGTCTTCCATTTCGAGGGCCGGCTGCAAATTGGGCAAATTTGCGCCCGTGCCTCGCCGATTCGCAGCGCATTACCCTATTGATGAAAACATTACTGGATTAAGTTCTGAGCAGCAACAGGTGTGTATTAATGTCTTTTACTTTTTCACATTTGTATCTACAGTGACATTACACAATATCCTGTCTTGTTCCAGTTGAGGAAGACCATATTTGACTTTGCTCAGAAAGAATTGGCCCCAAAAGCTGCAGAGATTGACAGAACAAATACTTTCAAGGATCTAAGAGTAAGACCCGCTCTCCTGGCAAGCAAAATTTTTAAAATGGCAATTGATTGAAAACTATATCTTTCCGCAGACATTTTGGCGTCATTTGGGAGATCTGGGTGCGCTCGGAATCACAGTCAAGTCCGAATATGGTGGCAGCGACGGGGGATATCTTGACCACGTTGTCATCATGGAGGAACTAAGTCGTGCATCTGGTGCAGTTGCTCTTAGCTATGGTGCTCATTCCAATCTTTGTGTAAATCAGATTCACCGTAATGGGTCAGAAGAACAAAAAATGAAGTATTTGCCCAAGGTATTTGAAGTCTAATTAATGGTGAATATTTGGTGAATGCACACATCATTATTTCATTCTATTACCTTTTATTGTAGCTATGTTCAGGAGAATTTGTTGGTGCTCTAGCAATGTCTGAACCTGGGGCTGGCTCAGATGTTGTGTCAATGAAATTAAGAGCAGAGAAAAAGGGAGACAGTTATGTCTTGAATGGCAACAAATTCTGGATTACAAACGGACCCGATGCAGATGTGCTTGTTGTAAGTTGTTTGTCTTGATGTATGTCGGTATAGGCTAGTATAATACTTGTGAGATAGGTTTTCTAATTTTTCTAATTGCATAGGTGTATGCAAAGACTGATATGAACACTTCAAAACCCCAACATGGTATTACTGCGTTTTTGGTGGAAAAAGGAATGAAGGGCTTCACCACTGCTCAGAAGCTAGATAAGTTGGGAATGCGTGGATCAAATACGTGTGAACTAGTGTTCCAGGACTGTGTAGTTCCTGGTATGGCTTCCACTTTATTATATACATATTTGTCTTTTTATGAGATTCACCATCCCAATCATTTCTGGTCTCTTGGGATAAAATTAAATAATTCAATTGCTTTTTTTCAGAAAAAAATATTCTCGGAGGTATTAATAAAGGCGTTTATGTGCTCATGAGTGGTCTTGACCTGGAACGACTTGTCCTTGCTGGGGGACCTCTAGGGTAAGATATGTCTTCAAAATTTCTCTCTGGAGTTTTTTCCTAACAAAGACGTTTATTCCCATATCTGTTTTAATCTATTTTGTCACTAGCTTGATGCAAGCATGCTGTGATACAACATTTGCCTATGTACATGAACGCAAGCAATTTGGGCGACGCATTGGAGAGTTTCAGCTTATTCAGGTGAGCTCCACTCTTTCCTGTCATAGATAGTAGAAGTCCATTGAAGGTGCTTAATATACATTTGTTTATTGTAGGGAAAATTGGCTAACATGTACACTACACTTAATGCATGTCGGAACTATCTCTACAATGTGGCCAATGCCTGTGATAAAGGCAGTGTCAGCAGAAAGGACTGTGCTGGTGTAATTCTGTACCTGGCAGAAAGTGCAACTCAAATGTCTTTGGATGCCATTCAGTGTTTGGGTATGTTTGCTTCAATATGGAAACGTGAAGGATTTTGGAAACAGACAATATTTAATTTTACTTTCTTTTTAATAGGTGGCAATGGATATATCAATGATTACCCTACCGGTCGCTACTTACGAGATGCCAAGCTGTATGAAATCGGTGCAGGTACTAGTGAAGTTAGGCGGATGATCATCGGACGGGCTTTAAATGAAGAGTATGCTTAATTTAGTAAGTAATTGACTTATTAAGCTTGATTGTGGGACTTATTTATAATGATGAGTTTTAATATGAGTACAAATTATTATATTGTGAGAAGTCACCAGAAAGATAGAAATTGCTTCCATTTCTGTCTTAAAGTACCTGAACTGATTTGTGTGATACTATCATTCTACCTTAAATAAATTACTCAGTTTTCTGATAATTTCTTTTACATTCATGTTTTACTACTATATTTAGAAGCTCATTTGTAATAAATAAAAAAAATATTCTTCGATGTGTTTGTTTTATTTTGTAAGCCATATTTTTTTAAACAATTACTTGAAACACATTTTTAGTTTACAAACAGGCATACTGAAGACAACCTGCACATGGGATGGCGAAGCTATTCATTGCAGCATGCTTGATTACAAACATAGACCCGATACTGATGGTCTTCGGTATTGGAAGACTTGAAGAATCAAGTCAAGCACCGCCTTGCATACCATCAGCAACTTTCACTTTTGACTAGAAGGTTCACTCAATAAATTATACTTACTTAGTATACTAGGAATAAAAGGTGATCTCAACACATACAAAATAAATAACAGAAAATAAATACTTTTTCAATCGAGGCCTGCTCCTGCTCTACATGAACATTTACATTAAAGCTTGCAAATTTGTCAAAATGTACATCAAGCAGCAACTCTAAGATTACTGCTAAGGTCTTGCATCCATCCCACCCTTATCCAGACAGTGTTGAAGTTTTCATACTCGGGAATTAGTTGTAAGTAAGCACTGTACCATCTAAGTGAAGCCAAAATAAAATTCATGACGGTAGTCAAACTTAGATGCTATATTTATACAATGAGTACATGAGTATAAACATGCGAACAAAAGAACTGGTCAACAACCAGCTTAATGTAAAACAATATTTTTGGAAGACTTTTGGACATACACAGTGCATGAAAGTCAAATTTCATACTATTGCACACAGTGATGGCAACTTCTCTTTTCTTTTTCCTAATTTTTTCCACTAACTTTCGTCTTATGACGAACAACACTCCGCTCTGGCTTAGGCAGTAAAATGCAAATACTTCACAGATTTTGACGTCTCCCTTCAGTCGATCACAAAAGAGGCAAAGAGTCCGCCCTGCCGCCCGCGCGCACGACGCTACCCGGCTACGTCGACTTGGCATCGTGCTAGGCAACAAAATCCTATGACGGCAAGTCACTAGCGAGGAGGGAAGGAAATATCCACGCAGAACTGACGAGGAGTCGAACCCGCCACTGCAGTGAGGCGGGGTGTCGTGTTCTGTCAGGACCGGGCGTGGCAGGGGCGGGGACCGGGAGCGCGTCCGTGGCCTTCCGGGCGGACGCTCACATGTCGTTCATGACCATGTGCATGAGTCTGTTGAAGGACCCGCTCTGCTGGATCCTCTCGGCCGGCACTCCCATGGTGTTCACCTGAAACACGGGAGCGAGACGCCGTGCGTCAGGCCCGGAGCGCCTGCTGGGTAGGCAGCCCCGGCTCCTGCATGCACGCGAGCCGCGCGGGCTGGCCTATCCGGCCACTCGCAGGGGCGCGCCTCCCACACGAGACCAATGGGCGACGAGCTTCGTCAAGAAACGTCTAAAAACTCGCCGCTCATTGGCCACGGAATGATGATGGACTGTGCTTCTTGTTCTCTCCGATTTCTGACAGAACTTATTGAAAATCGAGGGATTTTCGATTCCTTTGTTTTAGTTTTCGTATGTAAAAGAAAGAAAGAGATAGGGTGTCGTCCAACTTACTTGGTAGTAAGGATTAGGTGCAGTGCTAACGGTTTTCTATAAGGGAAGATACGGGTAAGTATTAATATCCAGAGAAAAAAATGACGTTCGTATTGTTTCATGACTATGTTTGTTATTCTACAACCAAGAACAAACTTTTATGAGAACTTACTTGGTGAACCCTTTGAGCCGGTGGGGGCAATTTCTGCAAAGCAACAAACCAACAGACACGTCAGCAAGCAAGTTTCTATTCTACCTTGAAGTGAAACACAACGCACTGTATTGCTCATGAGGGGGGAACCAGTCGTGTAAACCCTAACAAGACCTCACGTGGTTGGTTTACAACTTGACGGGCATCTCTCATTTCGTTTTTCTTTTTTCCTCACATGAGCAACAAAGCACAAATTCCAGAACACAACACAAAATTTTTATATACATATGGGATGCTCTAGCCCAAGTATAAATGTACAGCAAATAAATGCCCATTCCGTCTCATAGTGCTCCAAACATGCCGTCACAGAGGTGGAGACGTCGGGCCTGTGCAGAACCCCTCCCACCCCTCATTGCCACAGCATTGCGATGCGGACATTCTGAAGCTAACATCTGACAGGCAACTAAATATGGTTTTTCTTAAATGCACTTGCGTACTTTTTCGTTGGTACGCTGTCCCGCCTGCACAGGTGGAGCGCACAGGCGCCACTCCATGGGCCACCCGCCGGCTCTGCCCGTGAGCAGCCGTGCTGGCGCGAGAGATACCAACGACAAGGTACCTACGACACAAGGCCTCCAGACTCACCCTCGCCGCCGGCACCTTGTTGGGAGCGAAGACTTTGGGCTGGGGAGGGACGGTGACTTCCTGCACGTGGTCGCCGAGCTCCTGCTCCTGCAGGAACTTGTAGGTCTCGGACTTAGCAGGGTCGTAGACGACGGTGGGCTTGAGGCTGCGGTGTTGGCGACAGTGTGACGACAGTGTCCGTGTGTGTGTGTCATCGCGAGTCACGTCATTGCGGTTCGCGAAAATTGTAGGGGGAGAGAAAAACAAAAGAGAAGTTGACGTCAGAACGGTTTCAGGAAAGATAATGGGAAGTAGAGGAAGAGTAACATGAGCAAATAATGAAAACATTCCGGCCGCGAACAAGGCGGTTCGCGTTGCGAGGGGTCAGTGCGGGGTGTGCGGAAAAATCGCGACAAGAAAGCGAGGTGGCGTTTGTTAATCAAAATATTCAGAAGCGAAGATGCCCGGACAACGTGTGTTTTGGGCAGAGAAAAATGCACGCGCAAACGTAGAAGGCAAACGTTACGGGAAAACAATCCATGATCAATTAATATTTTATGAGAGGTGGCGGATAAACGACACTTCCCAAAAAAAAAGAAAACGAATGAAGTTTTCAAAGAATACATAAACGAAAATGGTGAGACAAAAATTGAGTGCGATACGAGTGCATCGAAGATACACCGTGTTTGTGTTTGGAGTAAGGGAGGGAGAAGAGAGAAAGAGAAAGAGCAAGAACAAAAATTAGAATCAAGATTTTTTTACGGGCGATTGGCATTCAATGCCGTGAATAAGTCCATCATTGGTCCGTTTACACGGTCTTCCCCAAGCCATAATGTGTCTGCATCAAGAGTATTTTATAGAAGGTTTAGTTTATCATGCGCATGCGATGAGAAAAACAAGCTAGCAGCGAAGCCTTAGAGCGATTAGGGGCCATCCACATAACGTTATACGCCCCCCCCCCCCCGTTCCCGACCAAGTGTGACATAATACATAATACATAAATGGCCCATATCGACGCTGTTTGTGAGACGAGTGGGTCCTCCCTCCGCAGGAAACCTAAGCGGCTACCTCAGCTCCTGCAGCGTAGGCCAGCCCGCAAGACACGCCTGCTTAACGGGGCGGCCCACCTCACAGGCGGCCCCTGAGGCCGCTGATCATATTATCATCACTTCACAACCAACCACGGTGGTTAGGGAAACGTTCCCAGCAAAGTAAGCCAAGGGCTCGAGTCCGCAGACCTCTCGGTGCCTCGCAGGGACTCGTGTGTCTGACACCGTCAACGAGGTATGACACGGGGCGGGGTGGGGAGTGGAAGCGCGGGGCGTGCCGGGGCGGAACATCATGCTGGGAAGTCCCATCCTTAGAATACTTGCCACACTTTAGGCGTAGGCGCCTGATGGAAACTCGCAGTGCTCCTAGCCAAACCAAACGGGGGGACAACCCAAAGGAAAAAAAGGCATTAGAAACAAAATGAAAGGGTTTGTAATGAAGCTGCGCGATGATGGTGTGATATCGAATATTTACAGGGGGCCTGCGAGGGTGCTATCTATCGAAGGATGCCGGCGGCATCGCGCCGTCCCTCTAATGTGTCTTACAAAGTGAGCCGAAAGATTAAGAAGAAGAAAAAAACATTCCAGGAGTGTTGGGTTTCCAAAGTGATATTAGGGCGGATACCACGCCGTTAGTTCGAAATAAAAACAATTTGTGAAACTTTGTTATTGATGAAAACTGAAATGAGTTGAAGCTGAAAGAAAGTCCGGAAGGGCGCACACCTCGCGCGAGCCAGACGCTGGCCCCCAGCAGACCGCCGCTGGACCAGAACCAGACCACCGTTGTCCAGGTACTTACGGAGTGCCCAGCGTCTTGTGGATGGTGTCGACGATATTTTTCTCGGAGTACAAGCCGATGGGGGTGTTGAACGGCTTGTTCACGACCTGCGCAGGGCAACAAGGCAGCGTCAGCGCGCAAGTAAATGGTCGCTCTTCGTAACCCCCACCCCCCTCAAAAAATAATCAAGTTGAAGCCATATTGTATTTCAGAGAGTACACCTGCTATATGGGTTTGGTTCCTGCTTTATGGTTATGACCCTGTGCTTGACTGGGCCAAGAGGCGAAGGGGGCGAAGATAAAAAAAGCAGAGAAGCAGTTTTTGGTTCCGTTATATGTACAAAACGACCTGTTAAAAAGCGGTTTGATTATTTCAGAAGTAAAATGGGGCAAATATGTAGCTGTAGAGGGAGAGAAGAGAAAGATTTGACATCCAAGACGAAAGTATAGGGCGGGCGTTGCAAACCATTTCGCTGGTAAGGGAAAGAAAGGGGAGGGGGTGATACTTACATGTCTGTGGGGGTCGGAAGGCACCACCCGCTGCAGGACTGAGTCCGCCACCTGTGGCCATTCACAGAGGGTCATGCGCTACTCTACACGGCAACCGTGCCAGTGGCACTATGCTACATACACGTGTGTTCACACACGGTGCGATTAGGGCAGTCTGTGGTCAGTGGTATAGGGTCAGTTAGATGGGACAAAATACAAACAAAAAGGATCCAAGGAAAATCGTTTCGTCAACGGCATAGATGAGAGGGAATCTGAAAGGTGGAGGGGGTAACGGTCAACATCGTCAGTGTTGCTTATTATTAAAGAGGCCGACAGGAAGCCTAAGGCTGTCCTGAAACGCTACACAGCTACGATAATCGTTCTATGTACAGTCAATGATAAAACATTACTCCCGCCAAAATCAAAACAGGAAATAAACTTTCCGACCGAAAAAAAAACAAGCAACGGAAATCACATATTAATCATCTAGTGTATGTATATGTCTGTACAGAGTGAGCACGCCTTGCTGCCGCCGCACCTTCTGCTTCATGACGACGTCGGCGGGCAGCCAGTCGCCGCCGTGGCCGGGCGGCGCGCGCATCAGCGGGTTGGGGTGGTGGCGGAGGTAGCAGTCCGTGACCGTGTCCTCCTTCTTCACCTTGGCGCCGGGCAGGACCAGCGGGGTGGTGCGGTAGGGCTGCCAACAGAAAAAGAGAAAACAATAAAACCGTTTTAATTGATTACTGCGAGCGCGGCTGGTGGTGGGGCTGGTGTGTGCTGTGCGGTGCGGGCAGGCCGCGGCAGGCGCCCTTGGACCCCTTGGCCGCCGTTTGAAGCGGCGTCCTTGGCGGCGCCGCGGCCCTCACCCACATAGAGCGGCGCGGAGGCGCGGAGGCGGGAGGAGAGGCGAGCACGACGAGGCGAGGCGGGCGGGTCGTTCACTCGCTTTGTGCCGATATTTACTCCCCCGCTAAACACTATCGGCGGCGCGCGGGTGATTGATTCACGCAGCCTCCGTACCACCACCACCACCACCACCACCACCACCACCACCGCCACCACCACCACCACCACCACCACCACCACCCACGACCACCACCACCACCGCCACCGCCCGGCCGTGAGCGCGCGGGCCGCCAGCGGGCCAGCGGGCCAGCGGGCGGGCCTCGGGCGCATCCATTCACACACCAGTTACGGCGACACGGGCTCGCATCGGAGGGTGGCTAATGGACGTGCTGTCAGAGCCGGACCAGGACCAGGCTTCACTGGCATCGGCAGGGCCAGCCCCGCCGCACTCCGCGCTGCAATATGTCCACGGCCGGCCCTAGCGCAGCCCCGTCCTCTCAACACTATTTTGCGTGATTTCTGCGCGTGAAAAACAGCTATCTCTCTCTCACTCCCTCACTCACACACACACACACACACACTTCATAGAACGCCGTGCAGTGAGCCACCCCCACACACGCAACAGATACACGGGCGACGACGCCCCGGCGGCGCGTCCTGTCGGGCATTTACACTCTGTTCTAACTTTAGCGGGCGGGCCGGGGGCGCCGGGCCCCGACACACAGGGACGGGGCGGGAGTGCAGCCCGGGCCGGGCGGACCTTCGGCACAGAAGCACTGCGGCCTTGGGGCAAGGCCACTGGCGCGGGGGCGTGGCACGCGGCGCGGCACGCGCTGCCCTGGCGCCTTGGGGCCCCGGGTGAGGTGAGGTGAGGTGAGGGGAGGGGAGGTGTGAGAGGCGCGGCGCCGCACGGGGCGGCCTCGGGTCGCGGGCCGCGGGCGCGACGCGCGTGGCAGCCAAACCTTTCGCCTGCGCTCTGCCCTGCGCCGTGCGCGCGTGCGCCGTTCGGGCTGGCCTACCCTGACAGCGCCCGCGGCTGCCGCGGCACGCTAAACGCCAGGCCGTTCATTGAGACAACGACAGCGTCTGCTTTCTCAGCCGCACAACAACGGGGGCGTAAGCACGGCACACTAAACCTTTTTATAACGCTGTGCGGGACCCCCTGAGAGCCCCGAGCGCAGGCCAAAGGGGTCCGGGGAGACTCTCTCTGCCTCCTCTATCTGCCTCCCTCTCCCTCTCCCTCTCTCTCTCTCTCTCTCTCTCTCTCTCTCTCTCTCTCTCTCTCCCTCTCTCCTCCTCTCTCTCTTTCTTTCTCTTTCTTTCTCTCTCTCTCACTCCCACCCACGTCCCGCCGCCGCGGTTTTCGGCAACACTTGGCACTGGGGGCGGGTGCTTGCGTGCGGCTTGCTACTCTGGCATGCCGCGACCCGCCGAATAATTCTCGTCTAAACTTAGATAAATGAAACAAAACATGATACCACACCGAGACTTTTCGGCTGTAGCCGTGGCATGTGTATGTGTGTGTGTGAAATGCGAGCCGCCACATCCACCGCAGCAACCCCCAACAGCACACCAGCACAGATAGCGGAGCAGCGGCGGGTGAATGCGGAGCGCTCGTCAACGACCGGCACCCACATGGCCACACCCTAACGAGAACCGATTCTGAAATGCGTGCAATCCGCCTACACGTTCTTGCACACAAAATGAAGTATTCGACGCGAAGTTTAGATGGGCAGAAAGTTTTTTTGTACAGTGACAAAAGTAGGCTAAATCCTAGGGCGCTTCTGCTAGACCGCAACAGGTGCGTCCCCTCCGCTGTGACGGGTGTGGCTCGGCCGAGACCCCGCCCGCCCCTCCACTCCTAGCGCGGCCGCGCGGCGCCGTGTGACAGGTGACAGCCGCCGCGCCGCCCCCGGGACCCCGGGACCCCCCGCGGCGCGGGGCCCACGCGAACACTTTCGCCTACCATGTTGCAGGCGGCCTCCTCCTTCATGGTGACGCAGTCTGGCGGTGCTGGCCTCAAATAGGGTCGGGTGGGCGCTGCTGGAGCCCGGAGACGGCGGCGTGCACTCGGGGAGGGCGGGCGGCGCGGGGCGGGAGCCGTGGGAGCCTGGGACGTGTCCGATAGCCAGCGCTGCGAGGACTGGCCACACCGGCCGCGACCGCCAACGGTTCACCCTGCCTCCCTGCCTGCCGCCCCGCCCCGCCCGTCCTCCCTTCGTCCTCCTCTCTCACTCTCTCCCACGGCGCGGGGCGGCGCCCGCAGAAATAGCCCGAGCAAAAGTGCGAATTCTGTCGCGGGCGGGAGGCGGGGCAAGGCGGGCACAAAGCAGTAACGCCACCGATGGGCGCAGTGCGCTGTCAGACAGCAGCCGCCTCTCTCCCAGGTGAAACGGAGTTTTATAAAGCTGTATAAAAGTCTTATAAAAGTTTATTAACTTTTAGCAAAGTTGTATGTTTGTATACAGACAGCCTACATCGGCGTATAAACATATATGCTTGTCTAAACACCTGTATACAATTGTTACATGCGGGCATACAGGGTGTTTGTTTACAATGCCATATTTCGGGAGACCATAGAGGAGGTTGACGAGTAATTTGTTATAGGATTCCTTGGGTCAGAAAATGACTACCTCTACAGAGTAATTTAATTTCACGGACGTAGCCGGACCTAGCGCCGTCAGGTAGTGAACCCACCCGGGTGACGGCCTAGAAGCGACGCGTCGCAGCGTGGTAGGGTAGTGAACCTGTGGAGACGCAGCGCGTGCCAGCGCCAGCCCATGCCCAGCCATGCCGGCTAGCTTTAGCAGCGATGCACCAGCCATAGCCCAGCCCGGACCCCGGCGTTTTGGCCGATCTCCTCCCCTGCTTTCATGATCCTTGGCGACCAACTCCTCTGCCGCGTCGAACGTTGTCATGTCCCCGCTGTCTCCCGCCACGTCACTCCCCGGATGCCTGCCGAGCGGGTTGCACACCTGCCGACGCTTACACAAATTTTAATTTCACTCTAGCGGTCGTAATTTTGATTTCCGACCAATGCCTATGCTGCACCTCTCCCCTATACACACTAGAAGAATGATACATTTGAAAAAAAAACACCCTGTACCAAGTGCCAGTTGCCCTGTACACGGTCTTAATCTTTAAAACGGTGCATAGGGAAAGCAAATTGTATACAAGTCATTCTATGGTTTTATAAACCTCCATATTTTTATGAAGGCTCTCATACATATTTTTATAGCTTGTATAAAAGATTATAATTGAGTATATTTCCATCCTTATAAAAATATGCAAATTTATATAATTTGTAATTTGTATAAATGTTGATCAAACTTTAAACAGTTTCATAAAAATCCGTTTCATACCTAGGCTCTCTCTCTCTCTCCTCTCTCTCTCTCTCTCTCTCTCTCTCTCACACACACACACACACACACTCCCCCGCCCCCACTCGGCCCCCTCTCCCCCTCTCTCCTCCTCCACCCTGAGCCATCGCCCGGAGGTCATCGACCCTCTACCGATGACCACGGGGACCGGACACAGCGGCCAGCAGCGGGCCGCCGCGGACAGGATGCAGACGCCATCGTGTAGCCTTCTTTATTCGGTGGCGGCTGTGAGCGCTGGCTGAGCGCGAGGAGAGAAGAGCGAGTAGCGGATGTGGCGGACGTTTTCCATGTCTACCCCATCCTTCTCTCCGTTTTTTTTTTTCGCGCGTCCGTCCTGCGTTTGCGACAAAGTTGCAAGAGCGCACTCTGCAGGGGCGTGCCGTGGAGGGGCCCGGCCGGCCCGACCCGGGGCGGCATGACATGTGGTGCCCTGTCCTCCCTAACGAACGGCTGCAGTTTGTCCAGGGTGGGGAGGAGGCGGGGGACGGGCTAAGAAAACCAGGCACGCCGGCGGCGGCGTTTGGCCCCGCGCGATCGCGGCGCGGCCAAATTAGATTCTTGTTGGAGCGTCGAGTATTAAGCAACGGTTTCAGAGGCGACAACTCGGAGGGGCGTAATAACCCTAGGCATCCCCCGAGTGCGTCGCACCCCGGGGACCCCCCGCCTGATGCCGCCCGACGGGGGTGGGCTCAGCCAGTGGTGTAGCGGCTCAGCGGACGAGCAGCAGGTCGCCTCATAAACATAAACCGACACGCCTGCCAGCCGACATCACACGCGGCGCACGCAGAAGCTAGGCCGCCGCTGCCGCCGCCGCTAACGCTGGCGAGGAGCCACGCCCCCCGACACGTCCGCTCGTCTGCTGACCCCTTTTTACTCGAACGCAATGAGACCGGGGGGCGGGCCGGGGTGGGCTGCACCGCCTGCGCAGGGCCCGTGGCCCGTGGCAGGGCGCGGTGACCGACTTGCCAGTTGCGAGTTGCCAGGCAGCCCGCAGCCTGCGGCCGGACCGGGGGGAGAGTGGCCCGGACCGCTCACTACACATCCACATCCGCAGCAGCTGCTGTGAATGACACATCAGTGTGTTTGTGCAACGGCGCCCGCGCGCACACGCACTCTGTGCTCCCTCACCGCACAGCACAGCATCACACCGCCGCCACCGCCGCTCGCCCAGCTGGCGCGTCGCCACCTCGTCGCGGGCTCGGCTTACTGCATCAGGTCCGCGCGCTGCACATGCACAAACCAACACAAGCCACCGAGCCCCACAAACGCTCACCCTGACCGACTAGGCCCCCGCCGGGGCGGCGCCCCCCGCGCCGTGTACGCAGACGTGTACGTGCACTTACTCCGAGCGCATTCCGAGTGGCGCATATCGAAGGCCGCGTTACCTCGCGTAACGAGAGTGAAGCCCGCCGCCGCCGACCGTTTATCCGAGGCACAACCAACTGTTTTTGCCCCACACAAACTCAAGAGTGTCCCGCCTCACATAAAGCAACCTGTATTCCTTTGGAATCCTTCCCACTCCAGAAACTCACAGCGACCGCATCGCTCGCTGCACCCGTCCGCCTCCCGGAGGCCGGGGCCGTCTGGGAGGGTAGGCCACGCGCTCCTCAACCGCGCGCTGAGGTTGCCTATCCAGCCGTTCGCAGGCGCTCTCGCTCCAACTGCTGCCTGGCGCGCACGGTGGAGGGAGATCTCTCTCTCTCTCCACGGTGCTGGCGCGGCACGCGAGGAGCGCAGCGCTGTGCGGCTGTGCAGCGACACGAGTGCGGGCCGAGCGCCTGCGGACGGCCGGGTAGGCCACGCCGCTGCACGGAGGCACAGCGCGTGGCCTGCCACCCCTGTCATCACACAGCCGCGGCCGATTCCGAACGCTGATGTCGTAGCGCTGACTCCGTCGCACTCGTGGGGTGCTCCATAAGGGGGCGAGAGAGCGAGAGAGAGAGAGAGAGAGAGAGAGAGAGAGAGAGAGAGAGAGAGAGAGAGAGACCCGACAAGACCCTGTGTTTAGAGTCGCCCTGCAGAAACACGGCAGAGCAACGGGAACGGCGATGACGGCTGCCAAGTGAGCGCGGCGCACGGCCGTGCTTACAGCCGTTACATCATTATTTACAGACGACAGCCGTCGGACAATGGCGCTCTCTCTCCCTCCCTCCGCTCGTCCTCGAGCCGTTCTCTCTCTGTGTTTTCTTTCTTCGCTTTCCCCTTCTACCCCGGGGACGGCCGCCGCGGCCGCCTTCGGCCCCGCGGGTGACCGCCGCGGGGGATTAAGGTCGTAGCGCCGCCCCGCGTCGTCAAGGCGCTTTGTCGCTGCGTTGTTGACAAACTCGCACCACTCGGCGCAGGGCTCATTTGGAGGCGGTGGGCGTCCCGCCGCCGCAGTCCTCACAGGGAGCCGGGGCCGGCAGGGGCCGGCAGGGGCCCGCAGGGACCAGCAGGGGCGGAGAGGGACAGGGCGGGCGCGGCCAGGACGCCGATGAGGAGGACCGCGGATGGAGGGCCGCGCTGTCGCGGCTGCTTGGCACCGCGGGGCTCATTGTGTTCGGCACTCACACACGATAACGCGCGGCACGCGGCACGCGGCGCGCGGCGCACCCGCGGCTACCCACCCATGCGGCGGACGACTCCATCAGCTTGTCGAGGGCGGGGGCTGCCTGGTGGTGGTGCCTGTGCGCGACCGCCATGTCGTCGTGGCGTGTACTCCCAACTCTGACTCGTTTCTGCAGCCGCCACACTCGCGCGACTAACCGTCTCACGGTTCCGACAGGAAACTAAAAATACCGGCTGCGGGTGAGTAGCGGGCGGGGCGGGACCGGTGGGACCGTAGGCCGGCGAGGGCTCCAAGCGCACCCCACCACCGCCGGCCGCCGCCGGCCGCCGCCGGCCACGGGCCGCGCCAGCCGCGCGCTGCACACGTCAACCCCACCGGCCACGGACAGGATCTTCCAGGGGGCGCAGGGGAAGCAGTCAGTTGATGATAATGTCCTCCAGCCGGAGACCCCCATAAGGCCACTCGGGGTCACCTTCTGATATAATTCCAAAAACAATTACAAAGTGAAGTCTCCAGATGTATTTCGTCTCTCTTTCTCCCCCCTTCCCCGCGGATCCAGAGGGGGGCGAGGGTGAGGGGAGCAAAAGGACAATCGGACCACTCCTGCGTCCTTAATAGCCGTCTCAAATGTAGGAAAAAAGCAATGCTTTCCGCCTGACGATATGGAAAAAAGCGACATATTGTTCTTCCTTTATGTCACTCCTGGATCCGCCCCTGCCCCTTACTGAACCACCTTCCCCTTCAAACCCCCTCCCTCCCTCTCCCGCCCTCCCCCTCTCTCTAGCTGCCTAATGTGCTGCCTACGGTGCCCACGGCGCTCTCTCCTATCCTGTGGCCTCGCCACCGCCTATCACCCTGCTCTGCTCCACTCGGGCCATTCGCCAAGCGGCTTCAAGAAACTGCGGCATTCCCGGCGGCGCACGCGTTGCCACTCGGGGCCCAGCGGGGCCCGCCGGGGGAGAAGGAGGCGCCAGGGAGGCGCATTCAAGATCGCGTGCGCGACGCGTGTCCGGGCCAGACCCGCTCGGACCCGCCCCGTGCTGCAGAATCAGAGGCAGCCGCGGGGCGTGCCGTGCCTTGAGCCGTGCCCCCGCGCGCCTCGCCCCGCCGCGGCGAAGCGTGCGTCGTGTACGCTCGTTTGTAGCATCAACACCTTGTAATGTCAGCCGAAGGGTACCCCGCTCATCTGGGAGGGCCGGGCGGGGACGGGGGACGGGCGCCGCGGACGAGCCGCTTGCACCATCAGTGCCGCCAGCGCACGGCCGCACCCCCTGGCACTTCTCAGCAAAACACCTGGCCTGCTTCCTTCCTGGCCGGCGGCGAGTGCCGGCGGCAACATGGCCGGTGCCTCCTACGCCTCCTCCTCCTACGCCTGCCCGCCCTGGCGTCACATGCCGTCATTGTTCTCATACGTTCGTCAACGGACAAACTGTGCCAGAAGCGTTTTTCAGCCCGCGAGCGAAGCGAGAAGCTCTGAGCAGCGACAGACACTTGTGTTTTTTCCGCCGCAATCGGAGGTGCACGATCCCCGTCCCTCGGCCCGGCTTGTGATAGTCTTCCGCGCAGTCTGAGGAGCCGAACAATAACGCAGCTATCGTTGGTACTAATATCAAACCCATTTTTGCACATGTTTCGTTACGTTTTACGTACCTCATAACATCTACTGCCCTGCATTTCAAATTTAGAAAAACGTTTACTCCTCATCAGCAAATTTCATTGTCAAATAAATTGAATGAATTTTTATGCTATACGCCAATGACAGTGTACCATATCAAATTTTACGTTTCCAAAACACATTTTGGAAACTAGCGTTTAATATTACAATTCATTCGTAAACGCCTTTTGTTCAGTTAACATCAGGGCTGTAGGAGCTGGATGTTTTTGGATCGTTTTGAAAAATGATTTCGACTCCCGGGCCGTAGCGGTGCGCAGAAACGATTCGCATGTGTTGGGCGGCGTACCAGCAGCAGCGTCAGCGCGCCCAACGGCCGTGGAAGTGGAATAATAACGTGCACATGGCGGCGTTACCCAGTGCCAGTCGCGGCTCGGCACGACCACCCCCCACCCCCACCCCTGCCTGTAAACAGCCGCGCCTGCCGGCCGTCGTGACGCGACACGGGCACGCCTGCCTGCCTAGTTCTGCCTAGCTCTGCCTAGCAATATGCCTAGAAATGTCTAGAAATGCCTAAACACCAAATGCAATCGTGTCCCATAAAATGTAAAACAAAACATAACTAAGATACAATTTGTAGTGTGTTATGGGACAAATTTTATCTCGCGTGCTACAATTTGTCCCACCTTCAAGTCACAAATTGTCCCAATGTCCTGTTTTGCCTAAAAACGTACCATTGCATTGGACAAATTTGTCTCATCCCGCATGGACAAATAGAGTGCAGCTCTGCCTAGCATTGCCTAGTTCTGCCTGGCAATTCCCAGCAATGCGTAGTAAGCCTTCAAGGGAGCACTTCACTAAAGAAAAAACCCTCAAAAATGCCAAAACAACAAAAAAAGGATATGGATAAATAACGAGTAAAAAAAAACACGAATACATTCAGTAGGAATTCAGGAAAGCGAGAAACGTTTGGAATCGCAAATAAAATGTAAAAATAATCCCAAATATTAGTTTTGATTTCACGAAATCGCGGTGGTTGACGAGTGAAGGGACCCCTCGGCTCTAGCACTGCCTAGCACTGCCGCGAGGGACGGCTGCAGCGGCGGCAGCCGGCGCGGCAACGGTCGAGGAGAAACAAAATATGTGCCAGGCCCGAAATAATTCGTAGGTGCCATGGCGTCGTCGCCGTAGCTGCGCGGGCGGCACGGGGAGGCGGCGTGGTGGGCCGCGGGGGTAGCTGGGTGCTGGGGGCGCCGTGGGTGCTAGAGACTTCGAGTCCATTCGCTCCTCTGTGACGTGCACCCACTCCGACTCTGTGACCCGGTGACCAGCCCACCGGCCCGCCGGCCCGCCACCTGCACTCACTGCCCACACCGCAGAGCGAATCGGTTACCCCACAAGGCAGTCCTACCCCTCATTCAGGTGCGGATCCGGGGGGGGGGGGGGGGACCCTGAAGCCGCCTGAAATGTAGACAACCCGCACTCCTTGTCAGCCTGCAGGTGGGCAAAAATCTGTACGGTGCCCCTCCCTCCTCCCTCGATATCCGCATACTTAATTTATGTTTCCGGGAGCATTTCATTGTAGCTGATGATAGGAAAACACTTAGTTATTTGAAATAACGAAAATGATAAATCCTCTGTGGCAATCGTCTCCTGCTTGTGCCCGGCGTGGGATCGTCACGTCACGCCCGGCTCCGCGCCAAGTTTCCGGGTCGAAGGACGTCTTGTTTGCCGGCGCTGCCGCTGTCACCCGCTTACGAACTTTCCCGCCGTCGACCACGCCTGGCGCCACCCGGCGCTCAGTACCGCTCGGCGCGGTCAGTGGCGATAGCGGCATGCGGGGCTCGCCTCGGTGCCATATGGGGGGATGTAGCTCAGTGGTAGAGCGTTCGCTTTGCATGTGAAAGGCCCCGGGTTCGATCCCCGGCATCTCCACTGTTTTTGCGTTTCCACACTGCGGTGTTCCAACAACGTAAAGACGAAAATGAGACGCCTCTCTTTATAGTTTTGTTGCGCCACTTGTAACACTTTCGACCGACATATTTTATTTAATGGTCCGAAGGAGGGGAGGTTGAATAGTGTCGTACTCAGCGAATAAACGTTATGGAATTTTGCGAATGGCCCGCGTTCATGAGAGTTGGGAGGACCGCGTGGAGCGCTGCCAATACTAGCAGGAGCGCTCCTCCTCTTCCGCCGCGCATACTTCATCCCCAACCGTCGGCACGTCTAATTATCTGAGCGGTGCGCGGCGGTATTTCTCTCTAATGTGGCGGTAGGTCAGGGCGGGCGCCAGCGGACGCCCACGGCAGAGCCGGCGGAGCAGGTGCTCCCGAGACGCCTGGATTGCAGGACCGAACGCGACGGTACTTGAGTTTACTTCACGATTGCGGGATGAGCGCCACAGACGTAGAGAGACTACGGGCTCCATGGGCGCTCTATGGGTTCTCTACAGGCTCTCTACGCTGACGTCCGCAGCGTCGCGGCTGATAAGAGCGGCGTGACGTCACGGGCCGCGGTGGGGCAACAGCCGGCGGCAGCCGCACCGCCGTCCTGACGTCACGGCGTTCTGGTTCGAGAAACAAGTCAAGTGGATTGTGGGTCCAAAGAAGACGAAAAGCAGAAAGAAAAGCACCCGAGAAAAAGATTCACGACGGAGCGCGGTGCTCGCGCGGGTTTTCTCCCCGTCCGGAATCCTCTCTGCTCGCCCCGCGCGTTTTTACCTGAGTCGGGCTGCGTACGAGGAGACGCGCTTCCGACGCAGCCCAGCGCCACAGTAAAGAGACGCGAACCGGCCGGCGGGGATCGCGGACACTGAGCCATGGCATGCGGGGGGCAGCCGGCACGAACTGTTATCACCATCCGATATGGTCTAGTGGTTAGGATTTCTGGCTTTCACCCAGGAGGCTCGGGTTCGATTCCCGGTATCGGAATCATTTTTTTCCTTGCGTTAAAAAATATATCATTTTCGAAATACGTAAAGTTAACTGAAGTCCACGGTGACCGCTGTGGGGACGCGGATGACCCCGGCCTGCTCCGATGCCCACCCTATAAGCGTGGAGTGCAGTGACCTCGCCGCTGCCGCCGCCCGCTCGGGGATTCCCGGCGCCAGTGCCAGTCCCCGTCCCGGAGCAAGCGGCACGGCAGGGCGGCGCCGCGCAACGCAGCGGCAGCGCACGCACCGCGGTGGAGAGAGATATCTCCCTCCACCGTGGCACGCACAGACCACGACACCACCCCACCCCGGCTCTGTTTACACGAGTGGCAGCGAAAAATCTGGCAAGGGCGCCATCCCCTGAAAGTCACGGGGGCAGTATATTTCCGGCCCGGGCGGCCGCAGCAACCAGCAACCGCCGCCGCCGCCGCCGCGGCCGCGGCCGCCGCTGTCCTGTTTCTCATTTGTAAACCAAGCCGCACTCGCACCGCCGCCGTGCCGAAAAATAAACTGTCGCAGGGAGTCTCTTCGCGCGCGTTTGCCGGTGAAGCGACGCTCGCGCCGCCTGGTGTCGGCGCACGGGACACTCGCCAGCCCCGCCGCGTCCCTCGGCACGGGGTATCGCGGGGACTTCCCTCGCGTGAGCCCGAGCGTGCCCGCGAAGAGTGCGGGCGCGCGACCCTGCGCGACCACGAGCGCGGGGTAGTGGAGGCGTAGTGGAGGCGTGCCGCGCCGCCTGGCGCCGCCGCCTGCAGGCGACACGGGTAGCACCGCCCTCACCTGGTTGTGGATGGGCAGGATGTCCTCGTCGGTGTGGTGCCGGGGGCCGTCGAAGGTGTGGGGCAGCGGGCTGTCGAGGCGCGGGCTCTGCGGGCCCCGGCCGCTGGCCAGGATGGCGGCGAGGGGCGTGGCCACGCCTCCCTTGACGGGGGAGTGCGCGTTGAGCGCCGCGAAGGAGGGCGTCGGCGTGGTGGGCGCCACGCTGCTGGCGCGCGAGCTGGCGGCCGTGCTGGGGGGCGGCGCGGCCAGCGGGTCCCTGCGGCGGAAGCACGGCTCGAGTCCAGACTCACACCCACGTCAGCACCGCGTCAATCTCACCTAAGGATGACGAGGTCGATGTTGTTGCCCGCGCTCCTGAACAGCTGCTGCGCGTCCTTGTGCCTCAGGTCCCGGGAGTCGTACTCGTTGATCTTCCTGATGACGTCACCGCGGTGCACCTCGCCCTCCGCCGGGCTGCCAACCTGGCACTGCAGACAGAGACGGGGCACATGGGCACGGTGACGGCAGCGCAGGCAGCGGCGCACGGTATTTAGTCCCGCGCGTCGTAAATCTTTCCGCACGTCACAAAGGCTTTTTGAATCGAGCGGCCGACTGTATTGTGGCCGAGGCTAACGGGAGCGGGTCACCGCCAAAGTTACACACACAGACACACACACTCACACACACACACACGCCCGCGCCGGGGATGCTTTTCATATAATTTCGAAATAACAGAAATATTTCTGCCGTCCAAATTCTGCGCGACGGTGGCGACGGCGGCGGCGGCGGCACCCCTCCTCGCCCTGAACCCCTCCGAGACCCTCGGCTTCCTCTTCCGCCCGACACCCTCCCCTCCCCTCCCCGCGCCGCCGTCTGCCGCGTCCCGCCACGCATCCACCATCCCGCCACATCAACATGACAAACTGGCGTCGCGTGCCGTGAGATGCTTGGCATCATGCTCCGTTTCTCTCTCTCTCTCCCTCTCTCTCTCTCTCTCTCTCTCTCTCTCTCTCTCTCTCACACACACACACACACACACATTCACAAGTGGCGCGCAGAGGGTGGGTTCCAGAATCGCACCAAATGTGCACGTGCATTCCGTCTGGATCGTGCGGCCCCTCGGACACTCATAGCTGCCCGTCACTCCCCCTCCCCCCTCCCCTGGACCCCTGAGAGGCCGGCCGGTCTTCGGGCAAGGGCAAGGCAAAGGGCCGCATGCCGCTTGCAGAAAGGCATTGAGTGTGGTCGTGACATTTCCTTCCCGGTAAAAATAGAGAGTTCTCTGAGACACGGCTCGGCACAGGGGGGGCGCCACGGGGTTCCACGGGGCCGGGCCTTGGCGAGCCGGGGCGGCGGGGCGGCGGCGGCAGAGCACGGAGTGGGTTATGGGGCCGCGAGAAGGCACGGCAAGCTCTGCCCCGCCACGTCTCTGCTCAGGAATGCGCAATGTACATACTGGGCGCTGACGGCCACGGCGGCGAGGGGCCCCCGCTGCCCCCGTGGGCCGCCTGGAAACCAGAGGGGAGTCTGCGTAGCCCTGTCTCTCTCGCACTCGTGGGGCACCACTTAGGGGTTGGGGGTACGAGAGAGAGAGAGAGAGAGAGAGAGAGAGAGAGAGAGAGGGGGGGGGGGGGAGACCAGGCGCGTGTCCAGGGGGGAGGGGGGTCGTGGGGGTCATGAGCCCTGGGAAGGTAGGCAACTAGCGCTGCATTCAGCATGTAAGTACAATCTCAAAAATATCTGTTTGAATTCAGCATTATTTGAGATTCTCGCTGTATGTTTCTTGAATGAAGCTTACGCATGTAGCTCCGTGCTTGATTCAAGCATTGTTCTAAACGCGTGGGATTGGTTCAAGAAACATACGGCGATAATCTTAAATATGCTACATTCATTTTTTGAGAGTGTAGGCGAATGCCCGACAGTGGCAACGACCCCCCCCCCCCCCCCCCCCCCCCAAAAAAAAATCCTGGACACGTGGAGAGAGACAAAGTTGTGCACGGGATCAGCCTGCGCCCTCAAAAACGTCTTCTTTAATCAAGGGCTTTCCGCCAAGAACGCCGCATGTGCTTGGAATGCCGCATAATCGATGCTTGATTCAAGCAAAACGTTAAACGCCGATGCTTGGTCCAAGCATGTGCGGCGTTCTTGGCGTAAAATCTTGATTGAGGTAGTGTGCTGGCACAGCCTGGCTCAATGCTCACCCTGGTGATGACGAGCGGGGCGTTGAGGTCCACGCCGCCGACCAGACGGATGCCCCAGGGCTGGTTGGGTCCATCGCGGTGCAGGCGGACGGCCACCACGTACGGCCCCTGCGGACCCCCCATCTCAGGGTCTGCCGGGACAGAGAGCAGAGGCGAGCCGGTCACCCAGCGGCACTGACAGCCACGGCAGCGTTGACGGTGGCAGCGACAGCGACGCAGGAAGCCCTCCGCAACACGAAAAAAAAAACCTTAGCTGTATTGCTAAATCATTAGCAGCATATGGATAGCTAATTTTATTAGTTGTAGTAGCTAAGTTTTAGCTGTCTAGGTAAGGTGTTAGCAAAACCAGCTAATCACTCTTGACGTGCAGCAAACAATTAGTTTCACTAGCTAAGAAAATTAGCTATCCATACGCTGCTAATGTTTTTTCTGCGTGAAGGGGGCAGCGGCCTGGAGAGCGCCGGGTTGTAGGAAACCTGGAGCCCCGCCGCGCGCCGCGCGTGGAGCAGGGAGGACCCAAAGGTTCGGTCCTCCCTGGCCTGGGCGTGGGCGTGGAGGAGGGGCGGGGCGGCCACTGCACTGCACCGTGGTGGTGGCTGCTTCAGGCGGCCGGCACGTCAGGCACGTAGCTGGCCGGAATTTTCGGAGGGGGTCAGGTCATGCTTTTTGTCTACTTACAGATTGCATGTCATGCCGGCTGCCTACTTTTTGGGCGGCCTTCTGAGGGCTTCCAGGGGGTCCCCGCTCCCGCACTACACGGGCGTCTCACGTCAGCCATGCCAAAGGCAACGGTAACGTAGGCAACCCGCAACGGCACTAGACCCCCCCTACCCCCTCTCCCTCTCATTCACGCACACTCACATACAGACAGACACAGACTGGCGTGGAGAGGGTTGGTTCCAGAATCGCACTGCCGCTATCTCTGTCTGTCTCTCTCTCTCTCTCTCTCGCGCGCGCGCGAGCGTGTGTGAATGAGACGGAAAGAGGCGAAGCCTGATGCGTTTGCAGCTTCCCCTACCTTAACCTTGGCACAGGCTGCGCCGGGCTCGACTATTTTTTTTCTGAGTCTTAATTTCTTTTTACTGACATCATATTCAGTTACTGTCTTCTTTTGAAAGGGTGTGCGTTTGAGTGAAAGGCCCTTCGGTTCGCTCGCGTGGCCCCGCCCCGGGCCGCCCTGCCGCTGCCTGTGTTGTGGCTACTGCGCCCCCGCTTACAACACCCGGCGGACTGCGGCGGTGACGGCGCGGCGTGGGCTTAGCCAGGCCAGGCAAGGCTTAGGCACAGCGTTCGCCTTCGCGCTGCTTCCCTTCCGCCAGCCCCCGGGGGAGGGAGGAGGGGGGGGGGGGTGCGTGTTGCACACAGCGGGAGTTACAGCGCGCCTCTGTCGCCGGCGAAATCGAGTTGGCATGGCGAGTCCTGAGGGGGCGGCGGCACGGCGGCGGCACGGTGGCGGCACGGTGGCCAGTGGCACGGCGGTCCATGTCCAAGCCACGTCCGCCCCGACGCGCCCGCCCTGCTCTCGGCGAGGGGGCGGGCGGGGCGGAGGTGCGACGCGACTCGACGCCGACACTTCAAGGTCGATTGATGAGGTTGGCCGCCGTTCCGATCGCGTTCGCGGGCACCGCCACGAGCCCCGCCACTTACAATTTATCTCTCTCTCTCTCTCTCTCTCTCTCTCTTACACACTGACGCATGCGCGGAAGTAGGCCATGAGCGGACGCACCGGCAGGGTACTGCACAGGCTGCACATCGGGACCCGACCCACCCGGCCCCGGCCGGCCGCCGCCCCGCTTCGCTCTCTCAACCTTTCACTCCATTGTCCTATGCAACTGTCGCGTTTCGTTTCGCGAGCGCCGCGGAGCCCGTTAATATCCGGCCAAAGCAACACAACGCGGCCGGTATATTTAGCCTTGCACCCCCGGCGGTGCCGGGTCGGGGCGGCAGGGGCGGCCAGGGCAGGCTGGGCGCCACTAGGCACCGGGCGGACTCGCCCAGGCGGTATTTGCTTTGCTAACGAGCCTTTTCTCCCGTTCCGCGTCTCGCTGAGGGCGCCTTGGGACGGGGTTCGCCGGGCTCCCGCAGCTCGCGCCTCCTGCATGCAGTCATCGGTGGCGCCCCGCGTCCGCTGCAGCCGGTGTGCCAACACTTGGCGCCGCCAGCGCTGCCAGCAGTCGCGGCCACCGCGCGCTGCCACGCTCCACTGTGGACTTCCCTCTCGGATTTCGACTCCCCCTCCCCATTAGGAAAGCGGAATATTGCGTAGGTGTCATTGTTCCACATTAATACTTCTCCCCTTCTTTCCCTCTGCTCTCCTCTCCTCTCCTCTCTCTCTCTCTCTCTCTCTCTCTCTCTCTCTCTCTCTCTCTCTCTCTCTCTCTCCCTGGTTTTATCATATTCGATAACTGCTAGCACAAACTCACCTTAAATGCTCTATGTACCTGAACCTAAATGAGTCGCCTTGATATTGGTACCCTTGATATTGGTTCTTCCGCAGGACTTTTGCACCTCTCATGAAATAAATATTCAGTTAATTATCTCTCCCTGTCTCTCTCTCTCTCTCTCTCTCTCTCTCTCTCTCTCTCTCTCTCTCCCCCCCCCCCCTCTCTCCCCCCTCTCTCTTTGCTATGCCACCCTTTCTTACCGTGTCGCCTGTCGCCTCACCGGCGGACACACTCCCACTGACCACCTACATTACTTTCCCACTCACTTCCCACCATCACTCCCCACTCACGTCTCACCCCGCCCACTTTCCAGTGCTCACTTCCCACTCGCTCGCCTTCCAACAACCCGGCCCAGTGACACCCCACATCCCTCCTCTACCACCATACTGACCGGCGTGGTATCCGCTGTGGCGGTGGCTGCTGCCCCTCGTCACGCCCGTCACGTCTCCACGCGTCACGCCGCGTCACGCCGCGTCACGTCACGTCACGTCACCCCGCCGCGCCCCCGGCCAAGCCCCCTTTTCCCTTGTCGTGCGGACCGTCCAAACCCCGCGCCGCGCACGCACTGATCAGCTCGCGGGCCCGGCCAGTCCGTAAACACCCCGCGGTCCCCGGCCGCTGTTGCTCTCCACGCCCCCCACCCCCGCCCCGCCCCGCCGCGCCCCGCCACGCGCCCCGCAGCATCCCTCGTCGCCGTGGCAACCAGGAAGTACACGGCCGGGGCCGGGCGACAACAGCTGCAGCTGCACTTCGGCGGGGAGTGGCCGTCCATAACGCCAGGAGTCATCTTCAGAGCGCGGCTGTCACCGCCTCCGCCACGGCAGACAGGGCGCCCGGCGGGAGGCCGTGCTCACCACCGCAGCGCACCCGTGCCGCGCGGGCTGCCTACCCCGGCTCTCACAGGCGTCACGCCCGGCGCCGCCGCCGCTCACGGAGGCGGTCCGTGCCCGGGTCCGGACACACTGCAGTACTGGGCCAACGGCTTGCCGTAAATGCGATACGCAATCGCCATCCGGTCTCAGGGATTTTCCGTGGTGATAGGGATAGGTGTTGTAAGGCAAAGAATGATTTGTTAGGGCCGGTCTGAGAGTCCAAACACACATGCGCCAAAATAAAAACAATGTTTGATTTCCCATCAAAATTCGAGAATTGGCAATAACATTTTCAAAACGATTACGTTGGGTAGGGCGGACTTCATTCTACGGAGATGATGAAAAATGCATTTAATGATCGACGTTCCTTGCTCCCCCATGATTTTTTTTTTGTATCTGCCCGGAGTCAGAAACCCAGAAATTCACTCCTCCTTGTATCCGTGATTGTAGCCACTGCGTGGGGTAGGGAGGGCGTAGATGCAAAGATCAAAAATGCATTAAATGAATATTGTTCATCGCTATCTTTGTTGCAAGAGCCACAGCCCCTCGGCAGGGCGGCTTTGTCCGCGTCCCTTGTGTGCCACGTTATCGCGCGGCCGCTCCTGTCTTTGGCGCGACCTTGACTCGACCTTGTGTGGCCTGGCCAGGGGTCGCACGGGTGCTGCCCGGGGGCGGCCCGGGCCGTGAGCTCGTGCGCTGCGCTGTGCGCACCACCCGACGCAGCACACAGAGGCGGTACCGGCCGGCCCGGCCGGGCCCTCTTCTCACAATACCACTCGCTCTTGCTCTGATTCGCGATGGGACACTTATGCGCCGCCCTCCGTCTGCGCGCTGTCGCGTGCGCGCTGCGTCCGAAAGACGCCTGTGTCCGAGCCGAGCAGGCCGAGCCGGGACCCCCCGCCCCCCGGGCTGACAGGGGGCGCCGGCGCCACGCCACACGCAGCCTTGGCCGCCGCCGCCCTGCTGGTTCTGCTCGCGTGCTTGCTCTCAAGAATATTAGAAGAATATTAAAGTTGCGCACCTGCAACGAAATTGTATCTTTTCCCAACAAATAGAGTAGGTTGGGACATGACTAGGTGTACCGCCACTGCCGCCGGGGCGGGCTGGGCCGGCCGCGAGCGCTTTAGGGGCTGGCGTCTCCTCCCATCCGTCCGGTCCGGTCAGTTTGTTTGGGTGAGGACGGTGCCGCGCAGTGTGGCGCTGGCGCTGCGGGCTCACCACGCGGCTGCCGCGCGTGACAGAGAGTGGCGAGGGGAAAGGACGGCAGGGGCGAGGAGGGGAGGGGGGATCCTGCCGCCCAGCCTTGCTGCCCTGATTGTATAGGGCTGCTGGGCCGGGCTCAAAGGGCAGGGACGGGGGTGGGAGGCGGGGGTCGGGGAGGAGCCGGGGCAGCTGGGCAGTTGGCCGCGGCAGGGGAGGGGTGGAGTGGAGCAGCCATGACGCGAGCCCAAAATACAACTGAGATATCGTCCGGCCGGCGCGGCGGCAGCGGGGGGTGCGACGCGACCGCGGTCCGCGGGAGGGGGGGGGGGGGGGGGCGGCCGGCTAGACGACCACCCCGAGGACCAGGCAGTGCCAGCCGCTGCAGCCGCGCGGCGCGCGCTGACCATCGAGGGCGTTGCCAACAAGGGGAATCCCCGTCCCGACGCGTTTGCGCCTTTACAGGTGAAAGCCCGCGCGGAGGAACGCGGAGGACACGCTGACATTCGCATCTCGACACAAGCACTGCGCCCCCAGCCACTCGCCTCCCCGCCTTTCCCCTCGGCAGGACAGGGGAGGAGGCGGTGGCCGTCAGTAACACAAGTGCTCACCTACGGCCCCGGGCCCGGGCCGCCACAGGCCACAGGCGCCCGCGGGACGGGAGGCCCGCCGCTTTGCACTGCTTTGCTGCCCCGACAACTGTCATAAAACTCGCCGCGGAGGTGGTCTATGTTTAGAGGTCGTAGGGAGGCAAGCGGGCGAGGGCAGAGGAGGCAGCAGGGGCGAAGCGGGTCAAGAGAGGCAAATCCTCCCCCCGTGTCCGGTGTCCGGCCCGCAGGCAGGGGCCGCAGGGCCAGGCAGAGAGAGTGCGGCCGTGCACCGGGGGAGGCCGTTGTGTATGAGAGAGAGAGAGAGAAAGTGTGCTGGACGCCAGGATGTAAGATATTTCTTCTTGTCCTAGTCTGAAGACCCATGAGTGTCCAGACACCCCCCCCCCCCCCCTTCTCTCTCTCTCTCTCTCTCTCTCTCTCTCTCTCTCTCTCTCTGCTACCTCACATACCCCCCCCCCCCCCCGTTCGCCCCGTGCCAAGGGAAAGGTAGGCAAGCCCGCAACGCTCTTGCTCCGTCTCTTTCTGTCTCACGCGTTTGGCCGAACCAGAAAGAGACGGAGCTAGTGCTATGCGGGCTTGCCTACTGGTCCTTTGACACGGGGCGAATGAGACACCTGGTATATCGAACGCCGTTGCCGAATTGCTGGAAAATCAAACGGTATTCATCACGAGTAATCCCTCGTCCCATTATTCCCCGGGCGCGCTTTAACTTTTCTATCCTTGACAAATAGGCCATGAGAGCGAATTCCTCGGATCCAGGCAGCGCAGCCGCAGAGCCGGGTGGCGCCGCGGGACGGGACGGTTCAGTTCGCCGCCTGTTTTTAGAATCCCGGCGCTTCCCGCCGCACGGAGTCGGAGTCGGTTCGGGTCCCTTCGGGAGTATTCGGGTCGAGGCTCGGGTCGCTTCGGGCCGCTCGATCGTCGTCCTCGGCCGTGCGGCAACACCGCTGCCTGCTCCGCTCTCCCCTCCCTCCCAATGTGTATGATTCACTTCTCCGCTCCATGCAACATCCCATGTGGTCTAGTGGTTAGGATTTCTGGCTTTCACCCAGGAGGCCCGGGTTCGATTCCCGGCATGGGAAAGTTTTTGTTTCTGTGATCTTAATTGAGTTAGATCGCGTACCACTTTTGCGATCGCCATCGTGGATGGAACGGCGTTCTGTACGGAGGGGCGACTTCGAAGAGCACATTTCGTTTCTGACGGGGGAAGGTTCGTTGACACGATATCGACCGAAATGCCGTAGACGTGACCTTTGGAAGAGGGCAGGACACTATTCAGGATGTTAGATTTATCTATCGACCACCGACGGGCTTGCTGCAGGCTTGACCCGCCTAGCATTATCGGTTCGCGCGCAACGGCCGTTTTTTCATGGAAAATTTGTTTTTTTCACTTATCATGGAAAAGTTCATTGACTGCGATCGAAGTGAGGGAGGGAATTTTGACCTGGCCGCTGGGCTGTACCGAGAGCAACGTGTGCATGTTTTGAAACTGTTTCAAACTTCCTAGTTAGTTAGACATGTTGGCTTTCCGTTTTCTCAAAACTTTAGGTTGTTCATCCTGTTTTGTTAAAAAAAGTGGACCTTGCAAACCAGGGATCTGCAGGGCGAACACGGAGTGGGATTTGGTTCTTTGGAGTGGCAGCTCTGTCCACCGCCTTGCGAGTCGGCGGCCGAGGCGAGAGGCGGGGCCAAAACGCCCAACACCAGCAAGGCAGTGCTAGCTGACGTCATTGTACGTCTGGAGCGTTGATAGGTGTGACGATCCAAGGAATGGAGTCTCACACCTATTGTGTGCGTTATGTTTTTCTGTTTTTAAGGAGGTAGCACACGTTCACCAGCGCCTGCTAATCTGTTGAACAACAAGAACCACGATTGGCCGCGTTGGCGACAGTTAATACTCCAAGATCGCAAGGAGTGGCCGCTGTGTTTTGCCTTTGGCACCCGTCAGCAAGATGGCGCAGAATGCACTGGCCCCGAGTGTGAATTGTTCGCTGGATGAGATTGATTTAAACGCACTGAAGGTAAGAGAAACGTTCGTACGGGCAGACACGGTGCCCTTCCGCAAGACTGTCAAGTTTCGTGCCCCTCCGTCACGTTTTTCCGTCCCTTTGTGTCATTATTTGGGGCGTGTTTATGAGCTCCAGTCTTTGCTGCAGACACTTCTCTTTCTTGTTGTTTTGTTTACGTGTAGCAGAAGTGTACCAATTTTGCACCTCTTTCACAACTTTGGTTTACTTACCTTCTCGTGTACCGTGATCTGAGGGCAAACTAGTGTCAGTTGGCCAGTTAACCTGTATTGTCTGCTCTTGTTACCATTTCTCTCATAGTGCCAACAAAGTTTGTGAATGATAGAATGTGGTGTTTCTTGAACTTTTCTTTCTTCTATAACTCCTAAGTTTGGTAGTTCAGTGTCAACATTTCATTCACGCAACTTCCATATTTGTTGGGTTTTGGTTAGTGTTACCTCTGTGTCATCAGGTTTAACCAGCGAGCCTATTTATCTTATGAAGCATAGTGTTTTGTACTCTAGAATCCAAGGGTTGACACCTTAAATTGCTCGTGTTATCTGTGTTTTTAAAGGAATTCCCTGCTCTAGAGTTGTCCCTACAACGTCAGCCGAAAGGACTGCTGATACAAAGGAGCCCTTGAAAGTTCCCCCAAGCACTTATTATGCACCTTAATTGAATTTGACTTGATTTTCATCTTTGCAGGAACCTGCTGGCATCTTTGAACTCATTGAAGTTGTCGGAAATGGAACCTATGGGCAGGTCTACAAGGTGAGTTTTAGAGAATTTTGTTTGATTTATTGCACTGTCAAAACTGCTATCTGCTCGACTTGCTTGTGTTGAAGAGATGCATGCGCTGCTCTCTGAGCCCTTGCTGTCTTTGGGCTCTGGCCAGTGGATACCGCTCGTGGCGTGAACAGCGGACTAGAGTGGGGCATTTTGTCCTGTTGAAAAGTGGCGTGCCCCGCCTCTGTATAGCTAAGCCTTCCCACAACACGACCCAGGCTGGGTCCACCTGGGGACCCCTTTCGCCGGGTGGCGATGGGAGGCCGTGAGAGGCGCGGCGTCCAATCATCTCCTTTGTGCCTGTGAGGCCCGTTTTCGCTGTGATTCGTATCGGTGCGACTGTGTCGTGTGCGTGTGTGAGTGTCCGTGAGCGTGTGTGAGTGTCCGTGTGCGTGTGTGAGTGTCGTCTCACGCGGTGCGGTGCCGCTGCGGTGCTCTTTGCACGTGTTGGAAGCCGCTCCTCCCCTCCCCCTCTGTCGTGCCCTCTTCCTCCTCCTACCCCTTGCTGCCCCTACCCCCGCTCCCCCATCCCCATGGCGGCCAACAACATCTGGTTGCAGGCAGGCGCTCCCGATGATGCCCCTGCCTGCCCTCTGCCCCGCCCCTCCCCTCCCCGCCGCCGAGACGCCCCCCCCCCCCCCCCCGGCCGGCTGCCACGACAGGGGCTGCTGCTATGCACCGCACGGAACAACAAAGCCGCCGTGCACGTGCACGAGCACCCCGAGGCACCCGAGGCAAGTGCACGACGCCGGTGAGGAAGGGGTGTGTGCGGCGGCGGTGGCGCCGCCGTCTGCAAATATTTGATGCCGCTCGGCCGCCAGGTGCCGCCAGGGGCCGCCAGGTGCCTCCTGCCCATTCTCCTCCCCTCTTTGATGCCGCCGCGGTGTGGACTGGTGACTCCCGCTGCTGACTCCATGCTGAACTACCCTCAGGGTACGGCAGGTATGGCGGTGGCGCTGGCGGCGGCGTGTCCTCGCCGGACGGGCGCCGCGTCACCGTACTATCTGCGCGGTCTCGGCGCCGCGCCATTCATACCTGCCCTTGCATTTGCGCAGCGCACAGAGTACAGAGCTCGCGTCGCTCACAGCCGCAGCGGGCCCCGCCCAGCCGGCTCGTCCCGGTCCGGAAGCGTCACCTGCATTGCTCACTCGCCGCTGCGAGCCGCGACGGCACTCGTTGAGGCGTCGCAGTCTCTGCCGCGTACCGTGCCGTGCCGGCCGCACCGAGGGCGCCGGCGCGGCCACCTCCCGAAACCTTCAGTCAGACGATCCTCCTGCGGGGCCCAAAGGCCCCATTGCGGTCAATCGGGGTCCTCTCCTCCCTCTCTCTCGCTCTCGCTGGTCGTGCCAACCGAACGTGCGCATTACAGGACGGCCTTGCCTCCATGCGAGCGGCCGGGCGGCTGGTGGTGCCGGTCCTGGCCCCCGAAGGACGACCGATCGTGGTCGTCATGGACTCTCGTCATCGAGCACCGAGCCTCCTCGGCCCGTGCCACAGCAGGCTCGGCCGTGCGCCAGCGGGACTAGGCAGGGCCGGGCAGGACTCCAGCCGGCTCGTTCCGAACGCTGCTCTCTTACCGCTGTCTCCGTCGCACTCGTGGGGTGCTCCGTAACAGAGCGAGAGAGATAGAGGTCCGAGACGGGTGTTCGGAATCGGCCGCCAGGCAGGACCCATCGCTCGAATCGGGGAATGATTCGAGGAACGGCGGCGAGGAAATGGCTTTCTCTTTTCCTCTGTACTATCTGTGCGCGGCGCGGGATGAGGGGCTGAGCCTACTATACGCGCAGAGGCGGTGGCCGCGCCGCTCCGAGGACGTATGGGTGCTCTTAGCTCTCGTGGCCTGCACCCCTCGCCTCCCCCCCCCCCCCCCCCAACTCTCCCTCTCTTTTCGAACTCATTCTCTCAGTTCGTTTCCAAAGCGCGGTGCGCTCTCTCGCACGCTCACGTACACAAATGCACGGCGAGGAGCGGTGATGGTAGCCAGCTTGGGTTTATTTGATTTTCCCGTGTTTTGATGGGCGCGCGTGGCGCGGATGGGCGAGGCGGGGAGGGGGCAGGGCGGCCAGGACCCGCAGGACGCGGGCTTGCCACAGGGCACCTGCGCCGCCGCGGGCCCCGCGGCCGGCGTTTGGACCTGGTCAGGTTTGCCCGGCGACGGCCCAGATACGCCCCGGTATGCAAAGTAGAGAGCGCGCCGCGTATGTGCGGTGCGGCCGGGCGACCAGCGGCGGCCACCGGCGGCCACCGGCGCCCGGCGTGTGTCATTGGATGGCGGCGAGGGGGAGGAGGAGTGTCTGCAGCGGACGAGTCGTCGATCGTCGTTGTCGAGTGCACGCAGCCACGCCCGTCTGGGGCCTTAATAAAATGATGAGGCCCCCGCAGCGCTACGTACTCTACATTGTGGTGTGGCGTGGCGGGGCGGCCCTGCGGCCCCAGCGCCGCACCGCGCCGCCAGTGCAGGGCCCGCGCTGCGGAGGGGGGGGGGGTGGTAGTGGGCGCTGCAGGGGGGCGGCGCCGCGGTGCCGCCGGGGCCCGGGGTCCGTACCGGGGTCGGCCTGGAAACTTGGTGACGCTGCGGCTCGGCTCGCGGTGCGCACGCGGACTGTGTGGCCGATTGCCTGCGCCTGCCCCGTCTGGCGGCCCCGGTGCAACCCTTGCCGGCGGCTCTGCTCCCGGCACCTGCTCTATTCAATAAGCCGCGAGAGGGCGCGGCGGGGGGCGCCGGGGGCGGCCACGTGACAAACCCCGCCCCCACCCCTGGGGAAGGGCCGGCGGGGCGCGGGTCGTTGTGCCTGTGCCGGCCGGGGGTCCCCGGCTGCGGCCCGGCTGCCGGCGGCGCGGCCAGGACTAGGTCGGCGGTGTGGCGCGGCGGCCGCCGGCTGGGCCGCTGGGCCGGCGCGGCGTGGACTCGTCTGCGCACCGCCCCCCCGCGGGCCCCCGCGCCCCCCCCCCCCCCCCCCCGCGGCCCCCCGCGGCCCCCCGCCGAGCCCCTGCTGTACCACGGCCGCGCCGCGCGCCGACGCCCGGGTATTGATTCGAGCTGCTGCCCGCCGCCGGGCCTGTTTGGCCACGCCACCGACGCCTCCAGGAGGCCTCCGCGCCGGGCGCTCTACACGCCATAGAGGACCCTTCTATTCGCGGTCCAAGCGTCCAAGCGTGTCGGAACTAAAAATGAAAATTGGCCAAAATTGACTTTTCATTTGGGTTAAAAAAAACAGTTATTCAAAAATTAATTAATTTTTTTCCGTTCAATTTCGTGTGTTACATATACTTTTTTTTTTGGGGGGGGGGAGGGTATTTTAATTTGATGATCAACCGTACCCCTATACCACACGCTGAGGCACAAAGAAACCGTGAAGAGGACGCTCGTTCGCGTGTTGCCGAATGGCCGCTCTCCGGCGCTCTCCTCTCGCGGGGAATGACCCGCTGCGTCATCGGCCCTCCTCCAGGCACTGAGTGTGCCCAGTGTGTGCGCGCCCAAACAGTACTCACTCACACAATTGTCACACTATCGCTGTCTTCGTCTGTCGCGCATCGCTGCTTATCGTGTCTGGAAAGATAAGAGCACGCTGCCATGGGCTGGATGGGGGGGGGGGGGGCTGCTGTAAGCCTTACCCTTCCTCTTAGGTGTCGTTCGCCGTCTGACCCGTCTTGTTGTGTATGTATATGTCTGTGTGTGCGTGTGTGTGCGCGCGCGTGTCTGCCATTGCATAATAACAACGCTGTCGTGTTCTCTCTGTCGCAGGGCCGGCACACCAAGACAGGCCAGCTCGCCGCCATCAAGGTCATGGACGTGACGGAGGTAAGTTTTGCGGTCGTTGCCACTGCCCCCCCCCCCCCTCTCCCCTCCTCTCCTCGATCTGCCCCTTCTCTTGTCCCCCTTCACTTTTGGACCGCTAGCTTCCATCCCGCCTTCTCGTCTCCCCTCGGCCCGCGGCGGCCCATCTCTCCATCTGTTTCTATCTCTCCCCACTGACCCACCAAAGCCCACCCATCGCAGCACTACCACTACCACAGCACCCTGTCTTTCTCTCTCCCTCCCCATCTCCATCTCTCTCCTGCTCGTGGCGTCTCGTGTCACGGGCCGCTGGAGGAGAACAATATGAAAAACGTATAGCCGGGCCGGGCTGGGCTCCGCGCAGCTCCGCGGCTGCGCACGGGCCGCGGCGCGGCGTGCTCCCATGTCAGCCCGGTTAGGTGAGCGGTCTGGCCCAGCCGACGGCTCGACGATCTTGCAAGGCGTCTTCCCTTAGGAGGGGGGGGGGGGGGTATGAGCGGTGGCCCACATTCCGAAGGGGGGGGGGGGCTGAGCTGTGCTGCTAGTAGTATGTATCTCTATCCTTTTATCTTGGTTCGGGGTCAGCGCAGTGGCCGTGTGTGTGTGTGTGTGTGAGCATGTGCGCGTGCCGCGCGGGGCGCAGGCGGCGCAGGCTGCGTGCGGACGGGGGTCGGCAGTGAGCGACGTCGCCGCCGCTGTATAGCAGTTTTCCAGCCGCACGCCAAGATGGGAGACTGTTGTGGAAAAATGGGCGGGCAAGATGCAGAGAAATGAAGGAAGTGAAGCGGGGAGGGGGGGAGGGGGGGGGGGGTGTTCCCAAGCGTGTGTGAAGCCCGCGCGGGGCGTTGTTGTGTGATACTGGGACCGGCGGCCCGCCGCTGCCCGGCCGGCGCGGCGCGGTGAGAACTTCTCAAGCCCCGACAGCCGCGGCAGCCTGCAGGCCGGGTGCCGCCGGGGCCCGCCAGGGGCCGGTGGGTGCGGAGTGGTGCGGAGGCTGCGGCTGCGGCTGCGGCCGCGCGGCTCGTAACGGGGTGCCGCGCCGCGATGACAGCCGCCGAGGCTGAAGGCTGTTGAAGAATGGACTTTCGCGGATCCCGTTTAATTCGTCGCCCGTCTGCGGCCTGCGGCTGCGGCCTGCGGGCTGGTTCTGTGGGCCCGGCCCTTCTTGTGTGGAGGTCTGGTCACTGCCAGCGCCGTGAGGGTAGGCTGATCGTGGCTCGTGCGCGCACGCGTGCCTTGCGGGCTTGTCCGCCTCCCACCTAGCCCACGTCGCGCTATGTTGCCTGCGCGGCCCGACCGTGCCGTGCCGTGCCTTGCCACAGAGTGCCGTCTGTGACTCACGCTGTCATCTATGGCTGCGGCTGCACTTTCAAGGACACTCACTCACTCCCTCTCCTCCCTCCTTGCTTCCCCCCCCCCTCCCCCCCCTCCTCTCTCTCTCCCTCTCTCTCTCTCTCTCCCGACTCTGCTTCTCCCGGAGTTGTTTCTTTCGCTTGCTCGCGTTGATCTTGTGACTCACTCCCCCCCCCCCCGCGTCACCGGTACACTATCCACCACCACCACATTTATGTGCTTATGTCTGCTGTAGGACTTCCCTTCTTATCCTCATGCCCCATTCCACCCTTGTCTAATAATTTTGAGACCATTGTGGTCCGTTTTTATCATTATCAATTTTTCTGTCTATCATCTAATCTTAATTTTGTTTGTATTTCAGGATGAGGAGGAGGAAATAAAATTAGAAATCAATGTATTAAAGAAAGTAAGTCGTAGTACCACCCAATCTACAGTCATGCCTCGATTCCTAACGACTCTGCTGGGTCCCGGTGCGGCTGGATCCTCGAGGCACGACTGTATTATTTTACTTTGATGTGCAGGCTGTTTGTTGACAACATCTTCTTTCTTGAATTTTTCAGTATTCTAATCACCGTAATATTGCCACCTATTATGGGGCTTTCATAAAGAAGAGTCCTCCTGGCAAAGATGACCAACTGTGGCTTGTTATGGAGTATTGTGGGGCGGGTTCAGTCACTGATTTAGTAAAGTCTACCAAGGGTCAGTCATTAAAAGAAGAGTGGATTGCATATATTTGCAGGGAGATTCTGAGAGGTTTAGCATACCTTCACAACAACAAAGTCATCCACAGAGATATCAAAGGACAAAATGTGTTGCTGACAGATAATGCGGAAGTGAAATTGGTTGACTTTGGTGTTAGTGCTCAACTAGACAGAACAATAGGCAGAAGAAATACCTTTATTGGCACTCCTTATTGGATGGCCCCAGAGGTCATTGCCTGTGATGAAAATCCAGATGCCACATATGACAACAGAAGTGACTTGTGGTCGTTGGGCATCACAGCACTTGAGATGGCAGAATCTCAACCTCCTTTGTGTGATCTGCACCCTATGAGAGCACTCTTCCTAATTCCACGTAATCCACCAGCAAGATTGAAGTCAAAGAAGTGGTCCAAGCGGTTTCATAGTAAGTACATGTGGTTAGTGCTTTTCATTTATTTAAAACGACAACTGTAATGGCTTTTTTATTTCTCTTTTCCCCGTTTCTTTTGTAAAGGTTTCATTGAAACCGTCCTTGTTAAGGACTACCATCAGAGACCATATACAGAACAGTTACTCAAACATCCTTTTATTCGAGATCAACCAACTGAACGCCAAGTCCGTATTCAGTTGAAGGATCACATAGACCGCTGTAAAAAACGCAAACAGGAGAAAGGTATGTTCATACTGCTGTTGATATCCCAATATTGATTTTCTGTCAAAATTTCTCTTCTGAGAAAAATTTAACTTATTTTCATTGTAGAAAGAGAAGATTACCATTATAGTGGCTCTGAAAATGAAGAGGAGGAACCAGCAATTGCGGGAGAACCATCCTCCATTGTTCAGGCCCCTGGTGACAACACACTCAGAAGAACATTTGCACAACTTCAAGTAAGGGTCTAGTAATTCAAGTAAGGCTTGTATTTTACAGTCAGATTTCAATAAATTGTGTGTTGTTGTTTTTTTCCTCAGCTACCCCAAGATGGGCGCAATGTATCTGAAGCTAAGGATGGGAAGCATGGTCGAAAAGGGGATCGTGAAGAGATTCCAGATCCAGGCCCACCTGCAAGGCCACCGATTCCTCAGCGGCTTATCGGTGTGTACCTTAGAAGTTCTTCCTAAAATGTGCCTGTATCCACATTTAATTTATATTTACCTTTATTTGTGTGCATTGACCGGACATCAGTCGTTCCAGACCCTCATCCTCCGTCTCGACCACTACCACCACCTCCTAAAGATGATAGCCGACAACCAGGGAAACCATCAACACCTCACGGAAATCACCACCAACATCATCAGTCATCAGCTGCCCAGTCGTCACATCCTCAGCAGCAAAGAAACTCTCAAGGATTCAGACCAATGGTGAGGGCTGACTTTTCAAGTATTTTAATGGAAGAGGGTAATTTAATTAAGGAAAAAAGAATTCCTAGGCTGCACAATTTATAGTGCTAATATTTAGATAGCACCTTATACAACCAACGGTAATGGCAGAAAATCTTACTCTAGCTGACAAACACAAGTCAATAACAGTATGTTTCTTCAACCTCAACCCATGGATATTTGAAAAAGACATAGAATGATATGGCGACCTTTGTTGTTATATCTGATTTAGTGTACCTTTCTCAGAACCATGTGGTGCTTATATATTATATTCTCAGTGACAAAAGTCACTGTGGACTTTCTCTAATATTTTTAATGCTGCTTATGTTACTTCCTATTCATAATTTATTGTGCTGATTTAATAATAAATGCATTGGTGACTGGGTCTCTTCTTCGGCCATTGTCAGGTCTCTGCATTTTAGTTGAGCCTCCAATTTGATTTTGTAGTGGAATGGGAACTAGTCCTTGAACATTGCCTAGCTTCCTTCTTATAATTTTTCTTCCTTCTGTTGCAAATCGTGGGAAATGGCTTTTTAATAACTTTTTTGTTTGCTCAATGTGCCTGTTCTTTGGACGTCCTTGCTCTTCAGCTGCCACCAAGGAGACCAGAGGTAATAATAGTTTCTTCCAGTTGTATCCTTAAACAACCATTTCCTTGTCTTGGGGGTTCTAATAAAGATTACTGGCGTTTTTTCTTTCTTTGTTTTTTGAGTGCAGTATTATTTTTAAAATGGGCAAGTAGTTCTAATTTCTCTTGTTTATTGTGGAAGTGGTTATATCCTTCTTGCATGTGGTTCTGGCATTGCACCAACTAAAAATTGAGCTTTCTTAACCTTGGATCTTATCATTAATTTACTGTGCATAACAAATGTTGCACATGTTTTCAGAGTGGATCAGCTTCTGGATCTTCATCTGGAGCCACGAGTAGTGAACAGCCTCCTCAGCGACCAGCAAGGTCATCACACCATCAGTCAAGTCAAAATGGATCAAAATCACAAAGTATGTATGGTTTTGTGTTAAATGTCTTTTCTAGCAGATTTATATCCTATTCAATTAATGTCTCTCCTTTCTTGGTCACAGCTCCGGGAAGTCAACACTTGTCCTTGTTGGAGTCAGATTCGGATGATGATGAAGATAATGGCCGTGTCAGAAGTGACGGTACATTGCTTGCTAGTGATCCTCCCAAACCATTGTGAGTATTATATGAATGCCTTCAGCCCTATATTGGAAGCAAAAGAGAAAAAAGAGCACACCAATAATCATGATAAAATATAACATATATTTAGAAATGACAGATCCAGTGTAACAAATGTTCTCTCCTCTTTTTTTTTCTTTTCGTTTCTTTTCGTTTTTTCCTTATTTTATTTTTTAGGCCTGAATTTACTCCTTACAGGCCAGATGGACATGGTGTGCACGAACCTAAACAAGGTATTAATTATGAGCTTCATATAACTTTTTTATATACTTTCAGAAGAAGATTGAACTTAAATTGTGAATACATGTAAATTGTGATTCTAGCCCCATCATCGAGTGGTGCTCCTAATCGCCCTCTACCTCCAACACCAGATGAAGAAGAAAGTGGGGAGAGGACCCTTGTTATGAAAAGGGTGAGTCATCTATCAATTGCATCGCATCACAAAACTTTCTCACTGTACAAAGTTGGCACAATTGCAGCAGCCTGCATCAAAGCAACCCAAATGGTGATGGGCACATGTTTTCTTATTTCAGCTCTGCTTGACCAATCTTATAATTTTATCTTAAGACTAACTAACCTCTTAAAATATTTCCTGTCAGGTGTGGCATTTAGCCAAGACATCGCTTGGTTCTTTAAACTACAATGTTTTTTTTTGTATTCTAAATATTTAACCTTGAAAAAAAATACTTTTTACAGAATTTTTTTTAGTGTACCCATCATCAGGGATCTGTAATTTAGCCATTGCAAATATCTGTTGAGCCTCAACTTTCTGCATGTAAAATAGTTCATGCTCCACCCCATTTCAAGAAATTTAGTGTTTAGTCAAACGGGATGTAAACACAGATCCTGCTGACTGAACCAGCGGTCTTGCATAGACATACTGTTTGTGCTTACAGTGCAGATGTATTAGTTCAATTAACTAACGTGCGATAAGCATGCTTTTACACTGTGATGTGTTGCAAGTGCCACATACTCACATTTTGTTTTTGTGGTGTGTCGCAAGATAATCCGGAAATTCTTGTAGCTGCAGATGTTTTAACGTTCCCCAATCCATTCTTATGTTATGGAAAAAACCTAGATGCAGTGGTTGGCTGGATATGTGATTTTGATTTCTTCTTGGTCATGGCATAGTTTAGAATTGGACACAAGTTAGTAATGGTGTGCCTCGTATTTTGATAGGCTGCCTGATAGCATATGATATCAACAGCTGTTCATCTGCTTTGCTTTGATTCTGTCCAATGGCATGAACATTGAATGTTCTCTGTAGTGTTCCTCCCTCTTTTAGAAGTGTTCCCATGTTAAACCTCTTTTCCCTAATTTTGTGTTACCTTTATCGATTTCTGATTTTGAGAGCAGTATGTCATGCAGACTGATATGGAACATACATGCGTAAAATGCTGTTGGCATAACAAAGTGATAAACATTCCACAGTACCTCGCAATACATTTAGCTCGAGTCATGTCTATGTGCAAACTGAAAAGACCTATCAAAATTTTAGAGTTCTGTTACTTTGTGTTTTTCTGTTTTATGTGTTCTTATTCCTTTCTTTTTGTTTTGTTTTGTTATGGAATGAATGACAAATCAGAAACATGGAGGTGACAGCAAGAGGAGTAGTGTACGGAATTCGGAGCTCACTGAACAACAGCTCCTGAAAGAGTGGGACTTTGATCGTTTCTTTCAAGGTTTCAATGAGCGCCTTGACCGTCTTAGTGTTGATTCTGATCGTGCCAAGGAGGCCAGCAAGATCCAAACAGACCGCAACAGTAAAAGCTTTGACAACCCTGGTTTTGAAGACGGAGAAAATAGCAATGTTAAGGAATCCTCTTCAAGAAGCATTTTGCCAAAACCTCCAACATCTAGTACCCAGGAGTCTAAGGTGCGAGAGTCTCCACTGAAGCTTGTAGATTCTAAGCGACACATCTTCCGAAGAGAGAACTCTGATTTCTTTCCTAGTCGGTCAAATCGACATTCAGCTTTAATTGTGGATTCTACCAGAGATGCCACAAAAAGCTCGGGTATAACTTTCTCTTATAATAATGGGAGACGTGGCTCAGAAATTGCTGCTTCCATTGTGGCGGGTATCAGTTCCGGCTTGTATGGAAAAGAAGCTGTGTCCAAAAGTCGTTTTGTGCCAGGAAGGAAGCCATGTGGGGAGCCAGTGCTTACAGACTGGAAGAGTGGTGAATCAGATTCAATACCAAAGAGTGAAGGAAGTGACTGGCCTGCGGTGCGGCCACGACGGGAGAAGACAGAAGGGGATATTGTATTGATGCGTGCTTGGCGACGTAGCAGCAATCAAGGGGACCAAGGTGAAGGGGTTGGTGGTGGACACTTTGAGTGGCAGGTTAGTTAGTGTTGTCAGCAAGCACCAAAGCACGAAAGCAGTCAACAAATTTGTCTTCCTATTTCTGTCCTGTATTTATCTATCACTTCACATTCAAATACTAACACGTGTAGCTTCTAATTAACACAGAAAATCAATGGGGCAGAGTGTGTTTACATTGAGCACCCAATATGGATGTTGGGTATTAACTTCATCTATAGAAGGTAACCAGGTATCATTGTTGTTGAAGTAATTTATCAATGTACCTTGGCATTGGCAGGCCAAGGAGACTAAACAAATAGGATATTTTCATTTTTTTTTTCCTTCATTTTTCTCTGAAGGTACTATCAGACTAGCTTGGAGTAGGGAAATTATCTTTCTGTTCTGTTTTCTCAGATCTTTTCTTTTTCTTTTCTTTGAGTTTTTAAACTTGATATGTAATTCTTTGGTGACTGGACTCATTTTTGAATCTTGATAGTGTCTATTCTCTGTGTACTTGCATTACATACTACACCAAAAGGATTGTGGTACCATTTGTCCCTAGTCCCCATCGATGTCATCGAAGTAGCCATTCCTTCACAAGTCGGTGGTTTAGCAGAGCTGCTACAGAATGCGGAAGTTAATGTGGTCAGAATATTATATTACTAAAGAAGTCTAAAGGTAGCTGTATGTGTAACTGGAACTTTTATGTAATTGCCATAGAAAAATTTCTATTTGAAGATTCTGACAACGCAATCACCAGGTCTCAGGGGGGTCTTCCTTTGTACACTAAAATATGTGCTTGGTACTCTTGATCATTCGATTTGTTTGGTGTAGATATTGTACGCCCAAGTCAGTTAAACCCTAATGTGGCAACTCTGTTCTCTTCATTGTAAAGCTTTGGTTAAAGTTCACTTTGTGTGCAATACTGTTTTGTGTTCATATCATGTGTGCTTGTAACGCTTTCTGTGATTGGTTTCCTATTACCTATTTGTGTTACACGACTTCAGAATGATTTGAGCTGAGGTATTGCATGTTGTTTTCATCTTCGTCAGCTACCAGGCTTACTTTTCTTGCATGTGTTGAATGTTCATCAAATGGTTCACAAATTTAACAATCCTGAATTTGCTGTTCGTGTTCTAACAAGTTTCCTCTTCTTCTCTGTGCTCATTACACAATTCTTTCATTTGAAATCCAGTAATTGAAGTAGTTGTTTTACTTAATAATTAATGTAAAGTTTAATGAATGTTGTCTGTTTGGGCAGAATCGAGAGGAAAGACGTGGTGATTTCCATCGTATGGATTCGTCTCCTGGACAGCTGAGTACTCCCGGTTCCAGAACTAGTTCCGTGTTACCTGATCTTCTTACTCAGGTGTGTAAGCTACTGTTGAATCCTTTAAATTTCTCCTGTTTCTGTGGAATTTATTTAAAAATCGCGTTTAGCACAGTCCAGTACATATCCTGCACTTTTCTAATATTTACTTGTATTTTAAAATTTTTGTTTGTTTCATTAGACTCCCAGCCCGGGAACTCCCAATCAAAGGCAAGATAAGTCTACAAGTGATGAGGTGAGCCTTCATTTGTATTTGTGTATTTGCTTATCTATTCATGGGTCATTTAAAAAGCTGCTTTGTCATTCTATCTGCCTCATACATACTGCAATTACATTTAATAGGTATGCTTTGTTTGTAAAGGCGTTTTAGAATCTTGAAATCACATTTATAGTCTCATCACTTCCATAATTTAATCCATTATTATTATTCAGTTTTCTCTTAGCAATATTTTTTAAAATATAGTATAGGCACTGTAGCATTTAGGTTAATGTGGGTAAATTTATGTTTTTAAGGTCAATGCAACAATGCTCTGGCCGTATTGGTCTTCTTGTAGAAACTCTCTACAGTACTTTCTTTAATATAGCTTTAATAGATTTGTTTCAAGACCGTGACATACAGAGAAAATGTTGAAGAATAGCAGTCATATTTTTGTGCCCTTACCATTAAGCTGGTGCAGCACTCATATATCTGCATTTCTTTATTTTTTGAATGAGGACCAAACTTCTCTGGGCTTATAATATCCTTTAGTCTTAATTTTTATGGTCTCTATTCATTCATTTTTATTATTGACATTTATCATAAAGAGAAGGATTGGTAGTACACATGCAAAAACCAGGCTGACCTTAAGAAAAAAATTTGATTCACATCTTTTTAAATAATGTTTGTGCAAAGTTTATGGATGCCAAATTATGCTTATTTGGTCTCTGAATGTTGGGTGTGGTGATGGAACCTGATCAGCATGAATGAATGATCTCCAATTGACCAGGTATGGTCAGCATGGTTTTATTGCTTGGTGATACTTCACCTCTGCCTTATCCATCACCGGTTCTTACCAAATTGTGTCTTATCTTAAATTGTTGTTATGGAGAGTAATGGGATTATTGAAGTTGAGAGTCCTCTAAATTCCTCACTCCAAGTTTATTATTTGTGCCCTTCAAGTTAATGCTGTGAAATGTATGCTTCAGTTTGGTGAACTTTGTGTTACTGTGGCCTTAATAGCATTGTATCATATGATATGTTTGTGGAAGGACGGCAATGTCAGTGTGGCTATCTACTTTTTAGCCTCCCCCTCTACCCTCCCCCAAGTTCTTATATGGGTTTTCCATTGAACTTTCTCAACATATCTCTAGACAACCTGCTTGGATCTCACTAATGCTGTGTTGTATTTTTTCTCGCGGTCGAACATGCTCTGACCTACTAACTGACCTGAGGGGAAGCTCTTGGACAAGAATTAATAATCTTTTCATGTAAGTATGGTGCCTTCAGTGATGTTGTGTTCAACTGTTTTATGTGGGTATGTTCATGTTTGTTTTTTTTTCTTCTGTAAATGTTCATACTGTTACTACTTCATTCTTTGATGTTCTGTTGCTTTTGTGGGATGAAATTTTTAATGATACTTGGGTTTAAAATTTTAACAATGGTATTAGACTGATAGTTAAAAGGAAGGCACACAAATGAAAGGCCTTGGTGCTGTTTAAAGTCAAACTGATGAAGTAACGGGAAAGGGAGATGAGCAGGAATGACTGAGGTACGGTTGTTCCCTAAAAATAATTATAGACAATTCTCTGGAGCAGGCAATGCGTTTTACATAACAGGACCTGCTATGCTACCCTACTTTTTTCAACAATGTCTTCACTGTGTCCTGGGCATGTATTGCATGATGTTTGGACTAATACAAATTATGTATCTTAGTGGGAACTGAACCAGGGAAAGCATGTTGGTACCTGGTTAGCGTGTTTGCCCCATGCAATTATTTATGAAAAATAATGAATTCATCAAGACATTGGTCTCTTCAGTAAAATAGGAAGGTGGAATACTTGCATATATTTTTTGTAAAAGATTTTTTTTTTGACATGGATCTGTTTGGTGCATACTTACATATATTTATCTACATGTCATGGGAATTAAAATCTCAATATTTTACAAGATTTCCTTTGCTTGTAACTTATTACAACTTCATAAGTAATGATAATGCAATCATGAAAATAGGCAGATATCCCAACATGATTCAAGCAATCACTTTTAATTAACATTTATCATCCTTAATGGTCCGTATCTCTCTTCTTAAGTTTGTATTCTACCATTCTATTAATTACTGACCACCTCTCTACTACCTTATATTTTTGTTTTCGGCATTTTCGTTTTGGCAGTTTTAGTCAGTTACAGAGCATAAACTACTCGACTTCTCCATAGATGTTGCACTCCTAGTTGATCATGTACTTAGCACCTCATCGGCAGTTAGGAAAATTCATGTCTTGTAATTGAAAACTTAGTTTTGTTGGTGAACTTCTGTTTTCTTTCCAATCAGTTTCTTTGCACTGACCTCCTTATGGTTGCTTAATTTTGCATGTTTCTTCTTTTTTTTTTTTTTCCAGTACCGGCAAGCCGTTAAGGGACTTGGTGGAAGTGTTGGAGGTCCTCGTGTTAGTCCCTCCAACACTTCAACTGCATCATCTTCCTCCCTTATATCTCCTTCATCACAAATGGGTTTCAACCCTCTTCAACAGAAACAGAGGTCGTTCTTGACATTTGGATTCGGAGCTGGAGGGTCAGGCCCAAGCAGAAGAGAGTCCCATGTAAATGTGAATGTGACACCAACTTCACATGACCTTGGCTCAGATACCCCTGAAATCAGGAAATACAAAAAAAGGTTCAATTCAGAGATACTATGTGCTGCATTGTGGGGTAAGCATTTTCCCCCCCCCCCCCCCCTCTTGAGAAATATTTCTAATAGCCATAAAACATGAAACTGTAATTTGCTTGTGTCTTCCAGGGGTGAACCTTCTTATTGGAACAGAGAATGGTCTGATGCTTTTGGATCGAAGTGGCCAAGGAAAAGTTTACCAATTGATATCTCGAAGGCGGTTTCAGCAAATGGAGGTGTTAGAGGGTCAAAATATACTTGTCACAATTTCTGGGAAAAAGAATAGAGTGCGTGTTTATTATTTGTCTTGGCTAAAATCAAAGATTCTGCGCACTGATGGTGTGAATGAGGTGAGACTTGTATTGAATTTGTCCCTTCTTCCTTTTCTCTGTATGGAATTGTTTGTGAAATGTACTCTTGTCTCAATTTTTTAGCAACAAGTCGAAAGACGTAATGGATGGATTAATGTTGGTGATCTCCAAGGGGCTGTTCACTTTAAAATTGTGAAGTATGAACGTATCAAATTTCTTGTTATTGCACTGAAGGACAGTATTGAAATTTATGCATGGGCACCTAAGCCTTATCACAAATTTATGGCATTTAAGGTATAATTAAGTTATGATGATTGTCTCATTCTTATTTATTATATGAATTGTGAGGTATATTAATCATTTTCTTTGATCTCCTAGTCCTTTGGTGACCTGCAGCATCGCCCTCTGCTTGTTGATCTCACAGTGGAAGAAGGAACTCGTTTAAAAGTTATATATGGATCTGCTGATGGTTTCCATGCTGTTGATCTTGATTCAGCATCAGTTTATGATGTGTATCTCCCCAAGCATGTCAGCATGGTAAGGCTTAAAAGAACTCAATCTGTGGAATGGGTGTCGTTTGTAGGTAATTGATTTGTAATCCTTTTTCATGTAATTTTCAGTCTCAAGGGCCCATTGCACCCCATTGCATTGTGCCACTTCCTAATTCGAATGGTATGCAGCTTTTATTGTGCTATGACAATGAAGGTGTTTATGTCAACACCTATGGCAAAGTAAGCATTTTTCAAAAACTGCCTCTTAAGCTATTTGTATTCTTGAAAATTTATGTGCTTTCAAAAAAAATCAACTGAATTAAAACCCTGATGTGATTTTCATGTGTATGTTGTTGTTTCGTAGGTGTCAAAGAACATTGTACTTCAATGGGGAGAAATGCCAACGTCAGTTGCCTATATTGGCACAGGACAGATTATGGGTTGGGGTAACAAGGCCATAGAGATACGAAGTGTGGAATCAGGTCATCTAGATGGTGTTTTCATGCACAAGAAAGCCCAGAGACTGAAGTTCCTGTGTGAAAGGAATGACAAGGTATGGAAATGTGTGTTTCAAATGAGCTTGACATCATTTTTCCCGTGCTTAATTTCATACTTCCACTTTTATGTTCAGGTATTCTTCTCATCTGCAAAAGGTGGTTCTTCATGCCAAATATATTTTATGACGTTGAATAAACCAGGCATGGCTAACTGGTAATTCTGTTAGCCGTGATTGTGTTTAACACTGTTATCTGATCTTTTATAACTGGTATTAGCCCTTTTCATGTAATCATTAAGTGGCACAGTCATGCGTCTTTGTGTCCATCCTGAAAGTCCATACGAATTTGACCAACTTGAATTTAACCCGAGAATCTTAGCAATTATAATTTATTCCTGTTTTGACGTTTTATATCTTGGTGCCAACTTCCGCAAGTATTCATTGATTACATGTATGAAAGCTAATGCACCATCAACACTTTATCTGCGTTATGAGGACTCAATCCAATTTTGAGCCTTATATTCAGTATAATGCTGCAACAAAAGTGTTTGTTATGAAACTGCCAGTACTTGTTTGACTGGTTTTACAAACCTACACCTCCACCTGTTTGACTCCATGATGAGAATGTGTTTCAATTTAGGTGTAACATGTTTTAGTTCGGCAGGATCAAGTTTTGAATGGACTTTCATCAGACACACAACGGAGTATTCTTGCTGCCATGCACAATAGCCACAGCTTTATTGGTATTTTTTTTAATTTTTTTAAAAAAAGTATACATGCGGTGAAAGGGTTATCCTTTGTACCAACAGTAGTTTGATCTGGATAGTCTGATAACTGCCAACAAGTCACAAAATAGTTATTGTAGTCATTTATCACAGTGGTAATAACTAATTACAAGCATGTATCAAATTATTACTATTATTAAACTCTGTGTAGCTGTTTCATTTATTGTCATTGTGGAAATTTTGTTTTGTTTGTTGATGTACTGAAGGAAGAAGTGTAGAACATTTCCTATTGCATATATGTACAGTCTAGAATTAATAATTTGACATAAGAGGAGAAGTCAGCTCCACAACAAAATCAATTCAGGTCTGTGCAGACACATACTGAGAGCTGCAATTCACAAACTTTTAAATTGTACCTTTATATCATTTTTGCTTCATGGATTAAGTAAGGATTTTACTGTCCTCTAAACATGGCAGTTGTATGGACCAAGGTTCTTATTGTTACCCAGAGCTCGCTTGTCCCTTTTGAACAAATTTAGAGCCAATTTGAGTTCATTATGTGTTGCCACTCACAGCAATTATTCTGTGTGTGCAAGGGTTATAGGGGTGACAAAAGGTGTTTGTCTTTCCCGTGTTAGCCCTAAAATCAGAAAGGGAAAATAGATTTTAGAAATAATTCTGCCAATCATTTTTTATTTATCGACTAGCCATTACCTCATCAAATTGCAGACACAGCTGACTTGTGCAGCAATGGAACCTTCATTTTTCTAGAGGCTGGACCTCTAATTGACTGATAGCTTTTTAAGTGAAGCTGATTTCAAGTTTGTGCCCATCAGAATTTGTTCCATTTTTCTGAGCTGACTTGTTTTGTGAACTCTGGTTGGTGGTGAAGCTGATTTCTCATCTTACAAATGCGAGTGTAAATACCATGTATAGTACGTCATGGGTTTTGTTTTCCGACTTAACACAAGTGTGTATGTCTTTCCAGCGCGCGACTTGCTCCAGTCAAGTTCAAGCGCTGAAAAACTGCAGTATACATTGTGGAAAATGTCACATTTTATAGTCAAATGCCATTCATAGCAAATGTTGTGTTGGATGGGGAGGATCATCCAATTTCATTTTGTCAATAGTTTTTGAAACTGGCCCGGCTCAGTCAGTCATTGAGTGTGACGCTGCTACTTTTGTGATGAAGTTCTGTTATGTTACTTTAGTAAGATGATATGTTGCCTGAAAAACGGCAACTAAATGCTTTTAAAAAGTTCTAGTATTTCCAAATCATGATTTTAATGTTACTTATTGTATGGTCTGATTTTGTTTTTCTTTGCTCGACAAGGAGTACTTAAATCAAAAACATGATCTGATGTGTTATATGTTGCATCAAAGTATTGGGAAATGAACATGAAGATTGAAGCCTTTTTCAGCTAAGCCTTTACCTTCCAATTGTGATGGTTCTATTCCTTATATTCTAATGTTGACATCCCTGTGTCTTAAAGCCATGTGAAATTGTGGGAGTGTGATATGTAAAAGAATGAGGCATTGTCAAAAATCCATTTGAGTGAAACTTTGCAAGCTACTACCTTGACTGTTTCTGCTCAACTAAACTACTTACAATGTAAACTTTCAAGGTGTTCCTATTTTAATACATCTGTGTCAAAAAGTCTTGCAGGTGGTTTGTTGAAAGAGATGTTTAAATAAGATATCCTCCAAAATGTTCAACATTAAGCCACTCACCCCATTTCCCCTATTTATTTTAGAAATAAGTATGTTTAGTTGGATTGATATTGCAGTCATGAGAGAAATAGTCTGACAACATTGGTTCTGAATCAAAGTTTCACTGTGAACAATAATTCCAAAATGTCGTCTTTCTTCACTTTTTTAACAAAACACTTGTAGTGCTATTAGTTAAAATTGTTATCTGTGAAGGCTGCCATTTCGTTGTGGGATGTTGCCTACCTTCTACATTCTTACGAATTTTGTAGTCTGGCTGGAAGACAGGAATCAAGTCCCCACTGCTTACAAAGTTTCATATTCTTATGAGAACAAAGCTTAGTGATTTCCTCATTTTTTAAAAAAATATTCTGATTATATCTAAATGTGCGTTATTATTATTATATCTATTATTATCATTATTATTATTATTTCAATTTATATAAGTGTCAATAAATCACAAATATTGTTTAAGAGTTGTTCTGTGGTTCTTTTTCCTCCCTCCTTCCTCTGTTCACGCTTCTTGAATCTGCATCTGAGGTTGAAGTTTCCAACCAATCAATCATCCAGGCTGAGGGATTGAAGAAAAAACCCGGGGCACACGTGACCTTTATGGGCACCGTACCGTTTACGGCAGCTGTGAATAACCGCAGTAAAAACAGGGAAAACAACCGGCTTCGGTGGATCCCATTTTAGTCGTCGCTCGGTGGAGGCCGTAAGTGGTCCACGGAATGCTGCTTGAGGTCGTCCGACGCCAGTGCCCGCACGTGAACATGGCAGATGAGAATGGAAAGCTCGGCAGGTGCCCGTCAAGCGCGCCTGAAGTGACGGAAGTGGGTGGGCGCCGCGGCAGCCGCGGCGTGGTGGACAGTGCCGCGCTGCCGCAGCCGGAGCCGCAGCGACGCCGGAGGCGCCCGGCACGCGCGCTCGTGTCAGCGGACGAGAGGATGATGGCCTGCGAGCGGGAGCGCAATCGCGTGCGCGAAATGAACCACGCGTACGGGCTGCTCCAGCGCGCCCTGCCCGCCCCGGCCACAGGCAAGCCCGGAGAGAAGCTGACCAAATTAGAGTGCCTGAGGTGAGTGGAGCCCCTCGCAGGTGTGGGGGTGGGTGCTGTCCAGTGCTGTCACATCGCGCACCCCGATTTTTGACTGTTGTGGTGACATCGTTTTGTTACAGGCTAGCCATCAACTACATCCGAGACCTGGAGGACATGTTGGAGACGTGCCCATCACCATCAGAGCATTCGATGCCACCGTCACCCTCTACTCCTCCATCCCCCGCCTCTTCCTACCTCGCCTCTTTCCTCGCCCCTTCTCCCGATTCCTACCTCACCACTTCCCCCGATTCCTACCTCGCTCCTTCTCCCGATTCCTACATTGACCCTTGTTCTCCCGACTCCTGCCTCACCCCTTCTCCCAATTCCCACCTCACCCCTTCTCCCGATTCCTACCTCACCGCTTCCCCCAATCCCGCTGACACCTCATCCTCGTCGTGGGATTGGCTGCATTGCTCAAACCCTTCAACAATTCAGGAATCGGCCCCTAATTTGGTTATATTTTAATGTCGAATCTTCTCCCTTCTCCCGTATGCGATCTGTATATTTTGTTGCTACATGTAACCAGCCTGTAATTTTATCCGCTCCTGTAACTTATTTAGCAAACTTGACATTCACGCTCTTTGTGTAAATGTGTCTGTATTAAGACGCGTGAATAAATAATTTCAAAGCTAGCGTCAATTTCTCTCTTAAAACCCTGTCCAAAACCTCGAGACTGGCCTATCAGTTGGCGCACTCTAGAGCTCCGATCAGTTTGAAAATGGGCGCCAGTACATTCCCCACAGCCTTCCCTCCGAAAGTGCCGAAAGCGTTTGCGAGTGGGGAAGGGGGAGGAGGACAGGTGGGGGTGATTGTTTTCGTTTTGCCAAACGGTTTGGTTTGATTTGGTGCTGGCGCTCGAAATTAAACAACTTTCACTCAGTCCTGTGTCCAGTTTGTTTTCTTTTGTGAATCAGGATGATTTTTTTCCTCGTGGACTTCTTGAAGTTTGTATTGAGTCCGAGATAATTTGTTACAAGCTACAACTTAAAATTTTCTCTCAGACGTGGGGCTAAACACCGCCAAAATGACATCAGCTGTGTACCTGGAACACAATCTTGATAGTGAGTGAACAGTAGCATAGCAAAACCTCAGTACAAAGGATTTACGAAAATGTTCTGGTCCTTGCCCGTTTGAAATACGTGTTTTCAAGTTTGGTGGCTCTTGGAGCTATTCACACGATTTCCTAACCTATGTGATTTGACAACCTTTCGTTTCTTTTGTTTTCAGGCTTGGAGCATCTCCCTATAGAACTTTTAAGGAACTTCACCCTCATGCGAGATTTAGATACTCGGGCTAAAGATCTGATGCAGAATATAGATCGGCAAGCCAACTCATACCTTCAAAGTGTACGGACCATGGGTTCTGACAAGCGGAAAGAGCAAATGGAAAAAATTCAAGAGCAGTTCAACAAAGCCAAAGAGTATGGAGATGACAAAGTGCAGCTTGCCATACAGACGTATGAATTGGTAGGTGAAGGGTTTGTTTGGATGAAACTTATGTATATTGGGTTTCGCAGCCACTAATTATATTATATGACTTCTTGTTAGGTTGACAAGCACATCAGGCGTTTAGATTCTGACCTGGCTCGGTTTGAAACTGAAATCCATGACAAAGCTGCTAGTAATACTCGTAACCAAGAAGAAACTAGTTCACAAAAAAGTAAGAACATCCCTCTACTTACGATACATGGTTTTATCTGATATAGGTGCACAGTTTTAAAATATTGTATCTGATTTTCTGATTCAGGAGGTAGAAAGAAAATTAAAGATAAGGATATCAAGAAGAAGGCAGGTGCAAGTAGTGAAGATGAAAGTGCCAAAGTGCCCCGAAAGAAAGCTAAAAAAGGTAATTTTCTTTTGCGAAGATTGAATTATTCTACATTTTAAACAGCACATTGTATAAGTACATTGAAATTCTACACTTTTTAATTTTTAGCTGGAGCAAAGGCTGCTGGTGGTGCCAAATCAGCAGGGAAAGGGGCAGGAGCTAGTTCTTCAGGAAACGCTGGGGGTGACAGCGGTGGGCCTGGTTTGGCTCATCCTTCCGATGTTTTAGACATGCCTGTTGACCCTAATGAACCTACTTACTGCCTATGTCATCAAGTATCTTACGGCGAGATGATTGGCTGTGATAATCCTGATGTAAGTTTTTACCAACATCTTGGTTGTAATCTGTATTATATCGTTCATGTTTTTGATTGATTTTTTCAACTTTTGCTTCTAGTGTCCAGTGGAATGGTTTCACTTTCCTTGTGTGGAACTTACTATCAAACCCAAAGGAAAATGGTTCTGTCCAAAATGTTCAGCAGATCGGAAGAAGAAATAGTTTATGCAGAATAGATATACCTGTGACACTTTTTATTTATTTTTAATTAAATTTGTTATATCCTTTTTTATTTACTTTTGTCATCATTCAATGCCAGCAGAGTCATGCTGGAACCTATCTGCTGTTCTTTTTCATGAATCCACAATGCAATTTAAATTCAGTATTTAAATCATGTCATCAACTCACCTTAGAATAGACATAAAATGTTGTTGTTACCTCTCTTTTAGCTATTATTGTGACCTATAATTTTTTATAAAATTATCTCTTAATTACGTTTAACGCAAATGTCAGTTTGACGTAAACAATAAATTGTTATTATTACTTACTACCTTGTCTATCTTCCAAGTTCCCATAACTATACTTCTTGTGTGTCAACTTTCCATTGGGCGGGAAAGGGTCAGAAAAAATAACGTAAAATAATTTAGGGGGGCTTCAGACAAACCTTTCTTCCATCCCAGTACAAGGTATCCCCCTAAAACAACCATCTGAAGGGAGCCCTTCTTAACATACAAAGAATTTTTGGTCGTCGATACTGCGGCGTCGGCGCCTCCGCTTGTTGCTGCGGCCCTTCTGGTTGCGGTTGTTGCTGCGACTGTGCAAGAGAAACATTTTTACGTGGTCGAGTGGGTCTGGGACAACCCTATATTGGGGACGACACACTTTGATGTGCGTACCTCCGAGGTCTTGGTGCTCGACCACGCTTGCGACTTTTGCTGCGGCCTCGTCGGCTCATCTTCACCTTCCCCCTAGGTCTGAAACGGGGCGGCATTAAAGTTCAGCAGGGCGCCATCCCAAACCTTTCCCAAGGGGTGCCTCACTACACCTACACGATGTCAGCCAAGTCAACGGCCAATGGACCAGAGAGATTTTACGGTAGAAAAACTTTTAGCCTACCTGGCGCGCCAACACTGAATGAATAGTCGTATCAGCTGGAGTGAAAGGTGGTCGTACCCTACCACGACAGCTCGGGGGTGCCTGTGCTGTGCGGGCGGTGCCTACCTCCTAGGCGTTGAGGCCGAGGTGGTCTTAGACCCCCCCCCCCCCCTTTTTGAATTTTTGTTTGGATCTACCATCGACAGCAGTCAACTACAGCAAAACATGAAAACTTCCGTTTGAAAAGGATATTTTTTTGGGAAGTTTTAAAGTTATGACCAAATTTTGGAAACCAGATTATCGTGAAATTTCTCGAACGTTTTCAGTCTAGTCAATGGCAGAGGTCGATCAGTCTGCAGTCAGTGTCCACCCGTTCATGAAGTGCGGTGCCCCTCGGCCACCGTGGATGAGCAGACAGTGGCGAACCGTACCTGCCGAGCCGCATCCGCACCCTCCTGAAGGGCCTGAAGCAGGTGGCGCACTCCCGCCGCCGCCCCCACGGCACGTGGGTCAGCGACTTGGACACGGTGCGCGTCAGCGACCGGATCCAGGACTCCTTCCTGAGGAAGCGGCCGCAACGCTTGCAGCGCTTGGGGGCCCGCCTGCCCACGCCCCCACGGCTCTGGCCCTGCCGGTCCACAATTTGCACTCACGAATTTTCATACATGGTATTACTTTTTAAAGGTTTCTGAACAAGTAGCCCCCCCTCCCCCCCCCCCCCAAAAAAAAAGTAGCTACAGCTCTGTTAGAGTATAGGACGGCGCGGCCGCTGGCACCGCGGTCAGCCTGGCCTCACCCTCCGGCTGCTCCGGCTCGCTGGCACAGTGGAGGCGGTGGTGGCGGCCCTCGCCGTGCTCCGTGTCACTCGGCTGCCGGTCCTCGCCGCCTCCGGCTGCGCCGCTGACGTGCTGGCCTCGGAGGACGACGCGGAGATGGGGCCGGGGCTCCCGGGGCCGATGCTGGTGACGGACTCGGAGTCCGGGGCCGCGGGGCCGCCGTCGCACCGCGTCGGCCCACGGTCCCGGCGAGCTTGAGCCCGCGTCCACACCGTCCGCATGCCATCGGCGTCCGCCTCCCCGCCGGAGGGCCGGCTTCCTGACGCGGGCGGCAGCGGCGGCAGCCAGTGCGGCAGCCCCAGCCTCGCGCCCTCGGCCCCGGTCCCGCTCATGTGCCCGGTGGCGTGCTCCCGGCCGTGGGCGGCACCGCCCCAGGCCCAGGACATGGTCGTCCCAGCCCTGCGCACGGAGGCAAGACGGTGTTGCCGTGACCGCGCAGTGCGTCATGTTGCCAGTCGGCGCACAGCCACTGCGTGCTGGCCCATAAGAGCCCGAACACAGCCTTCGTAGCGTTGTCACTGTCACACTCATGGGATGCTCAAACAGAGCCCGCGAGAGAGAGAGAGAGAGAGAGAGAGAGAGAGAGAGAGAGAGAGAGAGAGAGAGAGAGGGGGGGGCGGTTAGACAATATTCGGAATCAGCCACCCGTAGGGTACCGGCAGCAGTGTGCAGTCGCCCATACTGGTGTGAAGATTGTGCCTACCTCCACGTGCCTGCCAGGCAGCACCGTGCCGCCGCTGTCATTATGGTTTGCCCAGTAGGCAGGCCCAGGTGGGCACAATCATTTACACCAGTGTGCTTGGGCAACTTTCCGACCACTTTTCTGAAAACACCGATAGGCAGGGGAGACTCCAGCGGGCCCGCCCCGCAGCCGGCGTGGGGCCACGAGGCTAGGCCGGAGCCTGAACGCAGAAAAAACATTAGCAGCATATGGATAGCTAATTTTCTTAGCTAGTGCAACTAATTGTTTGCTACATGGCTAAAGCGATTAGCTGGTATTCCTAACACCTTACCTAGACAGCTAAAACTTAGCTACGACAAATAATAAAATTAGCTATCCATATGCTGCTAATGATTTAGCAATACAGCTAAGGGTTTTTTTTTCGTGTGCCTGCGCCCCGCGCACTCTAGCTAGGCTAGCTGCGGGCGCGGTGCGCGGGTGCGTCGGGGAGCGAGGGGGAGGGGGCGGGGCGGCTCCCTCTTCGGCGAGCTCGCAGCTCCCGCAGCTCTCACAGCTGTCGCAGGGCTCACGGTGCGGCGGAGCGCCCGGCCGGTAGGCCACGCGCCCGCACTACTCCCCAGCGGGTTGCCTAGAAATAGACCGACGGGCGGCCGGCGGGACGCAGCGCTGTAGCGGCGGGGCGAGGAGCCGCGCGCGTAGGAGCGAGGATCTCTCTCTCTCTCTCTCTCTCTCTCTCTCTCTCTCTCTCTCTCTCTCTCTCTCTCGCCTGGCCGGGCTCGTCAGTCTACAGGGACATGGTCGCGCGCCACTGGCCTAGACCTAGACTCGGGCAGCAACAGTGCGCTAGGCCGACGCTAGGCCTTCCACGTGGGCGGGGTCTGGGCTGACGCATGCTGACGCAGGCTGGTGGGGTGCGGGGGGCGACACACGCCGCGCCGCGGCTGCGCTCACCGGAGGGCCCGGAGGGGCTGCGCCTGGCTGCGGGGCTGGTGGTCTGGGCGGGGAGGTCCGGCCGGGTCTTCGCCGTCGCCTCCGGGCCGGGGCTGGCCGGGCCGTGCTATCGGCTGCAGTCGCGTGGAGACGCACACAACAATGGCGGACTGTGCCGCGCACCGCCCTGTCCTGCTGGCGGCCCTCTGACCTGCGGTTTAAATACCGATCTGGTTCTCAGCTCTCTCAGCTCTCTCTCTCTCTCTCTCTCTCTCTCTCTCTCTCTCTCTCTCCTGCTCCTGCTCGAAAGCTTTCCTTCTCGCACACGCAGAGCTCCCTTTCGCAGCGACTGCGGTAGTGGAACGGCACTAAGCGGAGTGGCCGGATCGCGGGTGTTGGAGTGGTTCAGGTTGCGCTGGGCTGCACCCGCCGCGCCCGGCTCGGCTCGGGAGTGCTTCGCGAGTGCATCGTGCTCATCTGGCAAAAATTTCAGCTCCGACGCTCTCTCGACGTTACCTCCAACCGTCAATATGGTGTATGAGAATCTCGGACGCAATCCAGTGGCTTGGCCACGCGCGCGCGTAGTACACTGGGGCCTCCACTCCGCTATGACGCTCCATTAGGGCCGGCAGAGCAGCTCATCGCTGACCTAGGCGACCTATGCCGCTGACCTAGTCCTAGACCACGACCCTGACCTAGAAGACTCGGCGCTGGCTGCCCAGCGCGCACCACACCCACCGCCACGCCCCTTCCCCTCCCTTTACTTCCGTTTTCGCTTTCCTCTCAATTATGTCGTCTTCACTCATTCGCTGCTCTGGCCATTGGCCGGCGTGGCGTGGCGTGGCCCCGGGCCCAGCCTGCCCCCACCCCAAAGCCCAATGGCAAGGGGCAAGGGGTCGTGCAAAAATCATGTCTCCGTCACTAATCGGCCTTCACAAGCGTCTTAGTCGATACCCCGCGCCCGAGCAACCGCCGCCGGGGAGCTGGAGATCGAGCGCAGGGTATCGACCGGTATCCCGACAGCAGGAGCTCGGCCCAGCGCCGATAGGAGGTGATTGTAGAACGGGCCCCAAAATGCCAGCCCGAGCAGCCTGAGGCCAGGACTGCCGGGACAGACGGACAGCGGCGGCAGCGGCGGCTGGCCCGGCCAACGGGCCAGGCCGGGCCAAGCCGGACATTAACTGCTTCCTGCCGTTTCTGCATGCCGCATTATACGAGGACAAGCTTAGGACCAGCGACCAGCACGGCGTGCCACGCCTCGCCACACCACCCAGGCAGAAGCAACTGACCCTGCAGTGACTGACCCCACACGAGCTACACGTGTGAGAGAGGCGAGGCGAGGAGGCGGGAGGAGAGCGAGGCCCAGCGGGGCCCAGCGGAGCCCAGCGGAGCCCAGAGCTCAGTCATGGCGGGACGACAGCGCAGCGCGACAGTTTGAGGAAATTAGAGAGCGAGTTCATTTCGCAGGGAAGTCGTTTAAGATGGCATGTCACGTGACCGTCGAATCAAAGGAAAGGAGAAAGAGAGACAGACAGAGAAAGAGTGTGGGAGTGAAAGAGAAAGAGAAAGAGAGAGAGAGAGAGAGAGAGAGAACTGGGAGGGGGGAGGGCATGAGTAGTATGCGTGTGTGACGCCCGGCCTGACTGGACGCAGCCGTTGCGCGCGGAAAGTGGTCATTTTGCGAGCGGGCGGGTGGGCGGCAGGCGGGGGAGGGCCGTGCCGCGCCGTGCCGCGCCGTGCCGGCTGTACGGCCGCCGTCGTGCCAAGTGCGCACGTTACGCAATGGAGTAGCCTCTGCCCACCATTGGCCGAGAAGGCGTTATTTAAAAGAAGGGAAAGGGAGAGGGGGAGGGGGGGGGGGTCCGGCCATCCGAGAGGGATCGGGTTGTGTATCGTCCACCTTATAATAAGCTGGGCACAAGTATCCGACTTGCGTAACGCACCGCGTCCCGCCGTACGCCAAATGGCGCGATGCGTAGAGCGCGCGTGTGTGTGTGTGCGTGCGTATGTGCGTGTGTGCGCGCGCGCTACGCATAAGGGCTGTTGTGTCGCCGGAAGGAAGGGAGAGGGTGTGGAGTGTGGAGGAAGGGCTAAGGTTTCTTTGACACATTGTCGCATCCCCTGTAGTACGTTGGCAATGAGGAAACCCTACCGCTCGCCCCGCCGCCTCGCGCGCTCGTGTCACTTTGGCGTGTGTCCCTGTCGCGTCATCGCAGCGGGCGCCAGTGGGGTGTATTGGGGAAGTCCCAGCCGGACGTGGAGAAGATGGCCAGCACGTAGCTGATACACGCCTCGCGATTTTTTCCCGATCGGCACGTGGAGAGGCCCCGTCTCCCCTGCTCCTCTCCTCGTTTTCTCCTCTTCCGATCTGGGCCTCTCCGGAATACCCCATTTTTTTACTCTGCGTCTGCGGGATAAATTCAAATTCGTCCAGTCAACTCGACGGCCGACCGAAACTTCCGCTGCGGCATGCCTCGTGAAGAGGAGGTGGGAGGCCCTCCCTGGGGCGGACCCAGGGGAAGTTTTAAGAGGAAAATGTGCCGCTTGTTGCTTACTTCGAGGTGGAAAGTGTTGCTGGTTGCCTACATTCCATTCGCCAGTAATGGCCTACGGGGGGGGGGGGCTGTACTCCCCCCCCTTCCCCCCCTTTGGATCCGCGTCAGATGAGGCCTGTCCAGCGACCGCGGTATTTGAACCTGCGTGACCCCGGCACCGACCGACCACCGGCACGGCTCTGCGGCCTGACGCCCTGCCGTTATACGGACACCAATTATTGTTCCAGACTGAGCGTCGCGTCGCGTCTGTGCTGTGACGAGCCGCACGCGACGCTCTCGTGCGCCAGAGGCGTCGTGGCGCGCGCGTGCGGGGAGCGGCGGCGACGCGAACTGGAGCTCCGGACCGACAGGACCGGCCGGCAGGGTTGGCCGGTGGGTTGTCTTCTGTCTCTTCCACAACTGCGTTTGACGCCGGTGAGTGGAAGTGAGGCAGACAGCGAGCGTGACTCGTACCCGCCCGGCCGGAACACCGCAGCGTGGCGGGCTGCCGACGGGCGGTACAGCACTGCGGTGCCGCTGCGTCTACCGGAAGGACTTCCCCGTGCACCCGGCCCGGCCCAGGTCCGCGGTCCGCGGGCCCCACAGGCCGCCACATCACTGGGCGGAGCGGCGGAGCCAGCGAGGCTCTGAATGAGTGAGATGGCCGGCCCTGCGGTCCGTGTGGCCCACGACACACACGGGCCAGTGCAGTGACCCCGCCATACGAGGTCAGATCGGAAGCAACTGCCCGCCCCTGACCTCCCCCCCCCCCTTCCCCCCCCCCCCCCCCCCCCTCCCCGGCCACGCGACAACCCGCGGTGACGACGCTCCTGCTGAAGGGGTCGTTCACATAGCGCAAACGGCCGCGGGAAAGGTGTTCGGCGGTCTGCGGCATCGGCAGCACACGTGAGCATAGCCGAGTGGTTAGCGCGCCCCGGCCCGGGCTCGCCGCCTCCCTCATGACATGTTCTCATCGGAGCTCACTGACGTCCTCCCGGTGGTGCTCGGGAGGGATGATGCTGATGACAGCGCTCGTGATCTGCGGACGGCCCCGACAAGCGGCTCGGCGCGGCGGGGGCAGCGACAGGCAACGGCCGGCACCGCTGAAATAGGTCAGACGCTCGTTCACATCGCTGCTAATTCCAAACGCGCGCGCCCCGGCCCGCCGCCGCCGTCCCCAAAAGCCGAGGAGACGTCCACGCCCAGCCCCGGCCGGCCGCGGCCCGTGGCGGTCACATCACGTCACGGCGACCCCTCCCGCCCCCGCCGGCCCCCGCCGCCCCCGCCCCCACCGCCCGCGCACCAGCGCCAATCAGTGGATTACTTTCCACGCACTCACCCTGGTGCCGCTGGCCCCGCGCCTTAGCGCTTCGCACGCACCCCTCTCCAAATACTAGAGAGTCGTGTGTGTACGTGTGCGTGTGTGCGTGTGTGCGCGCGCACGTGCTGTATGCTTATGCTTGTCCACGACACTTCCCTGCGTACGAAAGGGAGGGAAGTTTACCCGGAGGTAAGTCAAGATCGGCCGCCGGCCTTCCCGTGCGGGGCAACGTGATTCTGTACTACATGCGTTCGGGGCCCCGGCGGCCCACGGCGGCCCCGCTGTCGGCATCCACAGGGGACGCCTGTAAACCACGAAACGACTTACAAAAAGGCACGGCAAGAGACTCGTGTCATCGATCATAACAAATGTGCAAAGTTGTAAAGTTTATCGCGCCTGCGAAAATTCCGCTGCTGAAATTAGACACTCGAAACCAGAAAGACGGCGAAAGTGCATAGGATAGAAAGGGAGGGATCGATAAGTACATTTTTCATTAGATAGATAAAATCTAGTGCGGAAAATAACTTGACCTGTGAACTGAGGAGTGGGAGTGGCATGCCGGATACGATGCCTGTACTATAGTTGTGTGCATACGTGTTTTGACCGCGCCCGCGCTCTCTTTTCTTTGCAATTGACAAGCCGGCGCCGCCATGCGCCCTGCCTGTGTTTTAAGTTGAGGCAGATAAGCGGATGCGGCGCGGGCAAACGGAAGAATTTCCGTTTCGTAACGCTTCGAACGGTATCGTCCTCCCCTTTATATGTAATGCGGGGCTCTCGGGGGCCCTGCAGAGAGGGGCCTATGTGTTCGGCCGCGGCCGCGATGGTCGCGTTCGTCTTTTCTGCGAAGGAAGCGCGCGCAAATTTCGCGATTTTGGCAGGCGTCCGCCGCCCACGTGCCGCTGGTGCCGCTCCTGTCGCCGCGACCTTTCTGTTCCTCTGCGGAAATAACCTCGCCGCCGTGCACTGTACTCCGTGCACCCCGCGCGCCAGGCCGGCGCTTGCTGAAAGCCTTTGAAAGCGTCTCAGAATAAACCCGTTGAATGTTGCACCGAGATACCCTGGCTGAACAGAGCTGAACACCGGGGCCACCCTGACCCACAAACATATGGCGAGGCCCGCAAGGCCCGGCCCAGCCTTGCGGGCCTTGCACACGGCACGGCCCGGGCACGGCCCGCCGAGGGGGATGTTCCACGTCCCCGCCAAGGCCGCGGCCGCCATCGCCACTTCCCGCCAGCGACAGCGGCCTGCGGTCTCTCATGTCCGGAATCTTACAAGGGGTTCCTTTCGTTTCTTTTTTCCCCTCAGGGGCACATGTAGCCTATTTTTCGATGAGCGGTTATAGTTTGGGGATGACGCCCTCTGGGTGCGGGGAGGGCCCGCTCCTCTGCGTCTAGAAGCCCGCTCTCTCGTCCCTCAATACGATGTGGGCATGGGCTCTCAGAAGAACCCTCTCCCCAGATCGTGTCACATTTCGCGAAGTCCTGCCACGGTGCCGCGGGAGCAGACCGCCGCACTGGCGCGGTCCCCGACTCCAGGTCTGGTGGGTTCGATTCCCACGGGCGGCTCCCGCCGCACTTTCACCCGACAGCCTTCAAATCGGAATAAAATGATTTCACTCCCCGCGTCGTAAACGCGGCTTGTGTGTCCGCACCCCGTCCCGCTTCATGTGCCCCTAAAAAAAGAAACGAAAGCGGCCAGGAAGCAGCAGCAGCGCGCAACGGACGAGGTAAGGCGGCCGGCCCACTGTATCGTACAGCCATGGCGTCTTCTCTTGGAGCATCCCCAGGCCGTTGGCTTGCCGGCTTGCCATTGGCCAAACATCTCGAGCTAAAACTGTTCTGTTTAGCTGCGATCCATGGTGCCCTTCAGGAAAGGCCAGGGTCATAGGTCGTCAGGTGAAATGTCAACCGGCCGTTGTTTTCCTCCTCGCTTTCATTCACTGCCGATAATGCCCAGGTCCGCCTCGTTCTGCCAGGAATAGCACACATAATCGCAAGCGCGTACGCGGGGAATCCCCGCCATACGTGATCAGCGCCACTCCCAAACCGGGTACAACGCTTGATAATGTGATGGGCGAATGGCGTGTGCCCGTCTGGGGTGGGCAGCTTTTTATTTCTATTTCGAATACCATCCTTGCTGAACAGATGGCCGGCTCGAAAAAAGGTGTTGCGCCTCGGCGTTGCTGCGGCATGTGCGCCTGCGCGCCGCGCCGCGCCGAGGTTGTTCGTGACTTATCATCTGTTTGTGCTCCGTGCCGTAATGGCGCCAAATCTCGTTGACGTCACTTCCGCCCCAAACATTGGCTCAAGAAGTGAATGCTAGCCACCCCGCCCCGTCGCCGCGCATTGTTCTCGGGGCAGAGGGAAGATTTGGCGGCAGTCGGGGTGTCTGGCGTCTGGCGTGCCCGTAACCAATGCGTGACGAGACCTTCGATCGTCATCTAACCTAACGGGGGGTTTTCCTGCGAATAACATTTTCTGCAGGATTTTAGCTATCCGCAGGATTTCCTGCGCGGCAGGTTTTCCTGCGAATGTGTGAGAGGCCGCTGGCCGCACGACTGTAAGTGGCCGTGTGTTGCAGTCCTACGAATGAGTCGAAAATTTCGGGTGACTCTCGAATAACCTTTCGGGAAACTGACCGAGAGGCCGACAGCGGCCGAGTGAGTGCCAGGCCGAGCCGCCTCACGTGCAGACCGCCCGGAGGAGCTTCGGCTCCGGGGGTCCGCGGGGCATGAAGCCCGGCGGGGCCCGGCGGGGCCCGGCGGGGCCCGGCGGGGTGGGCCGAGCCCGAGTGACCCGGTCAGGCGAGGCCGGCAGGTGAAAGAAAGTGAAATGGGCCTTTAGTATATCGGCACAGGGGTACTTTTGGACCGCACAACATTCCTCTCCTGCGTGCGCTTCATATTTAGCGGGGGCTCCATGGCACGGCGCACGGCAAGGTCCATGGCCCAGCCCATGGCACGGCCCATGGCACGGCCCAACGGCCCCCACAGCCGCCGCCCTACTTCGCCGTCCTCCCCTTCCAGCTCGGACCGGGTCACCGAACGAGTTATTAGCCCAGGGCGGACCGGCGAGGACTGGGTCGAGCCGAACTGAACCTTGTTGGCGGTGGCTTCGGCCGTGCTCTGGGCCTTCCCTTCCCACGCCAAATAAGGGGAGGGGGGGGGGGGGGGGGGGGCTTCCCTCGCCGGAGCACGCAGCATTCAAACTGTGGCTGGTGCTACAGGTCCCTTAGCCCCTGTTAGCTTGTCCCATACCGCTTCGTGATACTACTGTTTTGCGAATAATTTTCGGTTGTCAATACTACATAAACCCTACTTGTCATGACCCCGCAAATGACGTCAGGAAGGAAGAAAATGATGGTCATAATACATGATTCGTTTTTTTAATCATCAAAATTTCTTATAATTAACATAAAAGTCAGACAATATCACAATGAAATTGTTACCTACGATAACACGTTGTTATTTGTCACAAGGAACTATCTTCAGCGCTGAGAAGAGGTCATGGGCGCGAACGCCATCTCTGAGCTCAGTAACAATGCAGCGTTCAACATCAATTCACGAAAACAACTGGCTTTTTAATACTTTACTAGCAGTTCTACAAAAATTAAGTATGACTTAAAGTTTTGTAATTACAAGTTTGACACCTCAGCTAGACTGTATAACGAATACGGATGAAAAAAAAAGAAACAAATTAAAATATAGAGTTCCTTGGACTACATATTTTACACTTGTTCCTCACAATCATATATCACCGGGGCTGGGGCGCTCCGGCATGACTTTGGGAACAATGTACACAGGTACCATCAGGTACGTACCACAGGCCACAGGTACGTAGGTACGAGCACACACCAGCCAATACAAAGGGAGAAAGCAGTAATGGACGGATTCTCATTGGACGAGGCAAGAGAACAGAACACGTCACGCTGCACACGGCTTAGCGATGTGGCTGCCTCCCGGGCCCCGCAGCGCGTACATACATAGTACACAGTACATAATGCATCGTGTGATATGCACTCTTTGTACTCAGACTACAGTATACAGTGTCATGCATACATCCACTCAAACGTACGTTCAATCATACACACTTTAGGTTTTACTAAATAGATTGGACCAACGTCCGATTCTCACTTGCACGCTCACGGCAACAGCACACATTTTCTTCAGGACATATTCACTGAAAGTATTGCAACGTGAAAAATCGCCATATTTGCCTACGGCTGTAATATTTTTGTTGCCGCTGTCTGTACACTCATCATTCATACACATTGTTCACAAACCCACGCGCTCACACACGCACTCACTCTCTCTCACACACACAACGTGTAATCACCCGCCACGTCCATTTTACAGTACTAAGGTATGTACAAAACGCATCGTAATTGAGATCTTACCATTCTTGTAATTTGGTAACCATTTATGTTATCTTATTTAGAACCATTCTCATCCATATTCTCCTCCTACGCAACTCCATCGCACGTTTCCGACGCAAGTCATTGTCGTCAAATCACATAACTTATCTTGATAATCACAATCACGACATTATCTCCCACACCGTGAAAACTATTAACAATCGTGCTGAAAACAAACGTATCCAGGATCTGGTCTGCAGTGTAGTATGCCACATTTCCCTCGCCCAAAATTGTTTCATATGCAGTGCTGCACATAAAGTTTTCCCTTTTGAGTTATATGGACTCGGTATTATGACGACGCCTTAAAGTGCAAAGTTTGTACTCAATAATCTTGCTAAGATATTACCACAGTTTGTTAAACAGCTCAGGAAAGTTCAGAAGTTTAGTGTCGTGTAGATAACAACCTGCAATACATCACCAAGTGTTGTCACACATGTCTTCGAATATTTCGCACCCACCCATTCACGCATAATAACACACACACACACGCGCACGCACACTCACACACACTGCGGATTAGTTAATTTACGTTGGCCACACCGCACACTTCCATGGTATCTTTGAAGACGCCCGCTGCGGACGCCGCGAGGGCTCGGTCAGAAGCACCCGCAGCGCTCCACCACCATGCCCGGCAGCACGCCGAACACGACGTTGAGGTCGTGGTCGAAGTAGAGCATGTTGATGGCGGACATCTTCCTGGGCGCGCAGCACGGCCCCGTCTTGTTGCGGGCCATGTGCGTGATGGCCGTGTGCGGGTACTTCTGCATGTACACGTACGGGCAGTCGCCCGAGCAGTAGTTGGCCACGTACTTCTTGGGGAAGATGATGAAGTCCCAGCCGAAGCGCTCGAAGTCGACCTCGAGCGGGTAGCGGCAGCAGCGGACCTCGCCCGAGTTCTCGTCACAGTTGAGGCCCGTGGAGCGGCGCACGCGTCGCTTGCGCCCGTCCTTCAGGTAGAGCTCGACGAACGGCATCTGCAACACGGAGCGGAAGGGGTCAGTTCACTGTAGGAAGGCCCGACGGCCGCGGGGCAGGCGGCACTGCGACACTGCCTGCTCGCGTGCCGCGCGGGGTGTCATGCGGGGTGCCGTAGGCGCTGTACTCACGTTAGGGTTTGCCTCCCCGTCGGTGTCCGTGTTGACGAGCAGCTTGCCGTCCACGCCCGTGCTGGGGTTGGCGTACACCATGAGGCCCAGGTTGTCTCTCGGCCGGCGGAACCAGTCCTCGGCCATCTTCTTGATGTCCACCTTGACCCACACGCCCGCACCCTCGGGCTGCTCCAGCTTGGTGGTGGCCTCCAGCTCGAAGGGGACGGGCGCGTCCGGGGTGGCGCTGCCGCGCGCGCGCATCCGCATCACGCTCACGGTCACGGACGGCGCGGGGTCCTCGTCCTCTTCGTCGTCCTCCAGGTCCTCGTCGTCGTCGTCGACGTCGTCCCGGGAACGGTAGACGCCCGTGCCGCGCAGCCACACGAACAGCGTCGCGTTGGCCACCTGGCTCTGCATCACCTTCTGCGAGAAGCGGAAGTGCAGCACGTTCTGGCCCTGGTAGCTGTGCCGCACCTTGTTCGAGTCTGCAAACAGAAACAGACGCGGCTTGTGAGAGAGAGAGAGAGAGAGAGAGAGAGAGAGAGAGAGAGATGCAGAGAAAGGGAGAGGGAGAGCGAGCGGCACCCAAATTACGGGTGCCGGCCGGTATGATGACGGGGAGGATATGTTGCCTCCCAACCGGTTGCTGCGGGTCCCGCGGGTCGCCCCGGGTACACTCGCTGCATGTAGGCCGGAACAGTTGAATTAGCCCGGCTCCGTGCCCTCGCCGTCCTGCGGGGTTACGTCGGGGAGGGCGGCAGCCAGGAGGGGCGCGTGCAGCGAGAGGCCACGCCCGGCCTTCCCTCTGTCCTTCCCTCCGCCCGCCGAGCGCCGGGCTGCGCCGCGGCTGAGCAGGGGTGCGTGACGGCCGGAGCTCTGCTCGCTCGGCTCGGCTCTCGGCTGCCCTCGGCTGCCCTCGGCTGCCCTCGGTCCTCGGCTGCTCGGCCCTCCTGGAGCGTTAAATGCCGCGCCCCGCGGCCGCCCGGCCGCCACTTCCAAGAAACGTTTACGGGGGAGCCAACTATGACTGAACAAAACACCTGAGAGCGGCAGCGCACCGTCCGGCCCGGTCCGGCTCGCCGCTCCTCGCCCAACCGCAGTCCGGGAAGCGCTGGCAGCGCGCAGCCGCGGGCTCCGCGTCCTTGCATGAACCGGTAATGTGAACCGTGAAGACCCTCGGCAGTCTGTCATGCCCGCAGTACGGAAACTCTCACACGAGAATGACATCGCGAAGTGGTCGCACTTTGTACGAGCGGGCGGGACGCCATCTACTCACATCACATACTACAAGGCGGCGACTTTGAGAGCCGACCGTGGTGGGAGGGTTCAGAAGCCTGGTGAGTTGTGTGACGCTTGCCATCGCTATCTCGGAACTCCCCCCCCCCCTCTTTCTGCTCCCACGCCGAACTGGCTTTGCAACTTCACCAAATCGCAAATTCCCTGAACCAACAAAGGCCACTAGTACGCCTGACTGGTTGGCAATCAAGGGATCCCAGACTACTTCTTTGTAATAAGCGGGACAATGGTCCAGGAGCCCTCCTCTGCCGCTATTCTTCCTCCGGGACGCGCTCTGTTTGAGGAGCTGGAATGATCTCTCCTGGACAATCCAGGGATGAATTAGCATCGAATTGCTACGGAGGCCATGGCCCCGCACTGGGCCGGGGGCTCAAGACCGATGGAGCCCGGGGGCACCTGGAGCACGGCACCACACGGCACCTGGGGGCACAACCCGTCCAAGCAGATTTACGACGCCGGGACCATCCGGCGGCCGGGCTTTGGCCCCCCAGCCCCGCAGCCCCGCAGGCCCCGGGTCGGCCTACCAATCCGTCCTCAAAGCCGATCCTGCCAGGCCGAGTTAAAAAGCCGCACAGTGATTTATGCCACCGGCCGGACTGAGACGTCAAAGCGCGGAGAGGGGCGTATCAATAAGTCCTTCATCTCATTATCGCTCGTCTCGGGCCGTGGCACGGCGCGGCACGGCGTGGGGTCGCTGTGTAGCTCGTGCGGGTGACAAGCAGACGGCGACACAGCAGCACCGGCCGCCCCCGGGCCGGCAGCACCGCGCCGCCGCCGAGCCGCTGCTGGGCCGCGCGCGAGACGGCGTCCTCTGGACGCGGGGTACCGCGGGGTACCGCGGCGCGTGGCGGCCGCCTGCCCTGCCTCTGCCCGAGCGCGTGCGTTTGAATCTCCTCTAGGACGCGAGCGTGAATGGCCGCGTCAACGGCGTCGCGGACCCACAGCGGGTGGCGTTCGCTTTACCGCCGCGTATCCGCGGCGAGACGAAGCAGTGCGACAGAGAGCACTCGCTCGCCCCGCCCCGTTGGGTCGTGGACGCCCGGGCAATCGTGGGTAGTGAATAACGAGGGGTTTAAAGCCCGGCCGAGGTAACATTGTCCTTGTTCCCTACGGCACTGAAATAACCTGCGGAAAACAAGACGAGCCGAGGCCCCGCCGCTGCGAGGCCGGAGGCTGCCAGGAAACACGTCGCAGTTTCGGAATGTGCACTTTGAGATGGGGCTGCATGTTAATGCACAACAGTCTCTGGCCCCGCATGGCATGGCTCTGGCGCGGACTGGGCGCGAACAGGCTCAATAACTCGCTCATGGCTACCCAGGGAGGGACCCGAAGGGAGGGGAGAGGGGGAGGCCCGCACGGTCCATGTTCTATGATGGCGGCCAGCTTTTTACGAGTGCGTTTCCCTGAATCGGACTGTAAAATGGCTGGAAGCTTGCAACGCAATATCGTATTATGGCCTCTCCTCGTCTTCTCCGCAGCCCATCTCGCGTCAACGCGGGGAGCCACTACTGTCGGGCCCGCGGGGCCGGCGGGCCCGGCGGCGGCCGCTCGCTGCGTGTGTGGCTGGCTGTTGTTGTGTTCCGACGGCGCATCGCGCAGCCCAAACCCCTTTGCAACGTCGGGCTGCGCTCCGTTGGCTCCGCCGACTCCGCTGCGCTCCTCCCGGCGGCGGCGGGGGAGGCGCGAGGCGAGTCAAACGGGCCGCCAACTGCAGCCAGGTGCGGAGGAGTGGCCTGACGCGCCGCCGCGGCGTGGCGCCGCGGAGCCAATGGCGCCGCTCAATGGCGACACGCCCCCGCGCCCCACCAATCGGAGCCCACCTGCCGACGTCGCGCCGTCTGCCCCCCCCCCCCCCCGGCCAATCCGCGAACAGAGTGATGTCGCACCGAGAAAACAAATATGTCCCATTACAGGTGTACAACATGGATCTTGCTATTTCTACGGTCCTAAAACGGTTTCGTCTCCCTTCCACTCCGTCACCTGTCTGCTAAACAGGGCAAACGACGGAACTGCCCCCCCCCCCAAAAAAAAAAGACGTGTGGGAGGCTGAACTTTGCACGAGGCGGAGAGCTGCCGGCAGCACGGCGGCCTTACAGGGTGGTCAGTGACAAAGGCATTGTCTCGGACTTGAGTCAACGCGCCGCGTCGGGTGCGGTGTGACCAGCGCAAAGCCCGGCAATGCTGCGCGAGCTGCGCAACCGAGGCGATCCAGCACGGCAGCCAAAAAGAAAGAGGCGGCGGGCGACACGGCGGCGTGTGTGTTTTGCGGTGGAAAAACGATATCGACTTTTGGTTACGTGATGTGTGGTTTGCTATGTGACCTGGATAGTCTGCCCGAATCTGAAAAACGAAGAATACGTCGTCGCTGACCACGTGACGAGCCAAACCTAATCCCAAACATTTTCGTCCCAAACTGCTAAGAAGAAGAATGACTCCTGTCTCCTGAGTTCGCCCACTTTCATTCGCCACACGAATGACATTGACGTTGATGAAGGTGTCACAGCTCGTCGAGACAGACATTCGCAAATGTGTGGGCCTCCTCTATTATGCCGCTCTTTGATTAGAACAAAGAAATGGGTGTCGGGCAGGTGCAGGGTGAGCTGTCCGCGGGAGCTGACGTGGCCCGTCCCCACGTGCCGCGGCCGGTCACGTCGACCTCGCGGGACAACGGGTTCACCCGGACCAAAGTCTGATTCGGAAAACGGAACCGCGATTACTTCCGAGCTATCTACAGCCCTGGGCTCCGTAGGAACCAGTGTCACACAGGGAGGAGCATATCGCACGAGATAATGCAGCTCCCGTGCTCGGGCCTTATCGCCACGCCTAGTATATTTTTAATGCTAGCGCCTCCTATTCTGATGCCTGCGATACGCCAAGCTAGAGGAATTGGTCATTTTTGACCTGACGACAACACTGCCTATGCGGGTGAGATCTGTGCTAATCAGATGAACTACATTGATTGCCGTGAATATCAGCCGAATGTCCGTGACGTCAGCGTGCGGACAAGATCGCCAGGCCAAGGCTGTTCGAGTTTTACTACTTGCAAACTGCGTGATGTATTTCGGTGGGAGGACGTTTACAAAATATTATCAGTGCATGCAGATGCGAAGGCAAACATACGTGCAAACACTTTGTGTGTGCGGAAGCTCTGCCAAGAAATCTCCCCTGCTTAAGCGGCGAGCATTTCCCGAAATACTACTACAACCGACATTCACGCTGATAAAACGTCGCTGCATCGTCGGGTGATGGCGATATGCAGTGCCCTATTTTCGCCGCCCCGATTGTACAATAATGAGAGTGATGACACTCGTGACGTAGGACGGGCGGAGGGGCCTTCCGGTCCTCAGAGCGGGGCAATAACCGGGCGGCAGCAGCAGCGGCAGCAGCAGCGGCAGCACGCCGCCAAGTGCCGCAGCCGACAGAAGCCGCGGACGCCGCGGATACGACGTGGCAAGTGCTTTCAGCCGCGTTACGTCGCCGAGGCCCGGCTGCCGCGCAGCGCTGGCAGCGCCCTGCCCGCCCGGCCGCGAGTCCTGCCCGCACCGACATCCCATCGGGTCAAACACCGCGCTCCCCCACTCCACGCAGTGACTGGTCATCCAATTGGCGACGCGACGGCGCGAAGTGGGCGGAGCACATAGTACTGAGCGCGCGACGAAAATCACAACCCCCAAGCAAACTACCGCCGCGGAGCCGCTCTGGAGCAGGGCTGGCAGGGCTGGCAGGGCTGGCAGGGCGCAGCATTTTCCGGCCTGGTCCGTTCCGGAGGGAGGCGGCCGTGTTGGACTGCCTCACCCCGCTCGCATGGCTGCTCGACCGCCTCCGCCTCGAGAAATTCCACTCGGTGTGACTCGCAAAAGCCCTAAGCGGCCTTGACTCCGTACAGCCTTGAGGAGGTCAGGCGACGCCGCCGAGGCCCAAGCCTTCCCTTCCAGCAGCGCCGCGCTGCCGCGCCGTAGGTAGGGGAGGGGCCGAGTGCGTCTGCACGCGCCACAGACGTGGTGGGAATCCCCTCACGGAGAGCGCAGGAAATGTTCGTGCCAACATAAACAACTCCTGCAATTCGCCCCCTTTTACGAATCAATAGACCTTGGCTTGGCTGTATAACTTTCCCGTAAATCTGGCCTGGACCGCACGGCCCGGGCTCCTCAGCCAGGGCTGGTTCATATTTATGTGTGCACTCCGAAAACGCCGAGAAGCCGTTGCTTCCGAGTCGGCGGCGCAAGGCGTGATTGCCGCAGGTGCGGGCGGGGGGCCGGGCGGGACGCTGGTACCGCGGGTACAGGGGTCCCAGAGTCAAAGCAGCGACACACCTAGCACGCGACGTATCGATGCATGCGTGACAAAATTAAGCGCGAACAAACATTGTCTATGGTCACTCTCGACCAAGAAACCGAAAATAAACACATCGCTGGCGTGGCCGCGAGGAGAGTAAATGTGCGAGAAGACCGATTCACAAAGTAGCACGCCGGAATTGCCGTCCTCCTTGGTGTGGGTTGATATTGGAAGCATATCAGCTGACTGTCCCCTCAAGGCCCCAAGGCCGCGATCCGATATGTGGGTCTGGGGCGGGCGGGCCGCGCCGGCGGCTGCCGACGGCCCATGCCAATGGCACATGTCGCGGACTGGACGGCCCCGTCCGAATGGGCCGGGCCTAGGATAGGCCCCGACGCTGTGGAGCGGTCAGTTGGCCGTCCCGCCCGTCTAGACGTCGCATCGCCCAGCCGGCAGGCACACATAGGCTGTGCAGGAGGCGCTCGGTCGGGAATAGACGAGGCGACGCCGGCCGGCCGGCCGACCCCTCCAGCCAGCAGCGGGGCGCACGGAGCCAGCGGCGGCCGGAGGCGCCCATGAATGAACGCCGCTCAGACTGCGCGTGTGACAGGCGATAGGCACGCGCCTGGACGGAGGGGGGGGGGGGGGGGGCAGCACGCGCAGGGCGCACGCCTCAGCAACAACCCGACTCTGTGCCAGCGTGCTACGCGCAGCGCTGCACCCACGTGCAAAAGCAAGGCGCGGAACGTGCAAACACGGCCGGCAGCGGAAGTAAAGGAAAACCTTGCGGCGCTGCGAGCCGTGCGCCATGCCGGCCAGCGGAGGCGGGAGCTGTCGGGCCCAAAAATAGTCCGAAAATAAAAATGAAATTGATTGTGAAATTTGATCGATTTATTTTTGAGATTATGGTAAGAAAAGGTCAAAATAGGCTAGTTACTTAAAAAACAGCAAAGCGTTTCTCTCGGTTTCTAAGGGAACGGTCCGCTGGGCCGCGCGCAAGAACTCAGCTGTAAAACCCTGAATCAGCCGGTCGGCTTTGTCCGAAATTACTATACAGTACCCGACCGGGTCATTCCGGATTTTGCAGCTGGGAAACGTGCACAAACGGCTGCATATATAATTTGCCGAGGGATTTCGTTGACATTGTAACGTTCGGTACGGCGGCGGGCGTAATCAGCCACTCGCTAACTCTTCGGCCGCCATCGGACGCGTCTGCATGTTGATCCCGATGGGGACTGACAGCGCTCGCGGCATGTTGAGGCAGGTTGCAGCTGTCGTTCCGACTCGCGTGGCGTTTCGCATGGCATTTCGCAGGGCATCGCCTGTCCGGTCCGGCCCATACAGCGGCCACACCAAACCGGTTCGATGTCAAGACGAAAAGCGCACACACCGGCAGCGGCGGCAGGACCGGGGCAGCCCGGGGCAGCCCGGGGCAGCCCGGGGCAGCAACGCATTACGTCTTTGAAGATGCGGCCCGACACGTCCATCGTACCGGCCCGTTGATTGTAGGCGGCCTGGTCGTTCCCTTGCGCCGTCTTAGGAAGCGGCTTTTGCAGAACGTCCACCTACCTTGACGGCTTGAAATTGATCGTCGAAAAGGCCATATGCTCTAAATCAGAACGTGGTTTAAATTTTAAAATTACCAATATAGGAAAATTCAGGACAATTATAATTAATTGAGCTTAAGACCCAAAAGTTTTTTGTTGGCGGAAGTAGGATAATCATTAGGACTGGTTTCCAGAATCTCTTTACGCATAACCCTTCGGGTTAAAAGAACATCCGACATACGCGAAAATGTCATAAAATTGGATCGAAAGGAAAACATATATACATCGCAAACTGCCGTATCCCAACGGTATTTCTTATTGGAGGTAACGGGATTCTTTATTTCGTGCCCATGCCGACCATGACTGTTATTTTTATCGGTCCTCTCGCGGCGTCTCTACCCTCTCCTTTTCTCTCTCCCTCCCTCTCTCCCTCTCTCTCCCTCACTCTCCCCTCCTCTCTCTCCGTGACATTACATGTGTATGCTTTAATACCAATCATGTCTCTCAGAGATACCCAAACCCTCTAAGCTGTGGCCGAGTCGCCGCCGGGCCTGGGGCGCTTTGCCGCCGCTGCCACCGCTGCTGCCGCTGTGCCGCGGGGCTGGGCAGGCCTAGGCACGTGCGTCGGCACGTTGTCGGGGAGCCACCTCACCTCCCGACCGCAGCGCCGGCGGCGCCCCGCCGCGACCCAAGCGCCACACAAAACTGGGCTCACGTCGCTTTCTCGGAAGCTGGCCATATCGCGATAACGAATCGGATGCCATCGTCATCCGGGCGAGAGACGATCACGTTTTCGCAATGTCCCATTTCACCTATTTAAGAAACACAAGCGGCATCTGGTCGTTTCCTTCTTCGAAAAGCCAACTCGATTTCTGGCGTTAGGTCACAAAGACAACGGGACAGAGATGGCATGCGTCACGGCCCGAGGTCAAGGGTAGACGGTACAGTAGTTAGGTGACGCGCCTAGCCGGCCTAGCCGGCCTATAGCCTCGCGTGACGCACCAGCCAGACCCTTTCCAATAACGCACCTCGCTCCAGCCATTGTATTCCCGATTTCACGAATAGGGTCAACTGCCTGGACCACATCTCGTGTTGTTGGCGTTCCGCTGGCCGCGTGCCCTCTGGCCTCCACGGCCGCCGGCGGCAGCCCCGGCGGCAGCGGAGGTGCTCCGGTGTGTCAGGTCCGGGCCGAGGGTCCCGCCGCGACACGATCCGAGCCGCGGGCCCAACGTTTAACTGTGGGTGCAACTGGGCGGCCATGTCCGTCTCTGTGATATGCCTTTATAAACGTCATTAACTCTCCATCCCCTCCCTCCCCTCTCTCTCTCTCTCCCCCCCCCCCTCTCTCTCTCTCTCTCTCTCTCTCTCATACACTCTTCTCTCACGCGCACAAAGGACTGGTCTGTATAACGGTGTGTGGCCTTACATTGTAAAGCACAGCCTGTTTGGCGGTTTGGTCAATGACCACTGGCCGGGGCCGCCGGGGCCCAGCGGCAGGACGACAGGACCCGAGGAGGGAGCACTGCACACGCGGCGGGCAGGCAGGGAGAGAAGGTGCTGAGCGCGCCCCACGCGGGAGTCAACCACCAATGAATGGAAAAGCAAACTGGCGAATAAATGACGGAACACAAACGGGTAAATAATTTTGTATTGATATTTTGGAAAGTTGAAAATAGTGGCAAGTTTGGCAAAGATTTGAGCACGGCCGATAAAAGGAGGGTGCCGCCGCCGCATTGTTTACATTCGTTACACACACGACGCGTCGCGTGACGCAGATGCTGTCGGAGATTAGATTTTCCAGTCATCGGAGGGGTCAGTCGGGAGAAGAAAAAGAGAGTGTATCAATCGGGTTTATATCGACGCACACCATATGTGGTCGTTAACGAAAGTCGTCAAAAGGAAAAGTTTTATCGCGCGCGAGCATGTGAATATCCCGTTAACAACGGGCAGTGCGATTGTCGGCGGGAGGATTATAAATAATAAAAACATGAAACGAGAAGGCAAGACGCAAGAGAGGCTGCAGTTGTAGCTAAGCAAATCTAATCATGAGCTGACAAATAACCGACACGATTGGGCACGCCAAGTGCGAGCTTCGCCTCGAGAGAGAGGGAAGACAGGGGAAGGAGGGGGGGGGGGGGGGCGAGTGTTGTACTTCTAATTGGTGCGGGCATGTGCACTCTACATATATTGAATACAATACGTTATGAAATTAGTAATGTAGCAGGAGCTCAGCTCCTCCCTCAGCCCGAAACACACACGCACACCTCTGCTCCCTTAAAAATAAAATGAGGCATACAACATCTCACGACGGCGCGTACGTATACTGTACCAAAACATTCTTTGCCCGCTCGGCTCATAGCAGGACGTCGAGGCATGTCGGCATGCCGTTCACAGCATGGACTTTCAGGATTCCTTTGCTCAACGCATAACGGGAACTGGGAAGACAGCGAGCCACATCATGTGTTGACAGTTGCGTTCCAGCACGGCCAAGTGCCCAAATGTCTGGACGTGCGTTCAATTGGACGGACCGAAAACATGCAGGAAAAAAAGAGGGGGGTCCCATACCTTCCGTTCGCACAGAGCAAGGCGGGTACTAGAAGACGTGAGGAGATAAGTTATGACACATCAAGCGTTAATATTAGAGTTCGAAAAGAACAGCAAAATAAACACACACGACGACACGGCGGCGGGGCTGGCGGCGAGGCTGGCGGCAAACTCGCGGCCGCTCGTCCACTGCGTGTGTATCTCATTCATTGCTTGTGTATTTTCGCACGGCGCGCGACCCCGCCACTTGCTACAGAACTTGGTCGGTTCTTGGCGCTAGGCGCTTCGCAAAGCGTAAGCAGGAAAGCAATTTGACAATTCGCTGGCCGTACCTGGAGCGATAATGCCGCCCGCTTAAAAAGCGAGTTATGGGAAGGACAAGACAAACTCGTTCGTCTTCTTTCTTTTTCTTTTCTGCCCGCTGGTTTCCAGTTTTACAAAGAGACGAAGCCGACCCGTCGAATAACGCTTTCTTTTTGGACATAAAGGAGTGGATATGGGTCAAATGACCGCTGTTACCGGCCACACAAGCGCACGCCCCGCTCCAACGAGCCTCACGGACACCTCGCAGGCCGCAGGGCACCGCAGGACACCGCAGGAGGGCGGACAGGTGTGGGCCGGCACCGGACCGGCCTTCCCGCCGCGCTGTGACGCTGCAGTCAGCCAGTAGTCCTCGAAGCGCCACGCCCCACCACGCCTCAAATTGAAGGTTGCTGATGAGACAATAACCTGCCGGTCGGCACATCGTGCAGTTTGTTGACCTTTTATTTAAGCTTTTTCGGAACGGAAAACGGCCGCACGACGGTGGTGGGAGTGGGTCCGGATGAACCGCCTCGCACCTGAGTCTCGGCGATAGCGCGACCGGATCGTCGATAGTGCGATAACCCCTGCATTCAGAGAACACTTCTCGCCGAACGATGAGGTCCCTGCTTCCGCATCGAGGGCTACCCATCGCCCACTACCCATGGCACTTTTCGAAAATCAAGATAGGCGGCTGCCGCGGTTCGGCTGCCACCTGTCAGCGGTATACTCACGGGTCTGAGGGAAGGCTATGACCCTCTCCGTCCTCGCGTGGTAGTCGTCCTCCTCCTCGAAGATCTCCGCCCCGGTCCGGAATACGCCAGCGTCCGGGTCGTCCCCCAGCATGCCGTGCGCGTGGCCGCCGTGGCCGCTGTGGCCCCGGCGCGGGTGGGCGTCCAGGATCATGTCGGCCAGCTGGTCGTACTTGGGGAGGCGGCGCCCCGTGATGTTGGGCGGGTGGTGGAGGTTGAGCTTGTGCAGAATGTTCTCCTTGATGGCGTCCAGGGACCAGTTGCGGATCGCCTCCCGCTCCCGGCAGATGGAACAGGAGCCGGTGTGCCCGGGGGGCGGGGGCGGCCTGTCGTCCAGCTCTTCCATCGTGACCGCCACCTTCTTCTTGAGCTGCTGCTGCCTGCGAGGACCGCGGCTCGCGTCGGTGCCGCGGTGCCGGCCGCCGTGTCGACGCTCGGCCGACGTGTCCAGGATGATATCCTCGTAGGACTCGGACGAGTGCAGCCGGCGGGCCTGGCCGTGCCGCGGCGTCTCCACCTCGTCCTCACCGTAGTCGTCCATCTCCCTCGAGTGGTGGCTCCGCGTCGCGGGGAGCGCCGACGCCCGGTCGCTGAGCCTGTCCTCGGCGCCGGACGAGACGAGCGCCGTCGTGCTGGGGGTGGTTGACGCTGCTCGGTCCGCGAGCGTACAGGGCGGCAATGCGCAGGCCACGGCCACCGCCAGCACCAGGGCGGCGTAGGCCTTCCACCTCAGCCAGCAGGTCCGCGACGACGTCCGCGACGTCGTCCTGTACGTCATGGTGGCCGTACGGTGCACAGTGCAGGCGTCGGCGCCGCGGAGGGCCGGGGACGGGCACGAGCAGGGAGAGTCCATCGCAGAACCGCACCACGGGCAGGGGCACGACCAGGGGCACAACATGATGCCCTTCCCCTCCGACCGCGGCGCGACGCCGCGCCACGCCACACAACACAACACAACACACTATGAGGAGCACGTCGGGGCGCCGGGGCCGCGGCCGGCGCAGCGCACACGCATCTCAAGGGCAGCTACGCACTCACACGCGAACGCGGCGGCCGACGCGGCGGCCGGGGCTGTGCTGGGGCTGCGGGGCGACAAGGCGCGAGGCCGGCGGGCGCCGGCGGGGACGGGCGGAACCGCGAGGACCGGCGGGAACCGGTGGGCGGCGGGGTCCTGTGAAGTCCTTGCCAGCCCACGGCTCCGGGACGCGGGTCTCTACGCTGCACTCGGACTGCAGGTCAGCGCGGTTCGGGTCGGATCGGGGTGAGGCGAGTGCAGGCGCAGGCTGCGCGTGCTGCGCAGGTGGTAGGGTCTCCGCCGGGGGGCTTGGCGGCGTGACGTGCTCAGGCCGACTGCGGCGGGTGTGGCGGGCGGTGCGGCGGTACGGCGGTACGAGCAGCGGGCCGGGCGGCGGCCGTGCGGCGGGGCGCGGGCGCGGTGCCGGTCTGGTCCGGCTGCCCTCTGCTTCCTCTGCTCTCTGCCGCTGCCCGTGGCTCTGAGCTTGGCTTGCACCGTTGATGGGATGGGAACGGACTGGGCCGGTGTTGGCCTGGCAGGGCAGCCGGGACGGGTCGGGACGGGCCGGGACGGGCCCGGGAACCGAGGAGTGAGGCGAGGAGGAGAGTCGCTCCGCTCTGCTCCGCTCCGAGAGATCCGAGTCTGTACCGATCCGATCCGATCCGAACAGTGAGGGGCCACGCCAGACTCTTCGCGATAAGAGAGGAGCTCGAGGCCCGGCCCGGCCGCCCGGCCTCCCCTGTCCCTCCCCGCCGCCCCCCTGCGGTCCCAGCCGGCCCGGCCGGCCCGGCCCACCTACTCCGCCTTACCTCACCCTCATCCACCCCGCCCTGCTCCCTGACTTTGTTACCCCACCTGCCTCCCCCACCCCACTTACCCCCTGGTCTGGTCGGACAGGCTAATCCAAACGCGAGCTAAACACCCGCTCCGAACGTTTGCCCGGAGGTGTCTTAATCGGGTTTTAAGGCGTATTACAGCAGTGCCCTGCGCCGAACGCAGCCGTAGCAATTGAACGTCGTTTACTAACATTACCAACTTTCCCGTCCTCTCCCACTACTGGTCGCACAGTATCGTTTCCAGGTTCTTTCTCATCTTTGCGGCTACGAGTCGGCCTTATCCCGGACGATAAAGGCGGCCGAAGATCACCTGCGATTGTTTGAACAGCGTTGACCATCCCACTCAACCCTCGGCCGCTCTCAGCTGCTCGCAGCGCTCTCACAGCCGCTTACAGCTGCGCCGCTTTCAGCCGCACTCAGCTGCTCGCAGTGCTCTCACAGACGCTTACAACCGCACTAAAGCTGCTCTCAGTCAGAGATCGCTGGGCTGTAAGCAGCTGTACTCTAGGGCCTCGCAGGACACCCTGTCCACTCCCGAGCAGCACGCACTTCCAGGCAAGAAAATGCATGTCGGAACTCCCCTCGTGGGTATGCAGGCATGCGAGGCTTGACGAGGCATGCTGACAGGATCAAGTGATGGGTACCGCCGGCCACTGCAACCCGATACACCCCCCCAGTATCGCCAGGTAAATTGAGAAAGGTGCGCATAATTATCATACGTGGCAGGTGAGGAGGGCCGGGCACCGCCGAGTACACCGCCGGGCACCCTGCGGCAGCCCTGCGGCCATCGCGGAAGTCAAAGAAAGCAAACACCCAATATTACAGCGCCGTCCGGGCTCTGAGGGGGTCGGCAGTGGGTGACGCTGCGCAGCGCTCGTGTCTTAACGCGTCATGGTTCAATGCGCACTGCGCGGTGCGAATGCGGGGGAAAAGGCTTAAGCCGCGATCGCATTTCCGTTACGCGTGCCGGGCGAGGAGCCGGGTTAAACCACCGGAAGTCGAACGAGCGGCGGGCACGACACTAGGCGCGTGCGCAAACACACGTACACACGCACACACACTCACTTTCTGCTCGCGCCCGCGCACGGCCCAGCGCCGAAAGCCTGCTCCAATCGATTCCGCATTCGCTTTGCAATCCAAGAGGGGCCCAGCGGGACTGCGGCCCCAGCGTCGCTCTGCGTCACGGCGTAGGGATCCCCCCCTGGCCGCGGGCGCCGCCGGACGCCGCCGGACCGCGGAAACGGCCCGCGATCTGCCCTCATTATCGGAATAAAGTACGCGGATCTGCGGCGAGGAGGGCGGTGCCTGGCGACCGGCAGGCGGGCTGAGCCGCGTGCCTCACCCGGCTGCGCGGGGCCCGGCCTCAACGCGCCTCAAATCTTGCTCTAGTTTCGCGTGGATCAAAATCCAGTGAAAACACGTCCGGGAACAGAATAGGGGAATCCGTACCATGCATTTTCTCAGACTCTCGAAAATGTCACTCTCGAGAACGTTGCGTGTGTAGCCGTACTTTGCGTGATGATTAAAAGCATTCTTTCCAACAGCTGCACAGGCGGAAGGGTCTGAGCAGCGTGGAGTACAATATCCTTTGGATCCGCGTTCGGCCCTGCCGCCGGCCTGCCTCCGCCTTCAGGTGTGAAAGATGCGGTATGGGGTAGCTCGTTAGCAGCGGCTCTCGGGGCGTGGGCCGTGCCGTGCCATGCCGTGCCGGGGGGCTGGCCCTTGCGGCCTGCTGTCCATTCTCATGCCAGCGGCCGTGCCTGCGCAGCCTGCGGCCCTGCCGTGCCCTCATCCCTTCAGCCCCAAGCAGGTGCAGGACTGACGTCCAGTCGTTGTGAGCTCGCTGAGCTAATAGGACCTGTGCCTGAGGGGGGCTGCCCGCCCTGCGCTATATGTGGGCTTTGTATCGCCGCAGCAACGCTGAGCGACATTGTAGTAACGAGTGTGACGGCAGCGCAGTCCTCATGATGCGCAGGCTGCGCAGGCACCGGTTTCACGTGCAAAGCCCCCTTTCACGCCCACACCGCCGCGCGCCTACCAGGCCGCCGGGGTCTCATTGAAGGAATAGCATAGCAACAGCGGCTGATGGCATTCGAAGGCATCCGGCTGGCCGAGAGGCGAGGCAAGGCAGGCGCTGCGCGTGGCCGCGGCTCCGCCTTTTCGTCAGCAGACAGCACGCCGCGACGACTACCCGGCGTTAGCTGGGGCTGCATTTCTGCTGCCCTCGGCTGCCCTCGACGCCAAGACAAAAAAATCTCGCACGTGAGATGATTTGTGTCGGCGTGTCGGCTCGCGGGGGCTCCTGCTTGCGCGTGCCTGGGCAGCCGGCTCGGCAGGGTCCGCAGGGTCCGCAGGGTCCCCTAGGGGTGGTGAGTCACGATGCCAACGGACACCTGCTGGGACCGCGGGGCGGGCTCCGGGGGGGACCGGAGGGGACCAGAGGGGACCGGCCTAGGCGTTGAATCATCGCCACGCCCTAGCTCAACACAATCCGATCCGGGCGAGGCTTAGGACCGGCGACATTGACGCGAGAGTCAATGAAACGCACCAAAACAAACTTGAGCTCGTGTGTCGGCACGGAGCGCGTCTGAGGCACCCCCAGTTCAGACACAGAAATTACGAGGCGAGCTGTACTTCGGGTTTCCGTGGGTTCAAGGTTTCCGTTCAATCGCTCTTGACCTGCCGAGGCTCCTGAAATAAATTCGTAACACTTGGTCTTACCTGGTCATCTGCTGGAGCATGCTTGCTTCAAACCATATCTGCTTCCTAAAAATTCCTGGCACGTCATATTACTGGCCTATTTCCCAAGCACAGCCATTGACAAGAGTTAAAACGTCAAACGAGAAAAGAGGCAGTGCATTCATTCATTCGGTCATATTCATTCATTCATGCATTCATTCATTCATTCATTCATTTGTTCGTTTGTTCCTTCGTTCGTTCATTCATTCTGTCATTCATAGAAAAAGGATAAAAACAGGGCTCATATTTTCAGCAACGTAAAAATCCCTAAGCATAAGCTTCCCTTCAAGTTTCCTAGTATGAAAAACGGCGCTCAATCCAGGCCGTGAACAGAGACTTTACTAGCGAAAACCAAAATATCTCCTTAGGTTTCCTTTGTGCAGCAAGCTCCTCCCCCAAACCCATTTGTCGCCCTGCCACCTCTCACACAGAGAGATCCACCGCGCTGGAATGTACTACACACCTACGGTAGTGATCCCCTGTTGGGGAGGGAGGGTCTCTGTGTAGATGTTTGGTGTACCTTTGATTTTAATCTCTTGTCGTTCCTCCTCTCGGAGCGGCAAAAGATTTATCAACAATGGCTTGCGTAATATCGGCATGTTCGACACAATGCACAAGGAACGGCAAAGGTACCGTGAATGGAAAATAAACCTCTCATCCAATACGTGAATGGGCTGTGAGGGTATCAGATAAAAGTCAGCACCGAATCTCACAATGACGGACATAAACGGGATCTCAATGCACTTTCACCTTCTTTTTCTAAAAAAGCGCTCTCAAAGGAAACTCATGGAAATACATGAAAAGTTGATGTGCATACATTCTACAGTTGTGTTACCATATCTGTGCAACGGAAGCCCCATCACTCATGGATCCGTTCCCTGACCATCATCGCCAGTACGTGAAATTTGACGGACAGCTTCCTGCGTTATTACGCATTCACGCCAGCCCCGCTATACATTTGGGCCCGCGCCGCGTTGGCCGGAAGTGATCTGTATCGTTTCCCCCCTCTGCAACCGGACGCCACGAGTGGAAAAGGCGTTGCAAAAATTCGGCCGTGAACATTATGCTCGGAGAACATCCGGCGCATAGACAACTGAATGAATGCCAAAAGGAGTTCGCGAGTCCCAGAGCAGTATTGGTGGATTCCACACCTCAAGGACTGTGTGTCTAGTCGTTGCATTGTCATCTGCGAGTAAATCGTTCCAAGTTGCTCAGGTATTCTTTAATTTATTTTCTTTCGTTAGTATCCTGCTTCACGAACTTACTAAATGTCCCTGGTGTCCGTTTCAATCCTGTTGCCGATACCTTTTGATAATCAAACACGCGACCTCGCAAAAATGGGGTTGCGGACCGTGGGAAAACCGCGTCCCGTACTGTGCTTTTACTTCCGCAATTTGTCAGGCGACAGGCTGAATGGTGATGCCGCCTCAGCAGGGGCTGGGCTACCTGGGCTACCTGGGGGAAACGGAGTCGGCCTCCTGAATAATTACACTGCATGAAACCCTTTTTTACTCGGCTTTCCCTGCTCCGACTGCTCTTAAAAAAGTGGGTCACGAGGGGGGAATTTGATGAGTTATTTTCTAAAGCAGCATATGCTGAACGGCTAACAATTTTCTACGCTGAGTTATAGAATTAATTAATGCGTAATTTTACACGTGCAGAAATGGACCACAATTTCTGCAAAATAAAATACCAGGAACTAAATTATACCACGCCCTCAATGTGCATCGCATGATGCTGCGGTATACAGTAAGTGTGTTCACTGTCTCCCTCGATTCCACTTGACCTTTTGCCCCGGGGATTATCTTGGTGCCACTCAGCACTACAACAATATGCGCCGAATAACGATCATTGATTCAAATCGGTTTTCTCGCTGAACCTTGGCCTCCCTACATAGTACACTGAAGAGTAATGATTGGTGTCGACTGCCACACCGTTCGCGGCCCTGCGTTGGCCTTGTGTTTTTCCGAAGTGGATACACGTTGCGGCGTGAGTGCAAAGAACTTCAGCAATGCACTGTGTCGATAGTGTCCAACACAGAGAACTTCTGTGGTGTCCGACGATGCGGAGTGGTGAAATGGGGTCTGAGCCTACCTCTCTGCTCCGATAATGCGATAGACGATAACTGCCGCGGGTTCAAAGCCTATCGGAAGCTCCTCTTTTTGTGCCGCTACATGATGACGGGCGCGAAGGAGGGCTCTTTGCGCCTCTCCCTTCTCGCCCCTACGATGAGTCTCATCTAACACATTATCTCTATCGGACATAAATTTGTCTCGATTGGCCGCGAAACCACACGGTTGTCGCTCGTGACAACCGACGTTAGGTGCTCGGAGAAGAAAGAAGAACAAGAAGCCCCGGGAACATTCGATACGTCCGTGGAACAACGCACTCTAAATGCAATTTTGTCCTTGAGCTAGGGCCGAATTTGAGCAGAACCCTATTTGAGGACAATTTTACTTCTTTTGGGGTAAAGATGTGCACATTTGTAATTAGATTTGGTTGTGCGCAAATCCAGTCAGCTCAAGGACAAAATTGTCCCTCGCCATTTGGCGTGCGGCGTATCTGCAAAGTGTGACTTCGCCGCTCCGCATCACCTCTCCCCTGCAATACAGGTGAGAGGCAGAGTGAGGCGATGATGTCACACGTAGCAGATACGCTGTGTTGCTTTACGAACGTGTCGATAATTTGCCTCCTCAATGGGCTCCCTATCGAAATGTGCGGCTAAAATCCACGATTACCGCCAGTGCAGGCAATTTCACTCTGTATTCAAATTGGAAGAACTCGGAGGTAACTGTATCCAATGCGATACATGGAAATGTTTATAGTTGTAACCGCACTACGTTGTCAAAGTCGATCTTCAATCGCCGCGATTTTTCACGCTGGTTTCCTGGATGTAGTGAAATATCCTATTCCGGGAGGGGCTCCAAGATTGGGGGGGGGGGGGGGGCACTGGCACGCACTGGCGATGTACTGGGTGCCGACAGGTTATCGATCGCAACGTGTTTTCACAAGGGGTGCGCTTGCAGCCCGCCGGCCTGCCTCAGCCTGCATTGTGCGTTGCAGTGCGGTAGGCAGGGGTCCACGGTACAGCGTGCACGGCCGGCACGGCGGCACGGCCCGTCGTGTACAGTCGGGGGCAGGCCTGCCCTCCCGATTAGATATCGGGGCCTGGCTAGTCTCTGGCTGCGCCCCTCCTAGGGTCAATAACTTTGACGGTGAGACCGCGGTGACAAGATGCAGACAAGGCCCTTCACTGCAGTTTTTGTAAGTCATCGATCCGCAAGGGCCATCATTGCGGCTTTATGAAAGAATCAGCGCTGACCAACGCCACCAGTACGCCTCGCAAGGGCACAGCCGGCGTAGCACACAGCGACACGGCCGCGGGCACGGCGGCAGCACGGCAGCATGCGGCAGCCGTCCCTGTTACACGCGTCTGACCCCTACTTGAGCTGGCTAGACGGGAAAGGGGGTGGGGGAAGAGGGGGGGGGCATCGCCACAGCCCAAATAATATTATGCTGGCTCGCGTGGCTGGAGAGGAGGAGGAAGGAGAGTGGCGAGGAGGAGGAGAGTTTACTACAGAGTTACGCGTTGCGCCCGGCTTGCCCCCCCCCCCCCCCCCCCCGCTTTCTCCTCCTCACCCCGCCCCTGGTCGCGTCCCACATACTTACATAATTCTTTTGTGAGCGAAATCGAGGTCAAAGAGCGACCATCCCTAACTGCGATTCCGGCGGCTAAACTATACCACCGCCGCCGCAGCCTGCTGAGCGGGGCATTGCACGCTGCGCGGTGACGTCACACGGACAGGGGTGAAGGGTGGGGAAGGGGCTGGAGATGGGAGGGGAGAGAGAGAGAGAGAGAGAGAGAGAGAGAGAGAGAGAGAGAGAGAGAGAGAGAGAGAAGGAAATAGAGAGGGGGGAGAGAAGGGGAGGAGAAGACTTTTCCAGTCTGCGTATACTGTACGAGAAAAAAAGGTGTACGGCGGACGGAAGGTCAAATTGATGAGACACAGAAGGCCGGGCGGAGGGCGCCGAGGGCCGGGCGGCCTGGCCCCGCCTGGGCGTGTGGTGGCGCCGCGTGGATCTGCAACAAAGTGATTCATTGCCCCCGGCCATCAAGGTGCCATAGCCATATCACGTCCCCTTCCTGCCACAGAGCCGCTGCCGCGCGGAGCCGGCGGAGGCCGTGGCTAAACTGTGTGCGATTCCAGATGCACGACACGTCTGCTTACGAGTCCTAATCATACTACTTTATGACTTTGTTCGCGTCATTATTACACCACAGCCCCCCCCCCCCCCCCCCGTCGCCCCTCAAACAAAAAGAGTAAAAAGAGAGCCTGGGCACTTGCTCGCCCCTAGCACGCGGTAGTCCGGGTGTGCGATCAAACCCCTTTGCACTATTCGTCCATGGACCGCAGCTTGTTGCAGCTGCGGAAACAACTTTAATCAAGGATTCTAAAGGATTAAAAAAAAATCAACCTACACATTCGAGAACGTCTTCTCCGTCCGAAGGTATGTGGCCCACCTTCCGTTTTGGTGTCTGTTTAAACGGTTGTCTTTATTAACGGAGGGCTGCCGACACGACGCGTTACAACCCATGCATCCATAATTTATGGCCTTCGGAATTTATTCACGATGCACGCATGTCGTGTAGCCACTTACACTGTTGGCGGGTAATTGTAGCAAAGAGATGACGCACGCGTTTCGCTCTTTGGCCGCGCTGTTCGAGTCCGAGGCCTGCATTTCTTTTTTCTCTGTGTGGCTCCTCACCCCGCGCGACGAGCCGCGATTAATAATCTGCGTGCGAAATTGGGAGCGTGAAAGAAAGGCCAGGTGCTTATCTGAAGGGCTTTCTTGGTGCTTCCCGCCTGCCGCCCCCGTGGGTAAGTGAGCGGGTAGGTGGCGGGTGGCGCCGCCTGCCGCAGCAGCCGCCTTGCCGGCCCCGCAGCCCCTACAGCCCGCCACAGATAGCGCGCACGAACCGAATCGCGATTGCGGCGCAAATTTGAAAGGCGTACGACCAACGCACTGGCTGGTGCGGAAATCGAACAACAGGATCGCACGTGGAGCGCACTCGAATCATAAGTAAGCAGCCTAAGCCAGCTCCTGCCATTCCTGGCTTTCCAAGACCAAGTGGTCACAAGTGGTCACTCCGGCGCTGCGCTGCCGGCGGTGTGGCGAGGGGAGACAGGACGGGCGGGCACAGCTCTCTTCTTGCTTCCTCCTCGCTTTTGAGAGCCGGCGCGGGAACAACAGCACTGGGGTACGTGGAATAAGAGAAAATAATGAGATAAAAAAATGTTGATGGCGAAGGGGGAAAGAGAGAGAGCGAGAGAGAGAGAGAGAGAGAGAGAGAGAGAGAGAGAGAGAGAGAAAGAGAGAGAGAGAGGGATAGAGAGAGAGAGAGAGAGAGAGAGAGAGAGAGAGAGAGAGAGGTAGAAGGACGGCGCGAGGAGCAGGGAGGTGGAATCGAAGGACACCCCATGATTCCGAGTAAGCGGCATCAATACAAGCCGAGCCCTCTGCAACGTGGGCGGCAGCCCGTGCAACAAACCCGAGGGGGAAAGGAATCCTCAGAACACGCGCCACAGATGCCTTTTTTCTTTTTATTTGCGAAAATCGACGGATTCGATTATAAATCTGACAAAGCGCGCGTTTTGCTATCGGGCCCTTCGATCTCGGGCCTGACAATACTATCTCCACGGCCGCATGAGAGTATCCGGCCTGCCCACACTCGCCCTCGCTGCCCCTTACGGCAGGGTAGGCAACACGAGCCCCTCCCCGCCCGCGGGACGGCCTACCCACAGCGCTCCGAGGGGCACGCTCTTTCCTCGGCCCACAATGTTCAGCGTTCGCTGCGTGGTCCGGCGCGTCGTTCACACGCTCGCCGGCAGGTGTGCGCGGCCGCATGTCGTGCCATAACACGGCCGCGGCCTCGGGAGCTGAACATCACCGCCCGGGGCTGCAGGCTGCACCTCGCCCGGGGCGCCCGGGGCCACAAACCCACCCACCAATCCAGATCGCTTCCAGTCTTGTCGGGCCGAGCAGGACGCTCGGCTGTGCGCGGCAGCGGCGGGGCGGCAGGGCACTGCAGGGCCGAGCCTGGACGCGCTGGGCCATGCGGCGTCAAGGCCGAGTGCACACTTTGAAAACGCGCGATATTTCCAGGAATCCGGTGCCGCTGCCGGTCCGGAGGAGCGGGGCGAGCCGAAGGGCCTGGACGCTTCAAATAGCCTTGTCTAATTTAAGATGGCGGCAGACGGGCCGACACCCGCAGGCCGCAATGAGCGCGCTCGCGCTTTGCTTTTCCCACACCTCCATTCGTTGCAGTGCCTTGGCTGGGCAGGGGCCGTCCAAGTACCACGTAACGCCACACGACACTCGTCCATTGCTACCGTAGGAGGTCGGGAGGTCGCACAGTGGCTGCCTGACTCTCGGGGGCTCCGCAGTGCGGGCGGCCCACCCTGACAGGAACGCGCCACCTCGCCACCACAGCTGATAGGGAAGCTCGACCGATGCGCAGAAGGAAATGAGTGTGGACACAACTGCTTGTAACTTTTTGGGAGGTAACTCCGAATATGACTTTTATTCCGATGTTTTTAACCATTACATGTACTTCAGTCTTATCTTTACCTTAAATAAACGTCAGTCTTACAATAGTAAAACATTTTGTGTTTCCACGATTTCAAAAGACATTAAATGTTAAATCCATTTGTTCATGCAAAGAGGTTTGTCATTGGGAATCTACTGTGGAAAAACATAAATTAGCTTTAATGCTGGTTGCTAAAGTTAATCAAATTACTATGACCACAAATGAGGCAGTAACATTTTGGTACATATAAAAATACTGGGTTCGATCATGTGTAAGTACGAGTATTCTTGTACAATTTCTTGATGAATATGATTTCTAATTGGAATGGGATATTAAGTCAGGTTTTTGCAGCACTGTGAGGGAAGAACATCCCAGTCATAGCTGTAGGCAGGTCGCTTTTGGAATTCTAGTTTACATAAGTGACCATTATTGCTCAGTGACTCATGGAGCTTATATATATCCGCAACATCATGGGGATGAGTGATGAGGTATTGATTTGAGCAACCTCTTGATGCCCATTCGGTGTCAAATCGAATGTCATGATCTCGTGTCGTGTTTACAGGTGCAAGCCATGTCCCAACTGCCACATCTTCATTCTTGTAAAAGCTGAAAAAAAATAAAAATAAATAAAAAGTGAAGAAATAGTCATGTCACTCTGATAAAGGGCGCTTTAAAGTTACATTAGAAACAGTGTACTCACTTAAGATAATTAGCATTCTGTGCCAAATAGTGGACCAGCTCCCTTGAAAGAATGTAACCACCACCACGAGCATAAGGCAAATAATGGTCACATAGGTTCCACTTCCTCTCTGTCCACTTTCCTTTCTGCTGAACCCTTGCATGTCCACTGAAATATCCCCAGTACAATCTCTTTCCATTTTCTTTTCTTACTAGTTCACGCAGCAGCTGCCTAATGTCCACATAACTATCATCATCCACTTTCAACAAGAAGTCAAAATCTATATATTTATCTATCCATGAAAATGATGCTAGTAATTTGGTGGTTAACAGATTGTACCCTTCCTCCACTTCAGGTAAGATCAACATATCAGAGTAATGCCTCTCCTCTGTCAGCAATGTCTCTTCCTTATCTCCAACAAGAGTCTTGCTTCCAACAGCAAAGTAGTATTTGACAGTTTCCTGATCTGTCAATGAAAGCCAAGTACGACGTAGTGCATGCCTCTTAACGACATTGTCAGGCGCTGACAATATCAGGATAACTAGGATTTTCTTGTTAACTTTGTTGTCAAGAGATTGCATCTTTTCTGGCAATGCAACCTTTCCAGATGTAGGTTTCGGACATTCCAGCGTACTAATTAAACTTGCAGTAATTGTACAACCAATGATAAAACAGAGCAAGCACAGAAGGAATCGAGACCCTAACCTGTACATTTTAGTTTTAAAAATAAAAACGTAAGATGAATACGACATTTTGTATTAATTATATTAAAATGAAGAATTGCACGTGATTAACAAAAAAGATTAGTGCTTTTATCAGATTTCAAATATTAACAGAGAAAATATTTGTTTAAACAGTAGAAATAATGATGGAGGAGCTGTTTGTATACTTCTATTTAATCTTTCGAATTTTTCATATTGACTTTATTGGTACAGCAAAAATTTCTCACTACCGAGGACTTGATTTTTCATACGTGGTATTCGGTGTTGTTTTGGCGAAAATCTTTTCTGCGACGTAGTGGACGTATACATGCTGTTTATGCTTATATTTTTCTGGAATTCTGAGTGATAAAGTATCTGTGTGGGTATCGAAGATTTTGTTTAGTCAGCCTTGACGTTGGTGCATAAAACTGTTAAATAATTATGATTGCTACTTGGTTGAAGGTTATGTTTTCGTGTGTTTCAGGTTAAAGCATGGGTAAGAAGATGGTTCACAAACAGAAAACCACTGGCACTGGTCCCTCCAAATCTGGCAAGTCTATCCAAAAAGTAACGCCATTGATAACCAAGAAGAAGCGTAAATTCAAGCCCATTGCTAATAAAACGGAGAACTCGAATGAAAAGCTGAAGAAACTGGTTACTAATGTTCAACGTTCCAAAGGAGTGGTATCAAGCAACTGGAAGGCCTTCCTGTCATCTGGACTGGCCCCAAAACCGAAGTCTCCTACAAAAGTCTCAGTGTCAAATGACCGAGCAGAAACAAGTTCTAAGAAGAATATTAAATCACGGCTACTTTCAAAAGAAGAAATTGAACCTATCTCAAATACTCCCACATTAAATACAGATGACCCCTACATTTGCGAATTAGAGCCAAAATCTGAAAAGGATAAGAATGAATTGACTAGATGTATAGCTATGGATTGTGAAATGGTTGGAGTCTACGATGGAAGAGAAAGCGTATTAGCAAGGGTTTCCCTTGTCAATCAACATGGTGAATGTGTCTATGACAAATTTGTTAAAACTAAAGAGGAGGTTGCTGATTATCGTACCAAGTACAGTGGTGTTCGTCCAGACGACCTGAAACATGGAGAATCTTTTGAAGTTGTTCAGAAAGCGGTTGCTGATATGATTAATGGTAGAATACTAGTTGGGCATGCTTTACATAATGATTTGAAAGTTTTGCATCTCTCTCACCCTCCTCAAATGATCCGAGACACCTCAAGATTCAAACCATTTAGGAAAATTGTTAATGGGCGTATCCCATCTTTAAAGAAGTTGACAGCAGAAATTCTGGGAGTCACTATTCAGAGTGGTGAGCACAGTTCTGCTGAAGATGCAAAGGCTGCCATGCAACTTTACAACTTGTACCAAAAGGAATGGGAAAATTACAAAATTGAAAAGAAATGTATGTTATCATTTTGGAAGTGTAACACTTATGTTCAAATTTATTTGGGGAACTAACATTGATTATTGACTTCTATCTTCAACCTCTATTCTGTTTCAGTACGCAGAAGAAGAAATGCAGTTGCTGCTGCATTGGGACTTCCAAAGGAGAAGAAAGACAAGCCTGTGAAGCACACTAAGGACAAGAATCCAGCCAACAACCAACTAAAATCTCTCTTACTTGATGAATTTGCTGCATTTTGATTGTTAAATTTACTACGTACATGCCTATGTTAAAACTGTTGGTTGTTTTTGAAAATTATGATTATTATAAAAATCGTGCTAATAAAATGCCTCAATGTTTCAACCTGCTATGTTTTTTAAATCATGACGGTGCTCATCATGCTGTTTAAACCGACCGTCGGTGGCGGTTGTGAGTCCGCATCCGGGTCCGGTTGGAGTGAGCAGCCCGTGCAACACCGATCTGTCAACACCGTTCCTTTGTCACTCGAAATAGCGCGGGTGGCGTTAAAATTGAATGAGGAAATCTATTTTAATTTTGATGAATATGTTACCAGGTTTCTCAGTGTAGAAATTGATGGTTGAGTGAGAACTGTTTTAACTGTTTTGCGAGGGGGAGTTGGCTGGCTGGCAGCGAAATTTGTCATACTGGACGCCTCCGAAAACGCAGACGAAATCGAAGACGGCGTAGACAGCCTGAAAGAACCAGAAAACAACGTGGTGTTCGTGCGTGGTTGTGGTGTGGGTTTTGTGGTTAAAGTTTGTTGAGACTTTTAAAACGATGGAGACCGGAAAAATGGAAACAATCAAAGCGGCGAAGGATATTAAGGCCGATACGGATGAACCTACAGTTCCCGAGATAAATGGTATTCTATTTCCGGATAAGAAATCTGCTTTCCTCCGCCAAATCAAGAACCGAGAAGTGCGGAACAAAGTGTATAACAAAGCCAAGAGGAATAAAAACAAGGTATTCACTTTCGATTGGTATTATTAGCATTGGACCTTACTTAACATCTAATCTTTGAGTAGGTGCACACTCTTGTAGCACTCGTTGTCTTGCTTCTGTCTCTGATGTGTGTTGCTTGAAGGGGTGTTGAGGTAATGTCTGTATTGTCACCCTATTTCCCGGATTAGCAGGAGAGATGTTTTGGGGATACATTAACTTAGACTCTTTCTTTGTTGCGTGTGCTGACTGAACTTCTTATTTTTTTATTTGCCATTCTAGAGGAAGAAGGTCAAGAGGCAGAAGCGGGAGGAACGTGGAGAACCTAAAGGTATACCCCACACTATTGAATCGTTGAGGATCCCGGATGAAACTACTGTCAACATCACTGATGACAAGAAGGCAGAGACAGAGAAGGACCTGGAATTAGATGAATTCAGCAAATATTTCAATCGGGATATTGAACCCAAAGTTCTCATCACATATGCTGACAATCCACTAAGGGTAACTATTTTTTTACCTCTACCAGCGTATTGTCTTATATATGCTGCATCTGTTTGGTTTCCCTTACAAATTTTCTTGTAAATTTTGTTTTAAAATTTTTAGAAAACTCGTATCTTTGGTAATGAACTTTCAAGAATGATTCCCAACTCACATTGTTTGCTCCGTAATCGATCCGGAGTGAAGAAGGTGGTTAAGAACGCTATTGAAGAAGGTTACACAGATGTTCTCATTGTGAATGAAGACATGAGGAAACCAAGTATCCTTTAACTAAGTTTAGTTGTAGCAGTTGTAGTTGGCATTTTGAAAAACACTGCACATTCTTCTAGTGTTTGTTATTGACATGGTACTAGTAGTGTCTTCCTTAACCATAAACTTTCAGATGGTCTTCTTGTTATTCATTTACCTGAGGGTCCTACAGCACACTTCCGCCTGAGCAATGTAAAAATTACTACAGAAATGAAGGTATTTTGCTTTTCCTGCTTTGATGTCATTACCATGTTCAGGCACCCTAATGATGTAAAATTTTTGTTTCTCAGAGAAGTCATAAAAGTATAACAACTCATAGGCCTGAAGTTATACTAAATAACTTTACAACACGCCTGGGTCTGACTGTTAGCCGAATGTTGGCGTCCCTGTTCCATTATGACCCTGAGTTCAAGGGCCGTCGTGCTGTTACTTTCCACAATCAGAGAGACTACATCTTCTTTAGGCATCACAGGTTTGTCCAGTTTTGATTCTATGCGTTGTTGGTCACTTCAATCATCTTTGTTATCTTTAACCTCGCCTGAATTTTGCGCATCTTGTTTTCTAGGTACGAATTCAAGAACGAGAAAAGAGTTGCTCTACGAGAAATGGGACCAAGATTTACTCTTAAATTGAGATCGTTGCAGCGCGGCACCTTTGACACTAAGACGGGTGATTATGAATGGACAAGTGAAGGGCGCAGGCATGAAATTGAAACAAGCCGTCGTAAATTTTTCTTGTAAATGAAGCCTGTGTATTATTTTTCTGGGTTACGTGTATTCTATACATATGGAATAGAGATTAAACAAATGACAGTTCCAAATCTTTATTTCTTTTGATCCTTAATTTACAATTATTTTAATGTCCCGAAATGAGGGAAAAATGTAACACAAATAAACAGATGACTGGGATTTAAAATTCAACTTCGCCCTGTAGGGCAGTTATTGGGTGGGATTAGAATTTATCAACGAGTTGTAAAATATGCTGCTGTTCCATGTCCCTCCATTCTTTGTCACCTGCATCCCCCAGGTTTCCAGCATATTCTGTAACAAATGATGTTAGTGAAAACCCATACTTTGCACAGTGACTGCCGAGCGGTATTGTTCCCGATGATACCTCGCATAACATGACGTATGGTCTTGACTGATTTGCCTCTCAAGTTCAGAATCTGCGTCACTCTTTGCTTGACTGAGGCGGCACCACCGGTGCAGGCCTCTAATAGGATGTAGTCAACCAGCTGTAAGGTAAATAGGCCACCATCCAATCTCTGCAAGTAATTTGCATCTTCTTCATCTGAATCTTCTCCTTCTCCGAGATCCTATTTCAAACATTCATAAACACATTAATGTGCAGTAGGGTAGTGTGCATTTCATGGCATCCCAAAGAACATACTCTCCGTTCATCCTCAATCTGTTGATCCACTTGTTCAACTTTCTCCAAGTATTTGAAGTGGAGCTCCATGAGCCTATCGACTTTCTCGTGGTCATTTTCTGTAAACTTATTGAGAAGCCTTTGCCGCTGGGGACCACGGCAATTTCTGAGCATAGAAGCAATAATTGAGACCACATGTTCTGAAACACGAAACAGTCAATATGATTAGTATATTTAACTGTCCTTCAATATGAAAATAAGTAAATAAAAAAATGTGAGTATGCATGAAGATTAGGCAGAGCTAAGAGAAAAATGTTTTCTTACCTTCATGTTCTTCTGTGGTTAAAATTCGTTTTCTATTTTTCTTGGGGGTTTTCATGAAGAGAGGAAAAATGGTACGTAGACCAAGTATATCTACAAACTTATTGCAGTTTTCTTTACCATCTGGACCAGACATTGCATGATCAAGGACTTTCAATGATCCATTTCGAGACAGTTTTTTTTCCCTGAAATGACAGATGAAAAGAATTCCAACGTGCAAAAATAAACTCCAAGTACTCAGTTTTGAATATTTTACCTAAGCATCAGGTTCATTAACTGAAGACCCTCTCCACGCAGAAACCGCTCACGATTGGGGGCATACATGAGAGCAGAGCAGAGACAGTTAAACAGGTTTTCCATCATCTCGTGTTCTTCACTTGAGGAGGGATCATGGCGCTTATAGAACTGGCAGAAGAAAACAAAGGGGGCAAAATAAAAGTAAAAGTGTACGTTGTTGTATTAGATAAATAACATATTACAATTATTTATAACAACTTACAGCAAGCTGCTGTAGAATAACATCAATACCATCCATATCACCTATCATTTGTCGATTTTCTGGTGTATTCTGTAAGAGTATTGATAAAATTTCACTTGCATAGAGCTTGTTATTGTCAAAAGGAGCTTTTACTCTCAATCTTCGCATTAACCACTGCATTAGTCCCTGCTTGGCCAAATCAGGACAAACTTCAGGTCGCAGCTCTGTGATATTCTCAAAGACAGCTGGAACAAGAAAGACAGGACAAAATTTAGAAACATGTGAAATCAACAACAAAGGAAAATGTTTGGTGAAATGCAAGTCACATACCAAGGGTGTTATGAATTCCATCACTTTCCTCTTTTACTGAATCATCGAGACGTTCTAGATTTTGAACCAAGAGCGGGCATATTTGTTGGGAAATCAGGGCTTCCATTAAAGCATCCGCTCCCTCTTTACTTTCATGTAGAATGTCCACATCTGACAGTTCCTATTTCAAAGAAAATAAGAAATTTTTTTAAACGATTGTCCACGTTTTATTGAATGGAATACAAAATGGTGCAATACCTGAAGTAAGTCAACAACAGCTACAGCGATGTCAGTATTTTCATGGGAGAGGAGTTCTAGTAAAGATGGTATAGCATTGAGCTCAACCATGAGTGGATATAAATCTGGTACTGTTGCTAGAGCATGGAGCTCTGCAATACAGTCATTCAGTTCAAATTCTGACTCCATGAACCTAGAAAAATATACAACTATAGATATACTGGATACCATAACAAGTAGAAAAAAGAGAGTACAAACAATCACACACTTTTCAGGCATTTCTGGAAACTTTATTCTCATTTCTTGATTTTTCAGAGCCTTTTTTTCAAAATTAAGAATCATTCTCTTCATAGCTGCTTCATCTAACACTTCACTCTGAAAGAATGTAAAAATTATAGTACGGGAGTTATGTGATCAAATATATGAAGTAGACATCAGTCAATCATAGTAATGAAACATACTTCGGTATTTTCAACACTGTCTACTATCTGCTGAACCTTCTCTCTTTCTTCCTCCTCTGCTTTTTTGGCAGCTGCAGCCATTTGCTCTATTTCTTGCTTCATTCTTTCAAGCTTAGCTTTCTGTTCTCGCTCTCTGTCCCTTGAGCTGACACTGCTGCTAGAATGGGTTCTCCTCTGCTTGCGATGTCTTTCAATCTCCACTTCTTCCTCATCATCGTCTCGATCTCCCCCATCTGTTCTTTTGGGGGTTGGCGCAGGCTAAAAGACAAGGAATTAGAAATACCTTTCAGAATTCTCACCATAAAAAGTATTTATTAAAGAAAAAACAAGAAACGCTTAGAATATTTAATCGGAAATGTGGGATGAGGAACGTCATCGATTGATTCAGGACCCAACCTTGTATGAAAGCAGCTCCCCTATGTCCATCCCGGAGCTGTTTGCAATCACCACTTCTGGAAACCCGGTCACACAAAAGGGATTCTAACCTTCAAACCCACCAACCCACAACAAACAACAACAACCCTCAGAAATCGATCTTCGCGTCCCACAAGTTCACCAACCTGCAGCACAAGAAAATAAATAAGAACAGTTTCAACGTGTTTGCAGCGGACTCTTCTTATTTTAAGCCGCAAATTTGAGCATTAATAACGACTTTGTTTTTCCTAAATTTAACTTACCTAAGGGGCCGGTATTTTACGTTTTCTACCTGGACTGGACTGGACAGTCCGAAGTGTTAAGAAATGTTGTTTTGGAGAAGGCACTTTTTTCCAGATTCTGCTAGCAGAAAGCATTGAAGTGCGCCGAGGCGACTGTCATGACTGATATGACTTCTGTTTTTTGGTGAATTTTACGAGATGTTTTGTTTACAAACTTAAATTCCAAGCCGCCCGAATACATCGTCTGACCGGTAGGATTCGTGTCGTGGCTGGTGCACGCGGTGCACGTTTCGCATTCATAATTGAAATAATGGCAGTGTGTGTAGATTGCTGCCAGAGCCAAATTCATAGCAATACCTACACCAGTCCCAGAAGCGCTTGTTAAGTACAGATAATTGGGTCTCTAGTAAAGTGAATTAAACACCTGCTATAGTTATCACGTGAGTTCTTCTGCAATGCCTGCACCCGTGATATGGTGTGTTGACATGGTGCTAGTGTTTTTTCTATAGAGTGCTTCAGTAACAGAACATTTGTTTCCAAATTTACTCTGATGAACTGAAAGTTGGGGGCTGTATAATCAATTACTGTGCTCATACCAGTTGTTCAAGTATTGAGCTAAACACTTTATTTTCTGTTGGAGATTGCATTGGAACCTAACCTCTTGAACCAAATAGTAAACGCAACTCTTAATTTCAAGGCAGCGTTTTTATATTTTCAGGCACTGTGACCTTGCAAAGCAGTTGCACATCTTTCACATGTGGACAAAAGAAGAAATCTCCACTCTGCATTACAAGAAGACTGAAGCACCAATTTTCCTCAGATGGGTGAGTTCTAAGGAGTCTTTTTAATATTGGCTGTGGCCATGACAATCTTTACAATCTTCTTTTATTATTGAGCCATAATTCCTCCCTAAGCAGCTATTTTAAAGTTTTTAGTTTCAACTTTATATTAGGTGACCTGGTATAAAGACAAGTACGGTTTTTTATGTGTCAATGATCTTAACAATAGCGACATTTGCTTCAGTTTTCAGAGACAGTTTGCAGTTTAATGAGTGGGTTTGCCGATGCTGGCAACAAATTACTCTCCACGTTTCAAAGCATACCCGCTCATTCTCTCTCTTTCTCTCTCCTCTTTCAGACTGTTGGTAGCATCTCTTTTCAGCTGCCGTCTGTCAGCTCTATTGTCATGTTTATGCTTGGCGGACTCCTACGGGCTCCCGGCTCACAAGGCGCTTCCCCCACCAGCTCCCGTCGCGCGCGTCACATGTCCTCGTGACGGCGCCCCCCCCCCCCCCCCTCTATCTCTCTCCGTCTCTCTCCTCCGTCCGGCCCCTTTGCTTCCCCGTAGTCTCATATTTATGTGGGCATCCTCGTCATGTGCATCTCTCCGCCTCTGTGTCTGTGCACGGACCGGAGCTGCTGCAGCACAGCTGCCTCCGCCGCTGCGCCGAGGCCCCGGCCGACGCCGCTGACGTCGCTGACGCTGACAGGGCCCACGGTGCGCCTGCTACCGGGTTTTCTCGACTCCTTCCCCCTTTATCGGTATCATGCGGGGTGTTTGCGTTCCCAGACCCCACCCGACCCACCCCTCCTCCTTCTCTCTCGCTCTCCTGCGCCCCCCTGGGTCGACCAGCCGGCCGGCCGGTCCCGTCCCGTCCCGGCGTCATGGTGTGTGTGTTTTTCAGTCGGCGCTGAAGGGAGGGGGAAAGGGAAGGGCGGCCGCCATGGCGGCGGTGACTTGGTGTCGCCGCGGCGCGCGCTGCGGAAAACGAGTATCAGGCGTGCGATCCGACGCGCCTCGCGCCCCAGTCCACGCGGGGCGCCTGGGCGGCCTGGGCCCACCCCCGCCGGCCCCGTCCCCGCCCCCGGACCCGCCCCCGGATCCACCCCCGCTGACGGGCAGCGCCAGCAGGCCGGCCCACGCTGCCGCTTTCAGCGCTTCCCGAGGGCGAAAGGTACCGCATCACATCGCGTCCCGGCGCATCGCCTGCAGGCATCGTGTCTCCGCATCGCACCTCATCAGCCACTGCCTGCCATTCCTGCACGTTATTTCTCTTTCTTTTGGTTTTTGCTCGCGCTCTCTCCTGTATCTTCTCTTTCTGTATCTGGCAGTCAGCTCGACGTGCTCAGGTTGCGTATGGAGCGGTGTCTTGACTAACACCTTTTGCCTTGTGTTTGTGTGTGAATGTATGCTGTTGCTGTTTTACACCCTATATATGTAACGATTGGGATGTGGTTTGGATTCCCTTTGTGCGGTGTTTTTCGGTATCTCTAAAAATGAAAACGTAGTTAAAATTATTGATTTCTGTTCCTCTTAATATTCAGATATAAAGTTTAATCAAGGTCTAGAGTTTCGACTTAACGTTTGAAGTACTTACAATATTTATGCTGTAGAAATGCCCGTTTAATTAAAACTTTTGGGAAGCACACGGTTTTTGAAATCCCTTTGCGTTTCCCTTCGTCTAACCCCGTCTCCAGTCTACGGTGTTTATGGAATGTCATGTAGTGCATGTCCTTTTGCCTCGGCTCGTGGACAGCGGTCTCCGATCAGTACACTAACCGCGTTTTCTGACAGTTCCCTGGCAGTCGGCTGTCGGCTCCGGTACATCGGGTTTTAAAGTCGCCCGCGCCGTCCTACAACATGCGTGCCATATCCTTGTATCGATCCACTTTCGCTGCCCTACTGTCCTGTCCACTCCCTGTGCGATAGGGACGGTGGGCCACGGCCGGCCACCTGTGTGGGCCACCTATTTGGGCCACCTGTGCTGTGCTGTGGGATCTCGTCACGCACGTGGCTAGTGCCGGCTCTACTGCTGGCCTGGGCTCATCAGATCTGCCCATCACAACTTCAACTTTCATCTTCCCCACCCCATTTTTTTTGGCGAAAAAGAATAATAATAATACATGGTTTCGTTTGTACTTTTTTTTCTTTTTTCACTGGCACGCGACTCTCGCGCGGAGAGGCGGAGTAAATCTCACGATGTTTCACTGACGAGGGTATTGATCAGACATTATTGGGGGGAGGGGAGGGGGGCGGCCGGCGAGTGCGCGGCAGTCGGTAACAACTGTAACGAGGGGGCGGCGGGGGGCGGCGCCTGACCCTTACTGCGGCACGCGGCGCCGCCGCCTCTGTTGCACATCGTGCCGCCCGCCGCAAAGGGGACCCGACGACTCCCCCGTCTCGCCGCCCCGCCGCCCCGCCGCCCCGCCGCACGTGATGCAGCTCCTCTTGGCGCCCCCACGGCCGCGCTGCCGGCGCTGCCGCGGTGCGCCCCGCCGCCAGCCCCACTAACCCTTCTGTCCAGGTCTAATGGCACGGGGCCCGCCCGGCGTTGTGCTACCACGGTTTGAGTGCGGCATGTTGCATCTGTCCGGTTCTTTTGATTCTCTAACGTTTTGTTTTTCATTGTAGTCTCCGCGAGGAGTCGCCTGCTGCATGTGGCGCCCGAAGACCCCCCCCCCCCCCACCCCTAACGACACTAACCCAGCCACTCCCCGGCGCGCGGCCTGACCACCGCAACAACACCATGAATAAGGGACAAGCAGCGCGGGGGGGCGGACGCGGGCGGGCGGACGCGGCGCGCTCGATTTCGGCCGCCCCGACCGACGACCCAGCCCCGCCTCGCCCTCGCTCTCGTTTCACCTTTTCGTGGATTGTTCTGTGGACGGGACAGACAATATAAGGAGGCGTATTTTAGAGGGGAGGGGGAGGAGTGGCAAGGCGCACGCCCCTAAAGAAAAAAGGGCCAGCCCCCTCAAGTGTTTCTCCAGAGGGTTGTGCCGGTTCTGCCGGTTGTGTTTGTGAGGGCTCCCCGGCCGTCGAGGGCGCCTCTGATTGGGTTATTGGTGGCGCTGATAGCCTTGCTGCTCCTCCTCGGGCGGTACTCCCCCCCCCCTCTCCTGACAGCCTCGCCCCCGCCGCCCACGAGACCCTCACCCTCATCCCCTTCGTCTCTCCCCCGCAGTGCTGAAGATGCTGGCTGCCATGGAGCAGACGCCCAACTCGAGCCGCGACCCCGTGGAGGACTTCCTGACGACGGGCAGGACGGGCCGGCGGAACGCCATGGCCGACATCCTGGGCGAGCACGCCGCCACGGGCAGCGGCGACCTCAGCGAGCGCATGGAGGGCCTCAGCACCGACCAGATGGGTGAGTGGCTATCGTTATCGGGGAGGGCGCCGTCGGCGGCCGTCAGCGCGGGGGTCGTGCCGGCGCCGCGCCCACGCCGGCCACGATAACGGAAACTGCGACAAAGGGTTCCGGATCGGGCGGTCAGGCCGAGCGCCCGTTGCCCGACTGCGTTCGAAAGCTTTGCCCGACCCGTAGGCTCGGTCTGAGTTACGTCCGGGCAAAACTTTCGGGCGCAGTCGGGCAGCGCGCGCCCGGCCTGACCGCCGGGATTCGGAACTCTGAACAGCGACCTCTGCGTCGAGCGCGCCCGCGCGCCTGCAGACTCCGGGGTAGGCCAGCCCGCACGACGCGCGTGCACCCCGGGACTCGGGGTTTGCCTATGCGGTGGACACCAGGGCAGGGCCGGCGGGTAGAGTTCCTAAGTGGGCGGGCGAGCCTAACCCGGTTCGTCTTCTGTCTCCCTTGCACATTGACGCCCTTGAGTGCGAGCGAGGCGGGAGACGGGCGAAACCCGGCTAGCCCGCCCGATTCGGAACTCTGCCGGCGGGGCGAGGCGCGCAGGACAGACGACACAGCGTGTGCGTACGGTGTACGCTGTCCGTCCCGCTGCCGCCCGCCTGGGCCTCCGCCGGGGGTGCAGGGCCCGAGGCAGGGCCTCGTGTAACGCGGTGCCTGGGCCGTGGGCCTCGGCCAACACCCCCGCGAGGCCCCGCGAAGCCCCGCGAAGCCCCGCGAGCCCCGCGAGCCCCGGCGCAGCCGGCCGGGTGATTAGGTCGCGGAGATACGAACGCCGCCGCGGTGCGCCGCCGGGCACAGAGCGGCTGACGACCGGGGCGCGCCCGCGGAGGAGGCGCTGCGTGGGACTCCCGGCCCGGCCTTGGCGGCCCGCCCTGCTGGGCTGCGCGCGTCGCTAGCGGCGCTGGCGCTGACCTATCCCCTCGATGGCAGTGTGGGTGTATATACCATCCTGGTTCTGGTGTATCGCCGCAAGGCCGAACCCGTTCTGGTCAGTGTTAGCGGCGGCGCCCGACTCGGGGCGCCCGCTGGTTAGGCAAACCCCCAACCTTTACACGCAGCCGTGTGGTGCGGGCCGGCCTGCCCCGGCGCCCGCAGGCGTTCGGCGGCTGAAGAGCACACGGGCCGCGAGCAGCGGCCGCGGCGAGTGCGGCGCGCGTGCGGTGCGCGTGCCAGTGCATGAGTGCCAGTGCCGTGCATTGGGGGCGCCGCATTCCGCCGCACGGCGGCCCAGCCAGCGACGTCACTGCCGAAACAGCTTGCTCTAAGGTGTTTGTACTGTTGCAGGGCCGGGCCCATCCACCTCGGGCGCAGGCGGCCAAGGGGACGCCCAGAAGGCGGGGGCACCTCCGGCGGCGGGCGCCGGCGCCACCAAGGAGGCCGGCAGATGAGCGAGCCTCGGCCCGCCTCGGCCGCCTCTGGTCCGGGCCGACCGCCTCACCTCTCCACGCCGGACGTGTCGCCAGGAGAGCGCCGTCGAGGACCGCGATGACGCGCCGGCCACCGCCGGTCACCGAGGGCCGCCGCCGTGGAGCACGCCGCCGCCCTGGAGACTCGCCGCCGAGGCCCCGAGCCTCCCCTGCAGCCGCGGCCGGGGCACGGCCTTCGGCACGGCGCGCCGTACTCTGACTCTTGACATCACGTCGCCATGACACTTCCGGAGGCAAATGCTGGCCGGCGGCTTTGGGCTGGTTTTGCGTTTGGCCGGATTTAGCCGCTGAAGCTGCTGCAGTTAGTGTACATTGCACAGCCTAACTCTAGCTAGTATTACATTCTTCGAGGTGCCCCGAGGCCGAGACGTGGCGTTTGTAGCGCGGCCTCGACGGGAGGGTTGGCCGTCGAACAACTATTTTTCTTGTCTGGAGAACGGCTGGCTTGTGATCGTTCCGGGATTCGTTATTCGCAAGAGCCACGTTGTTATTTTTAGAAATAAGTGGGGAGGAGGAATTGTATAGAGAGGAAGGAGACAAAAAGAGGCGATGGGAAGAAGGTTGAAGGTGAGGAGGTACTCCCCCGGGAGTGGCTCTGGCACAGTGGCTGAACATGACGGCAGCCGATTGTGACTCTGCCACGCACGCTGCACCCACCTCGTCACGGTGTTTAGCTGTAATGTTACCGCACCGCACTGGAACGTCTAGTCGATGTTCGACTGTTCGCGCAGGTGAGGCTTCCTGAAGGTACTCCTCGAGGGATTTCTGTCGTGGCCTAGCGGATCAGGTAAATCTCTCTTGATTACCGTCAGGGGTCTTTACCTCGTTTGTTTTTTGTAACTGAACCCTGTTTTTTTGTACCTATCGTTATATTACTCTCGAATCCCCAGTGATATTATGTAATCTCGCGTCACTCTTCTCTAAGACATTGTGGCCGTTTAGTGGTAGAACTCGGAAGGACTGTGATTGTTTAATTATTACTAATTATTATGTATTGTTTTTTCTTCTTCTATTTTCCTCCTGTTTATTGTTGAACTGCTTATGTGTTGCTTGCGCAATCGGTCTCGCAGAGAAGTCTGCAACTCTCGGCTGGATCTCCTTAAGATTACGGCGCGACAGTCTGATTTTTTAAATTATGTTTCTGTAGTGACGAAATGTCACTACCCTTGCCATGTAGAGTATACCATGTATATCATGTGCTTAGAGATAGAGTGAAACGTGGGCCCATGTGTATTGAGCGACATTGCTTTCAACAGCCGCATTTGTTGCGAGTAATTAGTGTTAGCATAAAATCCGGTTCTAAGCCAAAATCCTATGTTTTTATTTGTTGTACTATTTTAGTAAGTCTCGTGTGTGATTTCTGTCAATTTATCCAGTGGAAACCGCTATGTTTTGTGTCAAGTTTACGCCCTTTTAACGGACGCCAACGCCCCAGGCCCTCTCTCTTTGCATCACAGTCAAACGTGTAATTGTGTGGCTCTTTGTCACATCGACCTGATCAAACAGACATGTAGAACAAATCTCATATTTTTTTAGCATTTTGTACAAGGACGCATCATCCTAATTTTATTTTCCTCAAAGATACTTTTATTCTGGCTCGCTACTTGCCAATCATATCTCCGCGATTTCTGTTTCTATAGTAGCGCGCATGATTACTGAACATAGAGTTTGACCTTTGGGATTACTTTTTCTGTCATCACAGTAATGAGTGAGTGAGAGAGGGAGGGAGGGTAGTTATATTTGTAAGTCAGTACAAAGAACAATAAGTAAAGAATGGACTTTTACATCACTTTAAGCCAACAAAGCTACTTGTAGGGTTAAATGGGCCAGTCAACCTACCTCTTAGTAAATTGATCTTGTGGGACTAACTAGATTGGAGGCCTTGAGACGTCATCGTGTCAATGATAGTTTTTCACGATAGTGAATTTTTTTGTTTTGTATTTGGACATGTACTGTAACAGTATCTTACAAATAAACTACGTTTTCGTATCACAGCCAGTTGATTTTGTACATTCTTTTTTTACTTCTCTCACTCAGAGCTGGCCTTGCCGACACCGATTATTCTTTTGTCTGCGTGAGAGACTGTACGCGGTATGGCATGATCCGGGTCAGACAAATACGTGAGACACCTCTTCAGAAAGTCTACCACTTCATTAAAGCCTTTCACGGTACAGAATGCCAAATTAAGAATTGTAAACGGAGCCATTTTTCACGCTTAATGCAATTTTTCGAACACTAAACACTATGTATGCGAAAATGCGATGATTTCACGAAAGCAGACCTTATAAGGACGTCACGCTCTTGAGGGGGAGGGGGGGCTGCCGAGTTCGCCTGACGGTCCTGTCTTAAATGCAGGGAAGGTTAGGTTAGCCCTGTGAAAGCAAGAGGGGAGGGGGGGGGGGAGTAAAAATTGGTACGAAAAGCGTGACGTTATTTGTGAATGGCCCCTTATTGTTTCAAACGGGGCGGGTACAGGCATCGTATTTGAGGCATGCGCGTGCGTTCACTGATAAAAGAAGAGGAGGACGGATGAAGTAGGAGGGGGGGGGGGGGCGGACCCGGTCCCGAGCGAGCCGGCAAATGCCGGGCAGACGCCGGCAGCCGGCCCGAGTAGTATACGTACCAGAGTCCACGGAGTCGGCGGCAGTCACAAAATAGACCCTATCGGCGTCAGATCTCCACAGCAGCCGTCATGGGTAAGGCGGGGTGTGAGGAGTTGAGCGGCACCAAGTATAAACCGGAGGGCGTTCTGCTCCTCAGCGCGGCTTTGTTGCACTTTGTTGTGGAAAGGCAACCGACGGGAAATGTAAATAACAACACACACACATACACACGCACTGCGAAATTTTCTGAGCGATGTCGCATCGGATCTCCAGTTTGTCAGTGACCGAAGGGCGACGGATTCTTCGGCCATAGTGCGATTTGTTAGGTCAGTGTCTTTCTCGTCGTACCCCCGCGAGTTTGTTCGTTGAAAGGCGCGCGACGGGGCGGTTCCGTGCCGCCGCGCTGCCAGAGGGCCGTCCCGGCCGGGCCACCGCCCACCCCTCCCCACCTGGTGTTTACACCCGGCTTAGATTATCTGCCCACGGTCACGCCCCGAACTCTTCTTTAAACGAATTCTGCTCTACTTTTGTTTCACATAAACAACGGCGCCAAGGTCTTGTATTATTTAATATTTGTTCGTGCTTCTCCAACAAACGCAACGCTCGGTGTCCGTTACCAATGCTAAGAATACACACGATGTCCTTGTTGCATCGGACCGGAACCGACCCCCTGCGTGTGGGACTGTTGCATCGGCGTGTCGTGCAGGTCGAGTGGCGTTGACGGTGTTGTTGGCGGCGCTGTCGGCGATGGCCGCCGGGCAGGAGGACGGCGGCAGCCGCGCCCCGCCCACGGTATCCATCAAGGCGGGGAGCTTGTCCGGGACGTGGCTGTCGGCCAGGAACGGCCGTGACATCGCCGCCTTCAACGGGATCCCGTATGCGGCACCCCCCGTCGGCAAGCTGCGCTTCAAGGTGAGCATGGCAGCGGCCCTGCGCCCTCCTCCCTCTCTCAGCCACCGTCCGGGGTTCATCTGTGTGCGATGTCACTTCGCGTGTTACAGGCAGCGCAGCCGGCGGAGCCGTGGACCGGTGTTCGGCAGGCGGTGCAGCCGGCCTCCAAGTGCATCCAGAGGGACGTGTACCTCCACGAGAAGGAGGTCTCCGGCTCGGAGGACTGCCTGTACATCAACGTGTATGTGCCGGAGGTACGCCGGCGCCCGCGACGCCTCTGCAGAACCTGTTCCGCCCACTTTATTTCTAGCGAGGTTCGTCCTCGCGTGACCTTCCTCCTTGCCGCTTGCCCCGTCCTCAGGACGTGTCCCGGCCGGAGCCGCTGCCGGTGCTGTTCTGGATCCACGGCGGAGGCTGGCTGTCCGGGACGGGCAGCCTGTACACCCCGGAGTACCTGCTCGAGAAGGACGTCGTCCTGGTCACCTTCAACTACCGGCTGGGACCGCTCGGTACGTGCACGGCCTGCGCAGGTTCTGATACTGGCACGTGTCTTTCCTCTCATTAATATTATTTATAATTTTTTTACCAGGTTTCCTGAGCACGGGCGACGATGTCATCCCCGGTAACAACGGCCTCAAGGACATGGTGTTCGCGCTCCGCTGGGTGCGGGACAACATCCGCGCGTTCGGCGGCAACCCGGACAGCGTCACCATCTTCGGCCAGAGCGCGGGCGGCGCCTCCACGCACCTGCTCACGCTGTCCCCGCTCTCCAAAGGTCCGTGCGATCTGCGCTGCCGGGCTGCTGCGCTGCCGGGCTGCTGCGCTGCCGGGCTGCTGCGCTGCCGGGCTGCTGCGCTGCCGGGCTGCTGCGCTGCCGGGCTGCTGCGCTGCCGGGCTGCCGCGCTGCCGGGCTGCTGCGCTGCCGGGCTGCTGCGCTGCCGGGCTGCCGGGGATACTCTGGACTTCGCTACCCCCCGTCGGGACGATAGCGCCTCTCTCGGTCGGGGTATCGCCCCTCTCTGCCGCACGCTTACGAACGATCTCTCATTCACGCTGCCCGGCCCGCCCGGCGTCACCGCTTCCGACCGGCTTCCGGACTGCAGCCTGATTGCAGACCGCGGGTCGGGCTTGCCGGGCTGCCCAAACACGGGGTTTAGGCGGGGAGGCTCAATTTCCGGCCTGTCTCTGCCCTGTCCGCAGGCCTGTTCCACCGCGCCCTGGCCATGAGCGGGAACGCGTTCGCGCCCTGGGCGTTCCAGTCGCCGGCCCTGGCTAAGAGCAAGGCCCGGGTGCTGGCCCAGCACACCGGCTGCCCGGAGGCGCCCAGCGACGCGCTACTGCGCTGCCTGCGCTCCAAGGCGCCCGAGGACATCGTGAGCGTGGACGAGCGCTTCATACAGTGGGACATCCACCCGCACATGCCGTTCAGGTGCACCGTCGAGGTCGGCGGCGACGAGCCGTTCATGGACCTGCACCCTCGCGACGCGTACGGCGCCGGCTACCTCCACGACGAGGTGCCCTTCATGACGGGCCTCACGGCCCAGGACGGCGCCATATTCTGTGCCGGTGAGTCCTCTCCTCCCGTCCCGTCCCTGTCAGACTGTGCCTGTCCGGGCCGTGTCCACGAGGGCTCCACCTCCTCACTGCATGCCACTGCATGCCGGCAGCCATGTTCAGCAACACGACCATGCTGCGCGAGCTGGACCAGGACTTCACCGAGCTGTCCAGCATGATGCACGGCTTCGACCACTACCCCGAGCTCATGCGCCGGGAGACGTTCGACCGGGTCCGCCAGTTCTACTTTGGCGACGGCAGCATCGACGAGAACGCAGCCTTTAATCTCATTGAGGTGAGACTGATGGTTTGGTCACTGCTCTGGCGGCTCTCATGACACACACTCTCTCTCTCTTTCTCTCTCTCTCTTGCTTTCTCTCTCTCTTGCTTTCTCTCTCTCTTGCTTTCTCTCTCTCTCCCTCCCTCTTGATCTCCCTTTCTCTCGCTCTCTCTCTCTCACTCTCTTGCTCTCTCTTGCTCTCTCTCTCACTCTCTTGCTCTCTCTCTCTTGCTCTCTCTCTCACTCTCTTGCTCTCTCTCTTGCTCTCTCTCTCACTTTCTTGCCCTCTCTCTTGCTCTCTCTCTCACTTTCTTGCTCTCTCTCTCACTTTCTTGCTCTCTCTCTCACTTTCTTGCTCTCTCTCTCTCTCTCTCGTTTTTGCACGTTCTCTTGATCTCTCTCTCTCTCTCTCCATTGCGCTCTCCTTGTTTCACTTTGTCTCTCCCGCCTGCCTGCTGCTACACGCGCTGTGCCTCGTCTTGCAGATGTACACGGACTCCTTGTTCCTGTACCCGACGACCGAGGTGATCAAGATCGTCAAGAGGTACACCAAGGCCCCCGTCTTCTTCTACCTGTTTGCGCACCTGAGTCAGAGCCACAGGAGCTTCACCACACTCTTCGGTGCGCCTTCGGCTGACTATGGTGAGTAGTGAGAGGATGAAGTGAAGCTAGGGGGGAGGTGCCTGGGGAGGGGGGGAGGGGTAGGCAATGCTTGGTACGGGCGTCGTGGGGGTTGGCCTACCCTGGCGGCCGACAGGCGCCTCCCACAAAATTTATTTAAGAAGAATGGAAGTACACCAGTATTGGGGAAGTGGGCAGCGTTCGCGAAGCTGTCCAAGGAGCTGTCGACCGCAAGGCCGTCCGCTGACTTGTTCGGCAACCGACCCACGATCACTGGCATTGGCAGTGAACCCCGCAAACTCACTACTGTTCCCGCCTCGCAGGCGTCTGCCACTCGGACGACTTGATGTACGTGTTCCCGATGACTTTCCTCCCCGGCGAGTTGGCCACGGACGACGTCCACGTGTCGCGCAAGTACATCGAGTACATCGTCCACTTCGCGCGCACCGGGTGAGTGAGCGCGTCCGTGTAAAGCGGGCGCGGGGTGGCGAGCGGCCTGGCTCTGTGGCGACCCGCCTTCACACTCGTCGTCTTCCGTTTGTCAGGAGGCCGACGCCGGACAAGACATGGCAAGAGGTGGCGCACCCCGACGCGGCCGAGTACATGCACATCGGCTCCCCCGGCGACATCCAGATCCGCGCCAACCTGGCCGCCAAGCGAATGAAGCTTTGGTCCGAGGTGCCGATCCGTATCGGCAGGGTGACCGTCGCCCACGACGAGCTGTGAGCGTCGCCCACGGCGAGCTGCGAGCGTGGTGGGGCGCGGGAGGACAAGACTGACCAACGCCCAGCACTAGCTCGGGGCGCTTCAAAAAATATGGCTGTGCTGCAAAGGATGAAACTCTTGTTTAGAGTTATTTTTCAATACATTTCATGGATCAAGACGCTGAATAAAACCTCACGTTACACGTGTTCGGACTATTTTTCGGGTATACCCCGTCCCGGCGTCCCGCATACAACACCTCTCTTCCTTGCTTCCTCTCCCCGTGCAAGGCCGCAGGTTTACCACTCCCTTTCACCGCGACAGCCCAGGCGGCAGGGCGTGGCGGAGGTAAACGGATGTACGTAGCGTGTAATTCGCGTCATGTCGTCTCCCATCACATTGGCGCGTGACATTCCCTGCCGTCAGCCAATCCTCTTCGCGCCTCCTCCCCCCCTCCCCCTCCCCTCTCCCCGCCCCTGGCCCCTGCAGACCTCAGACCTCTCTGCCGCCGCCGCCGCCGCCCGAGCCGCCCCACATCGTCGTCGTGACTCCGTAGACGCGGCAGTCAGACGAGAATTGGGAACGTCAGGCCGCGGATCCGCGGAGAAAAGGAGGGGGCCACCAAAGTACAGTGAAAGCGTTTTTGCGTTTCGCCGGCGGGAGACACCTTTCGAGCGGCGCGACGCGGCGGCAGGGAGCGACGGAGCGGACCTCGACGGGCACCCGGGGAGGCGCGAGTTCTGAGCAACGCGCGTCCCGCCCGTGACAGATAGGTGCTCCGCTTTTGAGCGGCGCCACTCCTCTTTCGTCGCTCTATTCCGTTTCTTCTAGGCCGAAATCTCCCGATGGCTGTGCAGGGCGTCGTCGCGCCGCAACGCGGCGTGGAGGCGGGAGCGCAGCGGTACAGTCCTTGTGCTTCACTCATTACCAGATGAGTCCCATCCCTTGGCTGTCCGCGAGAGAGACGGAGAGTGCGCGCAGCGGGGAGGGCGGGAGAGAGAAAGAGCGAACTTGTTGCAAACGAAAGTGTGAAATTAATTTTAAAACTTATAATTGTAGAAGTTTTGACTCCGTAACTTATATACGGCGCGCGGAGGGGTCGGGCGCGGGCTGGGGCGGCCCCGCACCGGCGGCCCGGCAGGAGTACTAAAGGGCGACGCGACAGCCCTGGCCGGCCCTGGCCGGCCCTGGCGACAGCGCACCGCGCCGGACCGGTGCCGCCACTATTTTCTTGCGTTCCGCCGGGAATATACGCGGGACGAAAACAAAAAAAAATGCCTCGTCTCTCTGAGTGCGAAACGAGTTACATTTCGCTGGGTGTAATTCCTCTCTTGGTTTACGAATCGTGATAATTACCGATGGGCAGACCCGGCGCGGTCCGGCCGGGGCAGGCTGGGCTGGGCAAATTCTCTGACGGCGCGGCATCTGCCCCGGCAGCACCGGCCCAGCGCAGCCCTGCCGCAAACAAAATCGTTAATTAGCTTTTCGGTTCCGCCATACTTTCATTTAATCTCGGGCATAGTTTTAATAATGGAGATACAGCTGATGGAAGTTTGGTCGGACGCGCAGCAGCGCAGCAGTCGGCCTGCCACAGCGCAGCGGCGCGGGGCCACCGCCGGCCTCACCCATCGCTCACTCCTCTTCAGGTCCGAGAAATATGGCAGCCACGCCCAGCCAGCGGCACACGCCTCGGGGAGCAGAGGGAAACAGTGGCAGCGGGAGCCCCTGCTTGGTAGGCAACTCGGACTGTCGCGTGCGCGCGTGTCGTGCGGGCTGGCCTACCCCGGCGTTCGCAGGCGCTCCCGGCAGCCCCGCCCGCAGTCACACCGCAGCGCGCGCCAAGGGGTGGTTAACTTGTGTAGTACCCTGTTCACCCCTTCCTGTAGCACCATAATACCACCCAGTAATACCGTTGTACACGAATTTTTGACCGTGTAATACCGTTGTCATACCTGTAATACTTAGTAGCCGAAACATAATGCTGTAGTACTTATTAGAGCTGTAGTACACACCGGCTCGCCAAGTGAACCACCCCTTGGCGCGTGCAGTATTTAGATGACAGCCGCTCGCTTCAATGCCGTGTCAAAAGAATGACTCCAGACGGACAATATTATTACTGAGACAGATGGTTTTTTTGTTCATAGTCACCACAGTATTGTCCATCTGGAGTTACGGGCTGGCCTATGGACGCAGAGAATCGTCCACAGCCACGCACAAAACTGCCCATAAGACTTTTACCGTGCAGGTAAAGGGAGGATGCGATATACGATTCCCTCCTTTGCAAATGAAAGGTCTCCCCCCTGCCTCCCTCCCCCCTTCCCTCGTGGTTGGGGCGAGCGGACGGCCGGCCGGTCCTCTGCGTGATATTGCTCAAGTTTGTAGAGTTCCGGGGAGAAAAGGCGAGGAATGGCTGCATGGACAGTTTCCGGGCGGGGCCCCTCAGACTGGGACTGGCTGGCCGCCGCTGCCGCCGCTCGGCTAACAGGCCCGGGCTCTGGCCGGCTCATGGGCACCGCCCGGCACCGCCATGCACCACCGAGGCACGCCACGGCATGTGTGGCACCCGACCCGTCGGGGCGGAGCGGAGCGGGACGGGACGGGAAGGCGTGCAAATATGTCTCGCCTCCCAGAAAAGACAATCTCATATATTCCCTAGCTTCCGTGCGCGCAGCACACAACACCCCCGACGCCGCCGCTGCCCAGACATGGGATATGAGAGTGAGTGGGAGAGAGGGGGAGAGAGGCTTGTTTGCCGGAGGGGCAGAAGAAGCGAGCTTCACGATTAGTCAACATCTGTTATTTTCGAGCCCGCACGGAGAGCTTCCTCGAGGCTCGCAGACGACAGAGCAGCTTGGCAGCGGCTCGCCGGTCCCGACGCCTCGCCGTGAGCCGTCCTGGCGCTGTGTCCAGGACTGCGGCGGCCGCCGGCCATCCCCGGCCGCCGCGCCGACCAGATCGGCACTTGTCCCGTGTTTGATGCGCAGGCGGCCCCTTTCTCTGCTCGAGTCCGACTCAAAGGGAAGGGAGAGAGTGAGGAGCGCGCGCCCCGCCTGACCCTCCGGCCTCCGGGGGCCCGGCAGCGGCGGCGGCAGCCGGGCCGGGCTCAGATCCGAGTGGCGCTGGAGTGGTCCACGGCCGCCGCCCCCCGCAGCGTGAGATGCGAGTCGACGATATGACGGCATGGTAGTGGCGGCGGCGGGAGAGCGGCGGGGGCGGAGGGTGCGGGATTTGGAAAAGCATGGCGCTCGGTGTGTGAAGAAGTGTTTCGTTTTATTGCTGGCATAAAAGGCGGGCGCCTGACGCCCCGTCCTTCCTCTATTCCTCCCTCCCCCCTCTCTCTCTGTCTCTCTCTTGCCTCTCTCTCAGTGTCGCCAAACTACGCCCCCCCCCCCCGCCCCCTGTCGCCGAGTAGTGGCGCGCTGGGGCCGCCGTCTTCCGCCGCCTCGTTCAGAGCCGCCGCGCCGCCGCCGCCGCCATGGACACCGAAACCGCCTACGACAATGGCGCAGAAGCAGCCGCCCCATCCGCGACTCGCTGCGGGGCTGCGGTACGGCGGAGTGCAATGACTGCAGGGTTTGCGGCTGATTTGTGGCGGTGCACCCCCCGACGTGGAGGTGCACCGCAACGTGAAGGTGGTGGAGACACCCAGTGCTGCCGCATGGAGGACAAGAAAGACCTCCCCCCCTCCCCCCACAGTGAAGCAGCCGCAGCACCGCGCCCCTCTCATACGTGCTGCCAACCCCCGCGCCCCCGTCCCCTCCGAGCCCCTCCCCCGGGCGCGTCTTCGAGATGAAATGCTGTGGTAGGGAGAGGGATGAACCACTTCGCGCGCGACTCGGTGTATATATATCGGTTTTGCGATGTTTTACCGCCGTGGCACTGATCTCGCGGGTGGGTGATGGGGACGGGGGCGGGGTTGGGGGTCGCCGTCGTCGTGGGTGGTCGCTCTGCGTCCGCGCGCGGGCGGCGGCGTCTTGTGGCAGCGCCGCGCCGCCTCTCGCTGATTGAAAACGTGCTGGCTCCGGCGCGGGATGGAGTAGTGGCGGCGCGGCGGCGGCTCCGGGTCGCCGGGAGGAACCGGAAACGAACGACGGTTTGGGCTTGGCTCTGGCTGCCGCCGCTGCCGCCGCGGGCCGCACGGATCTCCTCCCCGGGATGAGGTCGACGTCGACGTTGTGGCTGTGCCCACCAATCACGCTGCAGCGGCAGGAGACACACTCCGGGGCGGGGAGTAAACAGGCACGGGGACCACGCTGCTGGCTGCGGGGGGCCGCGGGCCGCGCCGAGGCGGGACTCGCAAAAACTGACGCACTCAAATTTTCATCAAACTTTTGTCGGCATTGTGCATGATGCATGAAAGTCCCTGGAAACGCTGTAAAAATATGTATCGCCACCTTACGACAATCCTCTGACCAAATCTAAAATACGAAAAGATTGTCTTAGACGTTGCCGAGTGACCTATCGTCACCTATTTTCTTTTTTAGATCGGACGGACAGAAAATTGTGTTTCACTGGTTTCACCTTACTGTCTTTCACGATACTGTGACGATTCACTCGCCACGTGACGACACACGGGTGGCCGTCGCAGAAATCGCTATTTGACCAACAAATTTTACAGTGCAGCCCCTCTGGTCGACTCCTCGAGCTGGCCTAACCTTGAGCGAAGGGCAGGTATTTAAGGGCATCCCGGCGAGGTGCACGGGCGAGGGAGAGACGGACGCGCGGCGAGAGGTGCGCGGCGCTCAGCTTCCGGGAGCTTGGGGGGGGGGGGGGGCACACGGGATGGAAGTCGTGCACTCCTTTGCATCCTCCTTACACTTCCGAATCAAGATTCGCCGGCGGAGCGCCCTATTTCAGCACTCCGACACTCGGAGAGCCGGGGCGGGCGGGATAGTTTCGATAGGAACGGGGTCATGCAGAGATGAAGGGGGCGTTGAGGGACAAGGGGCCGCTGCAGCAGCGGACCGCGCCTGCGCCGCCCGCGCCGCCCGCCCACTCTGTCTGCGGAACGTCCCCATGCAAAACACTAGTCGGGGCGAGCACTCGCAGTGCCTCTCCGCCCCGGCCTGGCCCGGCCCGGCCCGGCCCGGCCCGGCAGCGATCGCGAGTTTATGTCATGCTCGCCGCGGATATGTGGCACTGGCTATGCGGGCCGAGCTGGCAGCGCTGGCAGCCTACACAGCACACTGTGTTTCCCTCCGCCGAAGCCGACGTCGCGGCGTCCTCGTCCTCTCCTCCTCCGTCGAGGTCACGGCGGCGGCGGCGGCGGCGGGGCGCGGGGGCGCTAAGGACGCAGACACCACGCGGCGCGTCGCCGACCCAAAAAGAGAATAGCTCTGCGCTCGCGCCCATTTTCATAATTAAAACGATGCAAATTGAGATGAACTGTTCCAATTCCAAACGGAACTTCTCCTGGCCGGGGAGGAGGAGGGGCGGGGGTGCGAGGAGGAGCGATCGAATTTATATTCCATTCTTTTCACCCACTCCGGCGCGCGGGGTGCGCGCTGCTGGACCAACCGTCCCGTTGGCGGCCGCCGGGGTGCCCCGGTGCCTTTGAAGTCAAGAGATTCCAGCAGGGGAAGGAAAAGAAAAGGAAGGGGAGGGAATGACTCAGCAGCGGCGGCCCGGCAGCGGCGGCCCGGCAGCGGCGGCCAGCGCCGGCCAGGCAAAGCCAACAGGAACGGCAGGCAGCAGGGTTTGTGATCCTGGCGCCATCCCCACGGGCGGGTCGCAGCGGCGCAGCGGCTGAGCGGCGCAGCAGTAGGACCGTGTGCCGGACACGGCCCCGGTGCGTTAACACGGGGGGCCGGGCCGAGCTCCGAGGGCCCGACACTCCGAGGCCGCGCGGTTCATCCACAGCAGCGCCGCGGGGCGAGCGGTAATGAGAGTTCGGATCCAGTCGCGCCGCGTCGCGCCGCTCCGCCGCCCCGCCAGCAGACGAAGGAATGGCTGGCTGCGTCGTCCTGGAATGACGACCTTCGGAGGCGGTGGCGCGGGGGGTGGGCAGAGCCGCTGCTATCATTTACATGGGCTAACGAAAAGAAGGTTGAGTCGTTCGGACTCGAACCGAATCCACGGCTGCGAAGAGGGGAGGGGGGCGGGTGGTGTGGTAGTGGTGCAGAGCGGACAAGCAGAAGAGGGGCGGATTGGCTTTGCCGCTCGGCGGGAGACAAGGGGACGAGTCGGGCGCTTTAAATGAAAGGAATAAGGGCGAAAAAAACACAGAGACCCAGAAAAGAAGGGAAAAGACTGAAGAAAAGGGAGGCTAACATACCACAGCGGCGGGGCCGAGGGCGCTGCCGGGCTGGCCCGTGCCGTCACCCTGGTGACATTGCGAAGAATTAGCGTCGAACCAGTCCGCGCCGCCCTTCGCCCCGCCCCGTCCCGCCCCGGGGCCCTGCTTCCAGGCGCCCCCGACGCGCCGCCGCACCGCCGCGTTCCCTCGCCACATCCCGCTCTGGCTGGATTCCAGCGCTGCGGCCGGCCGAGGCGACGGGGGCGGTGGGGCGGCGGGCGGCGGGGGCTGCGGGGCAGCGTAGTACGCGCCGGACTTCTTGCACAACGAGGATCGACTTCGACCGGCAGAAAGAAAAACAGGCAGCGGTGCAAAGAAGGGGCGTGGCGGGGGCAGGGCAATCACAAATCTAGTCGTGGCCCGCGGCGGTCGCCTGGCCCCTCCCGGCACACCTCGCCGTCGTCACGATCATATTCTGCCGCGGGCGAGACGGCGGCGGCGACGGCGGCGGCGAGGACGGCGCGGCGGCACTCCCCTCCCGCCGGACGCGGAGCGGCCCCGGTCCGTCCGGAAGAGAAATGTGTGCGGTGAGAGGCGTGTCCATAACACTCCCCCGCGGAGGGGAGCGCGCCGTCCCTCATATTCGCTGCCCGAGAGTTATGCTCCTCAAGGACTCGACTTATATTGTCGTTCACGCAGCGCGCCCCGCGGGCCCCTCCCCGCAGCCCGTGGGCTTGGCCTCCATCACACAGTCGAGTGAACCGCCACCCGCGTCCCAGGCCGCGCCCCAGCGGTGAGGCACGGCGCGGCGTGGGCGGCTGCCTCGACGGCGGGGGGCATGACCGGGATCGGGGCAGCCCCCGGGCGGGGAGGTCTGGCAGCCCGGGAGTCCTATTGAAATTGTTTTCCGCCGCGGAGGAGCACATTTTTCCTCCTTCACTCTCCGCCGAGCCAGCGTCGGCGTCGCCGTCGTCGCCCTCCTCGCGATTCAGGGTTGGTAGTGGCTGACCCCCCGGGGAGTGTCTAGTCCACGCATTCTTTTGCCGGGGGGCCTGGCCCGGGGCCTGGCCCGGGGCAGTCTGTTGTGCGCCAGCAGCGGCCGCCAGCAGAGCGCCAGCCGCTCGCCAAGGACCAGGACGACCCGCCAGGACCCCCTGCATGCTCGGCGCAGCACTATTCCCCCGCGGTGCGTTGATCTGCGAGTCGAGTCCAAAAGCAGTGTTTCTCTGTGTGAGTGTGTGTGCTCCGGTGTGTGTGTGTGTGTGTGTGTGTCCGGTGTGTGTGTGTGTGTGTGTGTGCGCGCGTGAGCGTGCGTGCGTGTGTGCCCGAGGCCCTGAGAGAAGGCCCCCCCGAGGCCTGACGGACGGACTGGATCTCTGCCCGACGGCCGCGTCGACATCCCCCCCCCCTCACACTCTGCCCATCCGGTGGCGCTGGCCGGCGACGGCGGGGTCTCCGGCCGGGGACTCGCATCCCCGCCTCCCGGCCTCGGGGACATTTGTTTCCCGGCCCTTTTCACAGCAGGCCTTTTCCGTTCGTTTGACAGGAGTGATAAAAGCTATAAAGTTGAATTATGCTGTTAACGGGATCGTAAAAGGGGGGCGGACGAGGCGGGAGGAGGAGGGGAGGGCGTGGGGAAAGGGGGTACGGACTGACGTGAGTGGAAAGCGGAGGGGCCGGGACGGCGGACTGGCGGAAGGGGTCGAATGAGCGGCGGCGTCGGCGGCCCCAAGGAGGTCGTCGGGAGGGTCCCGGGGGAGCGGAGAGCCGCGGACGGTACGCGCGCACCTAGCCGGCACCACCAGCGCCGCACCCACGCCGCGGCCACACCACACCCCCACGCCGCGCAGTTGACAAGTTGGTGAAGTTGATCTGCATCGGGGCACGGCCCGACCCGACCCGACCCGACCCGACCCGACCCGACCCGCCCGGCCCGATACCCAAGTGCAAGTGGGCCACGGAGGAGGGGTAGCGATCGGCACCCTCCTCGCGGCAGCGGATGAAAATGTGCGTGCGTGTGCGCAGCGTGTGAGCGTGCGTGTGCCCGCCTGTGTGCGGAGTTGAGAGATGAGCCTGTGTGTGGGCGGTGCGCGCTGTGTGCATGCGAGAAGCTGTGAATCCAAGAGCACATCAAACTACAGTTTGAGTCAGTTTGGCAACTGCTTTTTTCTCCCCTCTCCTGGTTACCCCTAGCCCACACTCCCCCACCCCTTCTCTCTCTCCCCGTATCTCTCTCTCTCTTTCCCTCTTGCTCCCCTGCAAGGCTGGGAAAGGGGGAGGGGCGGTATTTCTCTCACCCCCAGCTCCACATTTGTCACTTAGCCCCAACGGTTGCAGGAGCAGAGGAACTTCCCCTTCCGTTGTTTCAGCGCCGGACTGGCCGGGCGCCGCGGGCAGCCGCGGGTACACGCCCGGAGCCCCGGAGTCCGTCGCCCGGAGGCCACACCCGCCGCAGCCGCCTCACCCCCACGCTCCTCCGCCCGGATCCCAGCGCTCGCCCGCGTTCCGCACGACTTTGTTTTCCCGTTTACTCCGTATTCCCACAGGCAGCCGGTAACGGCAGCGGGCGAGTGGCCTCGTCTCATACCGCACGTGGGCCGCCGGGCCCCGCTTCTGCGTAACAAGCTGTGAGCAGCGCAGTATCACGACATAATGACACGCGCCGGTGTGTGCCGCTGCAGCGCTGCCTCCGCCGCTGCCTCGAGGAGGGCGCCTGGCCGCCCGTCCCCCCAGGCAGCCTACAGCCCGAGAGGCAGCCTCCCATGCTAGATTGAGTCGTCGAGGGCATTGCTGGGCTTGTGCCTTCATTCCGCGGCGGCAGCGGCTGCCCGCGCGGATACCTTCTGCGGCACGAACAGCCGCCGCACCGCCGCCGCCGACTCACCGCACTACACTTTCAATTTTCCTGAAAGGGGCGGGAAAAGTGGCGTCGTTTTCATGTTTGTTCTGCTCCAGGCCGGCGGGGGAGGAGGGGAGGGGTGGTGCCAAGGGGTGGCGGCGCTATCTGTCCTCCCCCCCCCCCCGTCTCTCTCTCTCTCTCTCTCTCTCTCTCTCTCTCTCTCTCTCTCTCTCTACTCCTTGGGAAGCAGGCCATTGAAATGAATATTCGGCAGACTGGCCCCCTCCCCCCTCCGCCATGCACGGGCCGGGGGCGGCAGCGGCGGCGGTGGGTTGGGCTGGGCGGGGTGTGGTTAGGCGGTGTTGGCTGTTGGGCCGTGTTGGCGGCAGACGAGCCCGCCAGGCCCCGGCAGGGCGGTGGGCTGCTGCTCTTATTTCGCCGCATAACTTAAATGAAATACGCGGAATAGCCTCCAGGTGTATGCAAAGATATTGCTATCCGAGCGGAGTGGTGTGGCGCTGCGCGGAGCTGCGCGGCGCTGCGTGGCGTCGGGGCGCCGGGCCGGGCACGGCCCGCGGTGTCGGAGGTGTCGGCGGTGTCGGCGGCTCGGGCCGCGGACTTCACCACGTTTGGCGGGGTACGGATTCCCTCTCGCGGTCTCAAGTAGGTTAAAAAACAACATGACACGAAAAAAATATTTAAAAATTACTAGCGTTGCGTACAGATGTGTAAACTCACTTATCAAAGAGAATGAAATTCGAAATTTACAATTTTCAAAATTCAAAAATACCGCGGTCGCAGTTGTTGGCTGCCTCGCTGCCTCGTCTTTTCGGCGGATCTCCCCAATCAGTCGTCCACGTCAAACCTAACATTTTTCGGTTTAAAACTGCCAATTTTCGGGGAGTTTGCGGGACGCGAAGACGCTCAAGGTAACGGCGCGGAGATCCCTGCCGGAAGGCTGTCTTTCCACCGCGGCGGGCGCGGCGCGGCGCCGGGCTGGAGCTGGAGCAGGAGCCGCCTCGTTCCGCCCACCGCTGCTCACCTCGCGGCGCCGCCCGCCCCGTGTGTGTACACTCAGTACACTGCGTACACACACACGAACCGCCGAGATCAATTTCTCGAAAGGGTATTGTTACGATTACTGGCCGTGTTTGGCCAAGGCGTGTGTGTTCGTGTGTGCGGGTGCGGCACACGTAGGACTATAGAAATTGGAATGGGAGGAAAAGGGGGGTAGGGGTGCAGCGCAGCGCCCCCCCCCCCCCCTGCGGGGGAGGAGTTGAGGAACCGAGAACCTTTCTCTTCGCCCGGCAGGTGAGGTGAGGGGTGGGAGTCGAGGGGGTGGGGGCAGGTATGAGAAAAGAAGGTGGTGTGGAGAGTGAGAGTGGCGGCAGGCCCGGCGCCATGTGAAAGGGTTGAGCTCGGTACACGGGCGGTGTTGGGGCGAGGCGAGGCTGGGGCCGTGCCGCTGCCGCCGCTGCCGCCGCTGCCGCCGCTGCCGCCGCTGCCGCCGCTGCCGCCGCTGCCGCCGCCCGCCCCGCCGCCCCGTACCGTTCCGCGCCGCGATGCCGAGTGGATGATATTGCTCATAAGTTGTCGTGGACGTGAGGAGCATGAAGACGCCCACAGGAGTGGCTTTGGTGCGTGCGGCGGGCGGGGCCCGGTCGGCGGGGCGGGGCGGGGTGTTGTTACTCGGCCGTGTGCCCGTGCACGCATTAGCGGCCGTACTCCCCGGTCCCTTCCGCGCGACGCCTTCCCTGAGATTAAATATGTTATGAAGCGGGGAAGCCGTCAGGCCGGGATGGCAAGGGCCCTTGCCGCGCAGCCAGCGAAGTACGTTAGGAATGCGGGAGGCATCTTTTCTAGAATCTTTATAGCCGTCATGATGGTGACCGCCGAGGGGTACCTTGTTATTGCACACCCCGGAAAAACTAGGAAGCAGTGGCTCAGTTGTATCCTAGACTTATTTATAAAGGGGAGGTCCCTTGTGCAGATAAAAGGGGGGCCTTAACCCACATTCCGCTCCCCCCCCCCCCCCCCCCAAAAAAAAGGGTTTCTAGGAAGTCTTGTCGGACAGAGCAATGTATGCACTGCTTGCTGCCAATGCCAATGTGGCTTGTGCGGGCTTGTGGCCGCATGGGGACGTGGGTTCAAAACTTCGTTCAAATTCTTCACGTGACTTGGGGGACAGAGAGTAAAGTATACCATCGGTATGGCTGTCTGAGCGGCCTAGTGAAGCACCCTTAAGGGTTCCTCTATTCCCGCGATTCCAACACCGAAAATGAGCAAATGGTTCGAGACCGTGATCAAAGATGAGGTAATGCCTAACCGTTCCCATTTCCCCCCGTTTTTGGGATCTACAGGACCCTAAGAAAATCACAAAATTCCCGATTCCCCCCCCCCCCAAAATTTTCAGACAATGTAAAAGTTTTCCAAAACTTTCAAATTTTCCAATGGTTTTTTTTTAAATCCAAAATACGGCTCAAGATCAACCCGGCCGCCAGCCGCCAGCCACCTCTCCGTCATCGGACGGCTCCCGACCCTCCCGTCCCGGCCGGGCGGCCCTAACCCCACAGTGTCACGTGCGCCTTGCCGGTCCGACGCGGCACGCTGCGGCGTCGCTGCAGGGGTTGGCGCCGCGCGGCACGCAGCCCGGCAGCGCCGCTTCCCAGCAGCCCCGTCCCGCCCCGTCCCCCGAGTGAAATATACCTCCCTTTCCCAATGAACTCCGACATCTTACGCTTAATACGGGGATTTACTGCGGGCCCGGCCACGCCCCGCCACGTCGCTCCACGCGCCGCCACGCACCGCATTTCGTGTACCCGGGGGCGTTTACAGAGCGAATGTAGGACATGGGCGTCACAAGCTGCCATGCAGACGCGGACTAACTTTTTACTCGTTCTTTGCTAGTACTATCTCACGTAGAAGGGAGCAGAACGGGTGTTGCGCTCGCCCAGTCCGTTAAGGCCCACTTTTATCTCGAAAACCACGCATAACGTACGGATGTTCTGGTGATGCTGTTCGTATCGGACTGTGATGTAGTTTTGACAGCGTAAAAAAAATATGAAAAACGAAAAAATGATGTTTTTTTTTCTCTGGGACAGTATGGGCGCTAGAGCGGGCGTGAACGAGGCGCCACTGGCGGCCAACAATCGACTCTGCCGTGGTGTTCGACAATAGAGGATACGCGGCAGGGGCACGATAAAATGTTAGGAAAAGGTCGGAAAACAAATTCTACCTGACAATAGTTCTACCTGATATCAATGACATCATAAATTTGTTCAATGTTTTTTTTTTACCTGGAAATTGGGTTTAAGAGTTAAAGAACGAGTCCCTCCCTGAACTCAGGGACTCTTCATGGCTGTCTTGCTGCTCATACCGTCGAAAACCGTCACACTTTTCCAAAATATGTGCAAGAAAAAATGCTTCACCGATTATCCTCCCCCCCCCCCACGAGGTCGTCTCGGATGTTCAATCAATCGCCTCTAAAGAATTCCCAGCCGGAGGAATAATAAGCTCATCAGCTGACGGGGGCTCCGGGGCCTTCGGGGCTCCGCGGTGACGTGTTCACGGCCCTCTCCACACGCGCTGTAATTACGTTGCCGTCCGCGTGAAAGCCACCTGACTGTCGGAGAGCCCGGCGGACCCAGCCGGCCAACCTGAGGCAGGCCCCTTAATGAAATTGGCCGGCGAACAAGTCTGGGACGGAAAATAAGGTTATTGCCGGCCTTGGGCAACAAGGCCCCGCCGAGGCATTGCCTCGTGTAACAAGTGGATCTGTCGCGGCCGCCTCGCGGCTCCTATCGGGCCCCTCGGCCCCCTCGGCCGCGCCGGCGGTGGTGCACCGCCCCGACCGCCCCGCCAGACGCACTCGCGAAGACTCTTACAGTGTCTTAATACTCTTAATATTATTTATGTCCTGCCAGCCCTCTCTCCGAGCCCCCCTCGCCGAGCCCTTCGACCCCCGCGGCCCTCCCGTCTCGTGCCGCGCCATAAACTTTGGCACACGGTTTTTATTTTTTGGCCAGACTTGCGGCTCGCAGCGGGGCAGCAGGAGCTGTGCTGCTGCCATGTCTGCCTCTGCGTGCTCTGCGCCGCAGGAGAACCGCCCGCAGCAGCGCCCCGCTGCGCACCCATCCCCGAAAACCTCCCGGCTCTCCTATCGGGAGGCCTCCGCGCGCTCGAAACGAAGAAAACAGGGAGAGGGTGCCCTGCGGAGCCTCCGGGGCCTGCGGTGCCTGCGGTGGTGGCCGTGGTCCTCACTGCAACGGCATAAGGGCCCTACGGCGATCCCTATATGGGGAGGCGGCGCGGGGCGTGGCCGGGCGTGGCCGGGCGTCGCGGGTGCTAAGGAATCTGAGAGCAAAGTTTTTCGAGAACAAAAGTAGGAGCGACGACGAGTGGTGTCGGACGAGTGAGTGAGTGTAAGAGAGAGAGAAAGAGAGAGAGAGAGAGAGAGAGAGAGAGAGAGAGAGAGAGAGAGAGAGAGAGAGAGAGGGGGGGGGGGGGATAGGCAGGACAGGAGGAGAAAGTTAACAGAAGGAGCAAGTTCATTCATGTGCTTTCGCCAAAGTTACACGGAAGATGTGAGAGAGGGAGCAGGGCCCGCAGGGCCGGCCTGGTCTCGCGTCGCGGCGGCACAAGCAGAGGGGCCGCGTGGCCGCGCTCAGCCGATGTGAGTTATCAATTGTGACGCGCGGCTGGATTCACACCGCGGTCGGTCGCTTTGGTCTCGTGTTGTTTCGCGTTGGGTCGTAGCCGGACGCCGCGGTTCTTCTCCGCGGCCGGTCCGGTGGGTCGTGTTCGCACCGACCGGACCGTGTGTGGTGTGACCGGACTCTCCAGAAAGGGTCGAATGGGGTTTGTTTGTCGCGAGGTGGGAGCGGAGGGAAAAGCGCCGCCATCTCGCAGTCCCTTCCTCCAAGCCCTGCTTCTCCCCCCCCCCCCCCTTTCTCTTTCGGGGCTAAAAGGGATGCCGGGACGAAATTGGAAAAGAGCGAAGCTGCTGGCTAAGCTGGCCGCCAGCCAGAAATATTATACAAGACTATGAGCTGCATCGCTTACACGGCCATGACGTAAAAATATCACCGACGCGCCACGGCCACTGCTTTTCCTCGGATTGCTGTGTTTTCGTGCTTAGCTTAGTGAACACTCGATACGTTCTGCTGTCGCCGTGCCGGAGAGTTCCCTGGCGGAGGCAAGCTGGAAGAGAGAAAGGGGGGGGGGGGATTCCGAGTTTGTTGTCGTGCCAAGAAAGGCAGGATAGGCCATTGCAGTTCGAAATGAAGGTGACAATCACAATTTTCGTAACTTACTGTACATTTATTTTCATCGTAGTCTCATAACTTCCATAATGACACAGACTGAGTATCAAATTAATATAAACATTTAACATTGGTACTTGTTACAAAATCACAAGGTAGTATTCAATAATCCTACAAATTCTTTTCATGACCTAATAGAGCAATTTATACACTTTATTATTTATGTACAATAATTATAATCTGGCAATATTTGGTGAATATTTACAGAAAAAAACATTCATAATATCCTGTATGACAAACATGGGGGGTGTATGCTAATGACCTTATCTAAATCATACGTTTATTGTCCGGTTGTAACCAAACGGGATGTACAATAATATAATTGTTACGCATGCCAACTTACCACTGATTTGGCTAAGGAACACATCATTTTTGACTAAATTATATTTCTCTCCGACTTGAATGATACTGTTCTCTGAAAATATTTATCAGTTATTCTTTGGTATCGAGTTCTGGTTTTTCACATGCTAATCATGTATAGGACTAAGAAACCTTAAAATGCAACCAGATGCAAACCTCAGGAAAATAACCCAGTAGGGTGTGACTCGCATTCTGAACCTACTGTTTGGAACTACAACTTCATCAGGGCATCAGTTCCAACAGGCTGTGAAATAGATACGAAATGCAGTGATTGGTTTAAAGAGGATATCAACCGACGCAGCTGTTCGCTGAACCAAGTACTCCCGACGTATGATATCTAATTACCGTCTCGCAACTTTAAATGCCTCACGTGCAACCAGCAATGTGGGTTTTGGACGTTTGAGCAAACTCAGGCGTGACGCAGACATTGCCGCCGTCTAAATAACTCCAACCCAGAACACCTCGAGCTCAGTGTATAAGTGGCATTCGGGATATTCTAAATTGAGTGTACTTTACGTAACATACTATCCATGGCTTTAAAACACTACTAGTCCCTCATACAAAGAGAATATTTAATTTGAGCGTTGTCGAATCAAGACACGTGAGATCAGTCCACAATCCAATAAGACATTAACAAAAAGAAAACGGACAAATGCAGAAACAAAACATATGGCAAATTATTTTAAGTAACTTTTTATTCGTTGATGGCCTTACTTTTCATACTAATACAAAACTAGTCATTGACGGAGGCATAGAAAGAGCCAGGCCTTTCTCTTCAGAATAGCACAGCCGTAATGAAGAAGATGAACAAATCTAACATTTTTTTACCATCGCGAAAAACGGCGTTCTGCACTGCAGGTCATACATTCAAAATTTGATTTCTAAGATATACTTCTGAAACCACACCTCTTGTTTTGTGGCATATATAGTATTTTAGAAAAATAGATTAGGAAACAGAATTAACTGGTATCTATATCCATAACAAATCGCAATAAATGTTTAAACCATTTCACAAAGGCATTATTTAAATTTTCTTGGGGACAGTGATCCATATGACAGGTTATCAGATCAAAACCATGATTGCACATTAAAACGTTAATTACGCGGTTTAAATGGACTGAATAACGAACAAGAACAAGGACAAAAACTCTCGTCTTAAATGTTCTCGTGAGCAGTGGCCCATATCATCGTCATAGTACTAATCACATTTTCTCAACTCTTCCACGCACAGATACACACACTCATTCAGACTGACATCAACAGCAGCGCCAGCGATCGGTAGCATGACATGAGACCGACGCGACGACCGTTGGGCGTTTACGTTACTTTACATGAAATCACAGTCAACAGTTCACCACGTGCCGGCGTCCTTCCGAGCCCCACGTGGCGCGGCGGCGCGAGGCTAGGCCGGGTGCCGCTAGCGCTGCGCCGCGCAGCGCTCCGCTCAGAACTTGGTGTCCCTGTAGATGCGGGGTGGCGGCACGTCCTGCGCCGTCAGCATGGGCTGCGGCGGCGTCACCTGCAACACGAGGCGGCCCTTCAGCAACCTGCGGCACGCAGCCAAATCCGCGACCCGAACGTGAATGCCGACTCTGGACGACGCGGGATCGGGGCAGGATTGCAATTGTAAAGAAAAAGAAAGTGAAAGAAGAAAAGGTCGAGTTGGAAAGATGGTTAGTTATCCAGGATGAGGTTAGTCGTTGAGAGGTCATTTACCGACAACAAGGGGGCACGCTCGCTACCCGCGTCAGACGGGTCGGGGCTGCTGCAAGAGCCGTTCGAGTTGGCACTGCTGTGGCTGGTTGCAGTGGCGGTGCCTGTTTGGGACAGTGGGGGGCTACAGCGGCGAGGGGGCGTGCGCAGCGGGCTTTTCCTTCCGGGCTGGCGGAGTAAAATAACGGCAAATGAAAACAAAAGGCTGTCTGTGGAGGCGGCTGGCGACTGCCGTCAGACTGAACGGGGTCCTCACCTCGACGACGGGGTGCGGCAGGTGGTGCAGGTGGTGGGGGTTGGGGTTCCGGCGGATGGTGCCGAAGCCCTGCACCTGGCAGTGCGGCGAGGGCTGCAGCGGCTGCAGCACCCCCAGCGAGGCCTTCCCGTTGGACTGCAGCACCGGCTGCAGCGTCTGGTAGCCCGACGGGTACGCGGGCTGGTAGCTCGTCTGGTAGTCGGGCTGGTAGTCGGGCTGGTAGTCCGGCTGGTACTCGGGCTGGTAGTTGGGCTGCATCGAGGGCAGTCCTGGCTGCCCGCACGGCCCGGACGGAACCCCAAGGACCAGCCCCGCGGGGCTGACGGGGCCCACGGGGCCCACGCCCATGGCGGACGGGGACTGGTCGACGCGCAGGTTGCTGGCGAGCAGGGGCTGCATGCTGGGGGCCATGCTGGGTCCCATGGTCATGGAGGGCCCCCGCATGCGCAGCGTGCTGCTCTGGTGTAGGTACTGGAAGGCCTTCTCGTCCTCGTCCAGGTAGTCCAGGTCTGCGGACAGCAAATTCCGTGAGCGACTGCACCTCGGCCTGTGCCGGTAGGTGTTATAGAAATGGAGATGCACTCACCGGTCTTGTACGGGATGACGTCGGGGTCCTTCTCGTCGCGCTGGATCAGGTCCTCCTTCGAGTTGTCCTGCTGCGAGTCCCGGTCACTGCCGGCGTCCTGAGCGAGCTCACCCAGGCCGCGGCCCTCGCCGCAGTTGCCGCCGCCACCCCCACCGGAGGCGGAGCCACTGCCGCCCGCGCCGCCGCCTCTCCGCCGCCCACCCTGCTTCTCGTCGCTGCTGTCTCCGCGGCCACGCAGCCTCAGGATGACGACGATGACGATGGCGAGGACGACCAGGCCGCCCACGGCGCCCAGCACCGGGACCAGGATGCCGCCAAGCGGCATGGAGGCCCGCGACGCACCCGCCGTCGCTGTAACAAAGTCAGCACGGCCTTCAAGACCTCGACCTTGGCCAGTTTCCTCGTCTTCCCACACGTGACGACCCCGAACCCCGGCGCGGCCGCGGCCTCCGTAGCGGCTGCGGGGCCAAACCATGGCCGCCGTTCGCCGCGTTCCGAGGAGGTTCGGCGGGGACACCACGCCGGTGGACCGTGCAATCGCGGCTTGAAATCCACTTGAGCACAAAAGGAGTGCGGGTTCGAAAGTCGAAAGTTGGCAACTGCCCTCGACGGATCTCCCCTCCGCGCCCCGGCCGCGCCTCCGGCCTGCCCAACTTGGGGGACAAGTTCCATCTGAAGGGCCAAGCCAGGACGTCGGGGCAAAGACGAGACCCGTTCGGCCAGTTCGCTCGGTCGCTTCGATGGGAATACCGGGAATACTGAGTTTTCTTTCCCAAGTGCAACAAAGCCTCGGAGTCGGGACGCGGTGGAGTGGCTGGCCGCCCCGGCCTCCGTAACGCTTACCCCCGCGGCTCCCGCGGCTTCCCTCCGCGATCCGCGCGGCAGTCAAGTTGCGCCGCAGACTGCCAACAATCCTTTGATAATCACTCGACTGTACATCGGCCCCGGTAAAACACCGCGGCCCGGGCAAACAGTGCGCCTAATGGGAAAGACCCTCGTTAGGTGCCTGATAGGTGACCCTGGCCGGGCCTGGCAGACAGCCGGGCGAGTAGAGGGAGGGGGAGAGAGAGAGGGGGGGGGGTGTCCAAGGGATATCCAGGGGATATTCTCCCGACCCATCCGGAGCCCGGCCACCTCGGTCCGGAAGGGGAGGGGGAGGCGGGTGTTGACTGGCGGCAGCGCAGGGCACCCTGGCGCCCCGCGGATTCGCCGGGAGTTGAGTGACTTTCGTTTGTTTCCCCCTCTTCTGCCGGCGAAAGCCCAAATAAGTTGAAAGCTCAAGCGGCTGCGCTCGGAACTATTGCCGCGCCGTGAGAGGAATTCCAGGAGCATGTCGGGGCATTAATTGCAGCTGCGGGGGGTTGGGGGCGGCCGGAGGGCCGGAGTGATTCTCAGTCCCCCCCCCCCCCGCGGATCCTGAGGAGGACCCCCCGCGGACCCGGCCGCCGAAGGAGGAGGAGGAGATAATCCTCGCGTCATTCCACTTTTCCGAGAACTTCGATGAAGAAAAAGGAGAAGGGGCCGGCCATTTGAATAATAAGACTGGCAGCCGCTGTGCCGGAAGCCGGCCGGGGCTGCCGTGGCTGCCGCGGCGCTGTGCATCACCTCATCACCGGGGATTCAAGAGACAGGAAAAATTACCGCAACCCGCCCCCTGCCATTTTTTCCTCCCCTTGCCGTGCCGAAAACGAAGTTACAAAAGTGGCAAGTTTTTTTGTGTCCGTCGCACGAGGCCACAACAGTCCGGAGCTGGCAGCCGGCCGCCGGCGATGCTCACCTCCCGTGCGCGGCTGCGGCGCCTGCAGCGTGGTGGCCGCCATGCGCAGCTCGCTGGACCGGCCCTTGGCGTTGGCCGCGTACACGATGAGCGTCACGTTCCTGGCGGCGGGCAGCTGGTCCACGCGCCAGTAGGCCGTCGCGTTGGTCACGTTGCTGAGGAGGCGGTGCTCGGCGGCGTCGTACGCCTCCACCACGTAGTGGCGCGGCTGCGCGCCCGCGTACCCGGCCACGCTGCACGTCAGCGTCACGGAGCGCGACGTCGTCTGGGACAGCGAGCAGTCGGACGGCGGGTCGGGCTTGCCGGCTGCAACAGAAGAGGCCAAGAGTCAGTCGCCGCAGAGGGAAGAAACGCGGCAAAAAATGTGCAGGATACTTTGGGCGGTCCGCTTGCTTTTCCACCCTCCCTCCCTCCCTCCCTCCCTCCCTCCCTCCCTCCCTCCCTCCCTCCCTCCCTCCCCCTCCCCCTCCCTCTCTCCCTCTCTCCCTCCCCTCTCTTCCCCTTGGTTTCAACAGCAGTGCCCTAAATGGGACGACTGCTCGAGGGACCTCTGCGATGACGGTACGCACTCCGCGACGACCACATTTCGACGCATTTTCGACACTCTGCCCCGGCGTCGCGCGTCGCCGCCGCGTCAGCCCGCGTCACGCTCTGTATTGCGTTTCCGAAACTCCTCTCCGTCTCAGGTCTGGCTCCCGCCATCGCCGCGCGCCCTCCGTGCAAAAATAAAACACGTAGGGGGTCTCTGGCCTAAAGGCTTTCCAAACAAAAATGCTCCCTGATGAAAGATAAACAATATACCCACTAGCCCGACCGGCGGCGGGGAGGCAGCTGAAGCGATCGGCCGGATCCACGCAGTGTATTCCCTCCCATCTCCCTCAGACGAGGAAGAAAGTTTATTTGAGCAGTTTTCCGACCGAGTCGAAAAAACAACACGGGAGACGAATGAAAATAGCCAAAAGCGCATTCGAAAGTTTGAAATGGAACAACAAAAATAGCATCTGCGTTGCTCATCGTGTCTCTGAAACAACACACGCGTCTCTCTTTCTCCCTCTGTTTCTCTATTTCTCTCACTCTGCACACGACGGGTGCGAGCCGAGTCCCAACAAACACTGCGTCAGCTGACACTACGCCACGCTACGCCACTTCCCCGCTTTCCGTCACGAATTATTGTAACGACCCGTGTCGCAAAAATTGGATCTAATTGAGCCAGGTCGATGCTCGCGTTATTGTACTCAACCCGACGAATTCAACAAGAGAGAAAGAGAGAGAGAGAGAGAGAGAGAGAGAGAGAGAGAGAGAGAGAGAGAGAGAGAGAGAGAGAGAGAGAGTGGTGCGCGACCGGCGCGGCGTCGGTAAGGTGGCACTGGCTGAAGCGCCCGCGAAGCGTGGGGTAGGCAGCCCGCCGTACTGCGGTGCGTTCGCCGCCAGCTGCTGTCTACCTCCACGGCGCTCGCGGCTCGCAGCCGGCGGGGTGAGGCACTGTGCGGGGGCCGCCGGCAGCCAGTGCTGCTGCTGCGGCGGGAAAGGTTTCAAACTAACGCCCCGAGGCAGGCCACACAGCCCGCCGTAAAGCGGCGCTACGGCGCTACGACGCGGCGACGGCGCGCTGGCGCTGTTGGCGGGGTGGTGGCGGTGGCGGCGGCGGCTGGCGGTGGCGCGCCGCCGCTCCGTGTCCCGGCGTGAAACAAACCTCAGCCCCTTTCATTTAATACAAGTTGTGAAAGCGCCGTTACCCGTCGTCAATAAAATTCTCCGGCGCTCATTGCTGCGGGGGTGGAGGGCCCCGGCCGGTCCGGCCCCGGCCCCGGGCTCTTTCCGCCTTGTCGTGAACTGCGGCCTGTGTGTCTGTGTGTGAGACCCCGGGCCCCGCGGGCCGCCGGGGGCCCGGGCCGGGGCCGGGGAGCGTATTTACGGCCCGGGTTTGGGGCGCTCGACTCGCCCTCATTGCGACTCGTGCGCGGGGGCTGCGGGGCCTGCACCCCCGTGGGGGCTCCCGGGCGGGTGTCGGGGCCGCGGGCCACGCCGCCACCACCACCGCCGCCGCACCGCAGACCTCACACACTTCAAGAAGGTCCTTCTGGTCCTGCTGCAGCCGCCGCTGCCGCTGCTGCCGCTGCTGCCGCTGCTGCCGCTGCTGCCGCTGCGCTGCGAGCAGCCCGGGGAGTCACAACACTGGAGTGGTGCTTACGCTGCGGGGGGTGTATAACGGTGCCGGAACAAGGCCAATGAGGCGGCGCTGCCGGCGAGTGGCTTAGTCGAACGGTCATCACCGTCGGAGCGCCCGCCCCGCTAAAAGTGGCACGTTATAGGAAGGAGCGCGGCCAGAGGAGCGACATGCGGACATTTTTGTCCCCGATCCCCCCCCCCTGCCCCCGACGGGGGGCCGTTCATGAGGCGGGGGGCAGTGTAGTTGAACCACCAGTGGTTTATATCTCTCTGCCGGCTCCGTTCTGTTTTACCGCAGAGAATCTCCCGGGCGGCCCCGGCGGGCCCCGGCCTGCGCCCGGCCTGGGCCAACCAACCAACCCTTGCCGAGAGCGGCAACCCTCAGTCTGGACCCCGGCAGAGAGCGGCGGATGAGGGAAAATAACAAGAGAGGTTTCCTTAATGCCCAGCCGGGGCCCTGGCAGGCCCTCCGCCCTTAACTGAAGAGGGCCCTTTCGTACCGCAGGGCACGAGAGCGCGTAGGCACGAGGCTCAGCGGGACAACTTCCATCAAATCGCTACGCCCCGCAGGCCCGGCTACACCGAGCCCGCCGCGGCGCCCCGATGCCCGGCGTCACGCACAGCCAGCAGCCTAACTCACTGCCCTGACCGCGGCGGACTTGATTCGCGCCCGTACATATGTAATCCAGCCCGTTCTTAAGATGATGGTGGACTTTGCAGCCGGCGCCAGAGTCTGGGGGAGGGATCAGGCTGACAGCAGAATGTGTGTATGGCGCGGCGTGTGTATGTGGCTAGGGGCCGGGGCGGGGGCTGCTTGTTTGGGCAGAGGCGTCAGAGAATAGGAGCGGGCTTCGGTCGGGTATAGGAAGGCTAACACCACCTCTGTCGCCCGCACCCCCGCGCCGCGCGCCGCCTCCCCCGACGTCGTTCCGTGCCGCTCGCTCTGGCTGCAGGCCAGCTCGGGGTTAGCCGGGCCACACCACACACACACCACCACAACCACCACCACCACCACCACCACCACCACCACGCCACTTGGCTGTAGGACCTGGGAGCCGGGGGTCGGGCCGGCGCCAGGGAGGCCGGACCGGGCCGGACGGACCGGGCCGGCAGGGGCAGAGGTTTTGGCGTTGATAGCGTCCCCGCTCACACCCTCTCGCTCTCCCCGAAATGAGGAGCGCGTCAGAGGCGAGTTGTCGCCGTGCCGTGCAACATGCCCGCCCTCCCTGCTGGCCCGCCGCGATTGGCAGAGGTGGGCCGGGGAGTCTCTCGCGGCGCGGCCCTGGTTCCAATACTCACTCCCAGTGGTCAGTGAGTTCGACCGAGTCTCCGCAGGGACCCCGGGTCCCGCGGTCCGGCGGTCCCGCCTTGGCAACTGACCCCGTTTGTGTTGCCGCAGATGCTCATCCCCGAGCTCACTATAAAAGTTTCCGCATATTTTCCCAGCGCGCCACCGCAGCTCTGCGGGGGGTCCCCGAGGGTCCCCGGGGGTGCCGTGCCCGTCACTTGGCACCCGGCGGCGGCCATGCTCGACCCGCGTAGCGGTACACCGCGGGCGGGGATGGAGTCGCGGCAGTTCGCACCCCGCCACGGCGGCGGCGGCGGAGCGGCGCGAGCTGGCGATTAGCCGCCGAGAGGCACTGCGTACCGCTGCGGAGCGCTGCGGAGCACCGGGGCAGCAGGTTAGCCGGCCGGGGCTGTCGGGCCGCCTGCACCCAATCATAGCGCGCCGACCCGCACCGACGCGCACTAACGCAAGAGCATCGTAATCAATTTATCGAGGGTCGAGGGAGGGGCGCGGCGCGGCGGCGTCGGGAGCAAGCGGCGGCGCCCCCTTGTCAGATGTGGCCAACTTCCCGGTGGACGGCAAAGGAGCGCGCCGCATAGCGCCTCCATTTGGAGCCCCCTGCTACAGGCCGGCGGCGGCGGCGGCGGCGGCAGGACTCCCGGCCTCGGCCACTGCCTAATGGAGCCCGGCAAGACGCGGGGACAAAGTGGCGGCGGGGGTCGGAGACGGGGATGGATAGGCAGCCGGCCGAGCCGCAGGGCCGCCGGGCCGGGCTGTCGGTGCCGGGGCGGTGCTGCTTCGTCGGCGAGCAACTGCTCGTGAAAACAGGGGGAGGATCGACTTCGACGGGGCACCTAACTAGCTCCGCGCTGCCGTGCGCCGCCGTGCGCCGCCGTGCGCTGCCGTGCGCCGCCGAGACAATCCTATCGGCTCACCTTCCGGGACGATCCTGATGGAGCACGGCTGCTGCATCTCGCCGAGCCCACCCCGCGCCCAACACAGCAGCGTGCCGTACTCGTGGACCGTGTAGCGGATCGAGTCGTTGGCGGAGGCGAGCTGCTCCTCGTTGCTGCCGGCGGCGGGCGCGGTGGAGCCGCCGGGCTGCCCGGGCGAAGGGATGGCGTTGTCCTTGGGCGGCCTGCCCGACGCGCCGCCCGCCGACTTGCCCTGCTTGTCGCGCTGCGGCTTCTGGCCCGCGGCGCCGGCGCCGTCCTGCAGCGCCCAGCGGTACGTCACGTTGTCCTGGTGGTAGGTGATGACGGGGCACTGCACGCTGATGGTGGCGCCCGGCCGGGCGTGCTCCTCGCGCCGCTGGCCTCGGCACACCGGCACGACTGCAACAAGAGCAACAGTAAGCCTTAGCGAGCGGGGTCCAACATGTAACAAGCTGGGCCGCCCCTGTCGCCGCACTCCACGACCATGTCGGTACGACAGGGCGGAGGGCGAAGAGTCGGTGCACACCCTCCAAAACCATAATATCAAGATGGGAACAGTAACCAATTCGGACTATTTCGGCAAATAAATAAAATGGCTGAAAATCAGAAAAAAATGAAATCGTGTTTTGACTTTTAATTTTGACACGTTTACATCACGGCTCGTCGTTCTGTCGGACATCCACTGCCGAAGCAACCCCTCTCTTATCCCTTACACACACACCCTCTCTCTCTCTCTCTCTCTCTCCTCTCTTTCTCTCTCCCTCTCTTTCTCTCTCCCTCTCTCTTTGTCTCACTCGCCCCTCTCTCCCTCTCTCTCCCTCATGTCAGCGGAGCACCGCGAACGACTCAGCCTCGCTGATGTGCAGCCGGAGCTTACGTCCCGCAGCAGGAGACTGCTCGGCGAGTGGCTCGGCGCACACGGCTTGGCGGGGCCCTGCGGGGCCCTGCGGGGCCGCGCCGCTAATGCGCTCCCCGGCAGAGCTGCCCCGGCCAATTACCGAGTCCGGCCCGGCCGCCCCACCCGCTCCTCACGCGACGCGCCCCGACGCGCGCAATCCGTCTCTTTCAATACGGAATCCCCGGCGGCGGCGCAGACTCACAACAACGCGCGCGCGTCGCGTTCGTGCCGCCGCGCTGCTGTCGCTCGCCGGGGGCGGGGACGCCTCGCCTCCGCCCGCCCCGTGACGCCCCGCGCCGCCCCGCACCCCTCGCGACGCTGTCGGCAGCCGGCTGCATTCCGCCGTCCGTGTGCCGGGGCCCCTGCGGCAGGCCCCGCGCCCGCAGGCTCCGCAGGCCTGAGCGCTTGGGGCCTCCGCACGGGGTCTCCGACGGTCTCCGACGGTCTCCGGGTTCGCGGCCGCGTTCTTTCACCCCTTCCGGGTGCCCTTTAGAGGCGGCCCTTCCCTCCGCTCCGAGGCGAAGCCAGGAGAGGGCGCCGTGTTTTATTAATTAGAGCCCACGCAACCCCCTGCCTCCTCCTCCTCCTCCTTACGCACACGCGACCCACACGCCACCGCACCGCCGCCGACAACTTTGTGTGCCGGGAGTAGGAGCCAATCCTGTTTCCTTCCGAGAGCAAAGAGCTCTCAGAGAAAGAGAGACGGACAGACGCGCAGGGTTTGGGGGAGCAGGGCGAGAGAGACGGAGAGAGACAGGCTTTCCTCTTCGCCCCCTCCCCCGCGCCTCCCCCTCTAAACCCATCGTATCCGTATCGCACGTCGAAGACAAGGCGGCGCAGCGCGAGGAGGCTCGGCCCGGCCGCCTGCCGCTGCCGCCGCCGCCGCCGCCGCCGCCGCCGCCGCCGCCGCCGCCGCCGCCGCCTGCTCCGCTGTCTGTCAGGCGGGCAGATTGTGTGGGACATTCCTCGTCCTCGATTGACTCTGCCTGCGCCGCCGCCGCCGCGGCCCCCGAACGCAGCCGGCCGGGCTCCGTTCGGCGCACACGCGCGCAACACCCTTTTTACTTTCAGGGCCGTACGATAGGGAAAGGAGAGCGAGAGAGGGAGAGAGAGAGAGAGGGGGGGGGGGGCGAGGAAGAGGGCAAGGGAGTCGCACCCCTGCGCAAGCCCAAGGCAAAGCCCCTTCTGCCGCCGCAAGGACGCTGATTTCTCTTCGCACCCTCCCTCCCTCCCTCCCTCCCTCCCTCCCTCCCTCCCTCCCTCCCTCCCTCCCTCCCTCCCTCCCTCCCTCTCTCTCTCTCTCGCTCTCTCTCTCTCTCTCTCTCTCTCTCTCTCTCTCTCACTCTCTCACTCTCTCTCCCCCTCTCTCTCGTCTCCCGTGACCCTATTCCCAGGTGTTGGTCTCCGGCGGCGGCTCGGTGCGGCGCGTGTGCTGTTGGAGGTCGTCGCGGAGCCTAGCACCTCGCCGTGACGGCCGTCCAACAGACCGGCGGCGGCGTGTCGAGGCTGCGTGGCGCGGGCCGCCGGCTGTATAACACTGCCTCCCGCCCCTCCGCCGCCGCAAAAACCTTGTTCGTGTTGTTTTAAAAACAACTTTCCCCCGCTGCTCGCCATCGTTTCGAGATTACCTCTCCTGCTGCACAGTAATCTCGGCACTTGTTTATGGAACTGCATCACCTCGCTCTTCTGCCGCCACCGCCGCCACCCCAGCCTCCCACTCCACTCCGCTACGGAGGGGGGGGGAGGTGGAGGGGCGAGGCAGCCGAGGGATCCGTAACGCTCGGTTTGTTTCCAGTATAACGATCATAAAATGTCCGCCGAGGCCGAAATGAGACTGGTTTGCGGTGCTTCCGCAGTTGCTCTCGCGGTTGGGGGGGAAAGTTTGTGGTGACTCCTCTGCTGGCCATGGCCGTGCCGGGCTGCAGGGCTGCAGGGCCGCAGGGCCGCAGGGCTGCAGGGCCGCAGGGCCGCCGCGGCGCCCAGGGAGAGGCCCGGCCTCGGCGGCCCTGTCTTGGAGTCCTGAACACGGCCGTACCCAGGACTCTACCCTGACTGACGCGCCCGCCGCGGAGTGCAGCGGCCCCGCACCCGCCGCCGCGCACGCCCTTAAATCTCCATGACAACAAATTCGCGGCACGCGCGCGGCCGCGGACGAAATCTGCTGAAAGCAGCGGGCAGCGCGGGCGCCCGAGCGAGAGAGAGAGAGAGAGAGAGAGAGAGAGAGAGAGAGAGAGAGAGAGAGAGAGAGAGAAAGAATGAGAGAGAAAGTTACATCGTGAATAACGGAATGCGGCGGGAGAGAAGGGAAGAGAAAGTTGTTGGTTTAGCACTCGCGCCCGGTTTTTCTTCAACATATTTTATGGCTTGTGCATATGGCTCTATGAATATAAACTTTCGTTTTTCGCCCCTTCCTCTTCAGAATCGCCCCCCCCCCCCCCCAACGGTGTGTGTGTGTGTGCGCGTGTGTTTTCTGGATGCACTTTTGTCTGTAAAACTTTTCTATAGGCAGCCGGTCGGCAGCAGCGGCGCGCGCCCGTTTTTGGCACTGACCGCAGTCCGGGATTGCTACTATGTCCGCGCTCGCAGTTGTCCCACCCATTCTGAGCCCTGCCCCCCCCCCCCTCTCACTCCTCCACCTCACTCTGTCCGCCCCTCTTCCGCCGTCCCCGAACCCAGGAAGACCGAGCAATGTGCCTGTCCAGCCGTATCCAACCCAAAGAAAAGAAGAGAGCCCTCCACCGACACTAAGAAAAAGAGGAGAGGAGAGGAGGGGGGAGGGGGCAGAACAGAGCGGGGAGAGGAAAAAGTGGACAGATCCGCGCGTTTTGCCGGGGTGATGGGTCGAACACAGGGTCGCCACCTCGCCGTTTTATAGGCGACACACATGAGCTGGCTCACTGGCCGCGCGGCTCTCTCCTTTAGCGACCGCAGCGCGGCAGCGCCCTCTGCAGCTTTTACGTCGCGGCAATAATTTTTCCCTTTCTCTCTCGTTACCGCGCTCTCTTTCTCCCTCTCGTTGACTCTCCCCGTCTCTCTCTCTCTCTCTCTCTCTCTCTCTCTTCTCTCTCTCTCTTCTCTCTCTCTCGTCCCCCGCCGCACGTCGCGGGATTATTAGCGGGCCAACAACGTGATAATAAAGGTAGCGGCGGCGGTGACGCGGCGCGGCGGCTGCTTTTTACGGTGCCCGCCGTAACGTTTCTGCGCGTGCCTCGCTTTTATTATTATTATTATTATTGTTATTATTGCAGTTAATACGAATATTATTAAAACTATGACGGGGCCGAGGGGCGGCGTTGTCCGTCTTCACGTCCGAGCTGTCCAGCGGGGCCGGGAGGGGCCGGGCGGGAGGGGCCGGCCGCCGTTATGGCAGCCGCGCGGCGGCGCTGCTCCTTCCTCTACCGCCCCTCCTCGCAGCCCAAGGGATGAATGCGGGCAGAAGAACGAATGAGAATGAATAGGGACTTCCGTAATCAGAGCAAAAAAATAAAAAAATAAAAAAGAGTCAGGGAGGGAGCAATTGATTGGTTGGGAACGAGGCCCCGGAGGGTCGTTAAAAGCGCTGTGCCGTTGCCGCCTCCGCGGAGGTTCGGCCGACACGTGCGCGGCTGCGGGATGCGACACCAGCAGCCGCGGCACCAGAGGGCCGGCAGCAGTGCGCCGCCGCCGCCGCTGCCCCCCGCAAAACCAGATAATCATCGTCATTAATTGATTCGCCGTCAGCGCGGGGCTAAGCTGCTGCTGCCGCCGCAAACTTTGCGGGTCCGGCCGGCGAGAGGCGACACGAGGGCCCCGTCGGCGTGATTGATGCCGCTAATGGCGCCTGAGACGGCAGACTTGCGACAAATAAGTTTTTTATCGCGACACGAGTTTCCTGCACACGCTGCCTGCCGCCTGCACCCTGCCGCCGCGGGTACGCGAGAACAACGACACATTGGTGCGCCAAATCACGTACAATTTTCGCCCCGTTTCCTGTGCGCCGCGCTCATTCTGTTGTACGCGCGTTCTGTGCGCGAGTATAGCGCGCGCGAGCGAATTGTAATCACAACGCGACGTCTACCGGTTCAACACTCCCCCCGCCCCTTCCCACCTCTACCTCTTTCCCAGCTCTCTCCCCCCCCCCCCCCCCCCTTCCACCCCTCCCTCTGGCTCCTCCAGACGATACCACACCGATCTCACGAAACAGCGCCGTAAAGAGCAAACGCACACACATATCCCCCGAACAAATATCTCCGGCGACGTGAATACGCTGATGAAATGAGACTCCGGGCAGCGGGGGGAGAGGAGGAAGGGAGGGGGGGGGGGGGGGGGAGGGGAGGGGACAAACTGAGTTACCGTGTCTGGCGCCACGTACCGGAACACATTTGTCTGTTGATCATCCACATTTCCACTCTGGGATACCGTACAGTTTGTCTCACTCTCCCTCTCTCCCGCTTCCTCTCGGTTGACACGGCGCCAAAATAGTGGTAAACATCGCCCTTTCTCCGCGTCGTGCCATAG